>JAQSVV010000692.1:0-353330 GCA_036375495.1 Agrotis segetum | reverse complement strand
ACTAGCAAAAGATGTCGTAAGAAGGCCAGCGGCACGTTTCTCATTCGGCTATTGATCGAGAGAAAAAGTCGAAAGATGGATCCGATCACGTTCTCTCGACGCGATTTGGGCGCACTTCTCTCAGCTATTTAGTGCTGTGAACATCGTAAGATCATCTTTGAATAGCCGAATTGTCGAAAGAATATAGAAATATTCGCAACTTGAAAGCTATTTAGTATCATATTAATCGGAAGAAGCGCTTTCATTCGACAAATTTATCGTAAGATAGCAGTGCGGTTGCAATCTCTCGACTCTTTGATCGAGTGAATGCATCCAACTGGCATTCTTACGACATCTCGATCGACTCTCGATCTGCGCATGGATGTTTGTGAAAAGAAAATTAATAGTTTAATGTTTAGTATTAAATTTTTTATTATTATTTGTGCCATACAATTTTAAAGTCATATGACAATTCGTGACCTAAAGTTAGCTAAAAGGTGCTACTTTCATATGCGGAATTAAATTTTTCGTGTATATTCCTTACATTTTAGTTAATATTTTCATGGGCCGTAACATTTCTTTGTAAATTATGAATTAAAAATAATATTAATTTAATCATTCATCCAATTCGCCATTATTAGCAATTCACTTGTCATCACAAAGCATTCACTCGGCTTTTTAGCCGAGAGATGGAATTGCGGATTCAATCTTACGACTTCTAGGACCGCCATTGCAGTTAGATTGGGGTTCCTTAGCGCAAGATGTTTATTATTAGATCAAAATACTGTCATATTAATAATACTCCAGAGATAATTAAACATAAACAAAATATTTTATTGTTTTTTATTATAATAAAATATTTTATTGTTTTTTATTAATTACTAGCTGTTGCCAGCGGCTTCACCCGCTACAACTCGAAAATTATCCCACGGGAACATAAAATCGGGATAAAAGCTATCCTATGTGTTAATCCAGGTTATAAACTATCTGTGTACCAAATTTTAGCCAAATCCGTTCAGTGGTTTTTGCGTGAAAGAGTAACAAACATCCATACATCCATACATACAAACTTTCGCCTTTATAAAAGTAGTAGGATTATAATAAAAATCAATAATAGTTATTTGTTATACAAGAGTGCAAAGTTGCTTTTTAACCGCGTGCTCAATTTTGATGACCGAGCAAGCGAATGATTCTAAAATTGAATCACGAGTGCAACGAGTGATTCAAAAATTAGAATCATGAGCGGTGGCGAGGGAATCAAAAGAGCACAAGGTGAAAAATCTTTGCACTCGAGTGCAACACGTAACTTTTCATCCCACCTCAGCGAGGAAATGAGTAGATGCAAAATAAAACAGACGTACATTGTACAAACACAAAATACATAGTTTTATTAAAGATTTTTTTTTTTTTAGTAGGGGTAGGGGTCAGCAGCCGCCTTTACTGGTACAACTCTTTACTGCACGTGCATGTTCTAAATTCAATTTACTTTATCCACTAGAGGATAAAAACGGCTTTTACGCTCAGATATCGAAGAGGAAAAATAGCCTTTCCGAGATGAGGGGATGAAAATTCTATTTTTGAAATTTGATGTGGTACGACAACCTTCGAACGTGAAATGGGCACCACAACAAGCGATCAGCTGTAGGGGTCAGCGGGCGCATTACTGGTACAACTCTTTATTGCACACGATGTTCTAAATTCAATTTACTTTATCCACTAGAGGATAAAAACGGCTTTTACGCTCAGATATCGAAGAGAAAAAATTGTCTTTCCGAGGTGGGGGGATGAAAAATATTTTGTTTATGCTTAATTATCTTTCAAATTCCTCTATGTCTAACTTTATCAAAAATATTTCCTACAGAACCCGCATTTATATTTAATTTTGTTTGCTCATCTTCTGTGGTTGCTGCCAATGAAATGTCGATTGTTTTAAACTTTTATAAATCATGTTCACTTTTCGTCAGAACCTTCCGCTTCTTTTAATTTTTTTCCACCAATGGTAATCCATTTTTGACACAACGCAATACGGTACGTACAGATATTATGTTTTTACAACAAAATGGCGTTCCATACCACAATTATGTTGTAAGAAGGCTTTCAAATGATGTTTTGAGCACCTTTTGGCGCTGAATTGATAATTTGAAAGCGTTTTCTCAACTTCAAAAATTATGCGGAATGATAGCCGTGTGAGAAGCTATCTTAGGACATTAAGTGTCGGTATAGTAATACTGAGGTGCTATTTTGTCGAATGAACAGCGTTCTCTCGATAAATAT
This sequence comes from Agrotis segetum, assembly GCA_036375495.1. Classification (NCBI taxonomy): domain Eukaryota; kingdom Metazoa; phylum Arthropoda; class Insecta; order Lepidoptera; family Noctuidae; genus Agrotis; species Agrotis segetum. Next base: position 351,077 of record JAQSVV010000692.1, on the reverse strand, counting down.
GCTGTAAGAAATACATGTCGAAAGATAGCATCACGAAAGCTACTCTTACGACAAATTAGCGATTCAGTTGCTTTCAAAGAGCTTTCATAGGACTTACGGTTGGTTGCTCATAGAGCTAAAAAGCGCTGAAGGCTAAAAAGTCGAGAGAGCTGCTTTTAAACGGCTTTTTGAATTCTAGGATCTTTCATACGGCTGTCTTTCGATCTATAGTCGTAAGAGAAATTGCTCATAGGATCTCTTTGCTAGTTGGGGTGTAGCTGGACGTATAGACGGTATGACGCGTAGCTTGGTACTGTCGCGACTTTGTATTCGATTGTTGTGTTTTTTGTGTTAATGGATTTCCCCAAATAAAAAAACTATAAAATAGTTTCTATTGAAATCATAACCTGGGCAATTTCAAATCTTTTTTGTTACATAAATCCTTTCAAAAAACTAGGAAAGGGGAATAGAAAAATGTTACGGTAAAATATGTACTAGATGATCATTTATGGACATGTTTGGGAAAATTGGGTGCGTCTCATTTCATATAAAGTTATTTGATATATTTTCATTTCAATAACGTTCACATGATATAATCAACGTGAGATATACCAACGGTTGATATAATTTCTCCACACATAATGTTTGTGTTACTCTAAAACTCATTTCATATAATTTTATTTGATATAACGTTTAATAAAGCGAAAATCATTACATATAACGTTTGAAACGTATAATTTTTCGGTTATTTGACCTAGGATGCAAGAGCGAGCGAAGCGAGCTCGGGACTTGGGGCACCCCGACACGGACAGGTTAGGTTCGAAGGGGATGGCGGGGTCTGAAAGACCCCGCCATCCCCTTCGTGTTAGGTTACTTTAAACCCTGTACGCAGAAATAGGAGCCCCGCGAAGCGGGGCTCCGTCGAAGATTCACGGCAGGTGGTACTATTACTAGGTACATCAGTGTTAGATTACTTGCCAGGAAGAAAAAAAAATTAGACCAAATAAGTTTTATGTATTTTGAGCGGTATACAAAACGATTTTATATTAATTGATTGTTATGCTTATAGAAATTAGTCATTATAAAATTATGTCAATCGTTTATTATATTAACAGATCGTTATATCAAATAAAATTATATGTTCAGTTGTTATCTCTTGTAAGTTTTAGAGATTTTGTAGTTATATCATATATTACTTACCCGGGAAAATTCACCTGAAGATTTGGGGCCATACAATGATGGATGAAAATGTATGCTAGCATGAAAAATATTTATTTTGTGCGCGATATTACCCGTATGTCGAGGTAATAGTTTACCGCCTATGTATAGATTACTTTGTAAATATTTTTTTGGTTCCTTTTGTATTGATATTTCTTTGGGTTTATGCTTTCCTGGAACTGGAGATTAGGATTATTGAATACATCTGATATGAAAAGTATTATGTTTTTTATGAATGTTACTTTGAATGTTTGTAAACCCACCCACCCACGATATAGGACGAATGCTTTGACCCCAGCTAAAGCCATTTTTTCGCCTTCATTCGAATGTAAATCGAGATAATATTATGAAAACGTGCAAGCTAGACGTGTTCAATCACAAATGCACCAATGAGTTATTTTTGATGACAACACTTTTCTTTCTTCTTTTTCTGGTGACCACTGAAAATCAGCTATGTGGGTCCCCTCTATAGCACAGCAGCTTTATGTTAAGCGGGAAGTGTTTCTTGTCACTGTCATGACAAACATCTTCTTACCTATGTTTTGCATGTTTCTTTTCTTTTTATTATTAGGCTTTTGGATTTTATTTTGATTTTTTTCTGTTTAAATGTTTTTTTTTTTAATGTATGTGCATAGGTATCTGTTCCAAATAAAATATTATTTCTTTTTTTCACTTAAGTTCGCGGTGACCAGCGAAACCAGCAAAGGGTCGCAACTAAAGTGCGAGGAGTATTCTGGTGGACTACATAATTATCTAAAGCACGCTGCAGCTAGCCATAGCGTATTTTTGAAGCGACGACAGTGTAATTGAGGTGCCTGTATAATGTATCATGCCCCTTAAGCCCCTTCGTACACTAGGCGACGCAAGTCTCCGATACGTAACGACTTTGGTATCCAGTACACGTGGTGCCTGTGCTCGAACCTCCATGGATTTGTATTGCGTGAGTCACCTGTATTCTAAAGTCGGTTACTTTTTTTGAAAAAGTTTTTTTAGATAATGGTACGAAACCCATCGTGCGCGATTCTGACTCGCACTTCACAACTTACAAAGCTGTGCATAAAGCTCTTCCTAGCTAACGCTATAATTTATGATTTTTTTCCTTGACCTAAAATGTCAGACTTGACAGCCTAATAGTTTTACAGAACGTTCATAAATGCTCGCTAAAACGTTCTCGTTTGTTTTTCTATAATGTAACATTCGTAATCCAAGATTTTATTGCTCATTACAAATAAATGCTAGAGCTTTAAATAATGGCTATTTGTGCAACAAGAGCAAAGTTTTCTTTGCTGCGAGTGCTGATTTTGAATCCTGAGCAAGCGAAGGATTCAACGATTTAATCACGAGCGTAGCGAGTGACTCTAAAGTAAAAAGTGTAAAAGTGAGTAAAATAGCATTGTGCTTACTGATTTCAGGCAGCAAAAGTGTTTGAGTTACTGAAGTGAAAAATATATTGCTGTATCTATAGAGCAATATATTTTCATATAACCAAATACCCAATTAACTGAACGACAAAAATACTCTAGAAATATCACCCATAATATTTATCACTCACATAAGATTCTCGTACATGACAAAAGCCGAGTACACACACGCGGAGCAAGTAAGCCGTCACTTAATTGGACGAGAACACATTAGTGGGTCCCAACGACTAATGAGTAGGATTTACTAGAGTTGCGGTGCGTTTGAATTATGGCCGAAGACGCTTGTGTGGATCAGCCTTAAGATCGTAAGTGACGTCATTTTGATCAAATGTGACGGTGTGTTTTTTGGTGTTTGCTTTGTTTATTGTTCGCTCGATGTTTCTCGGTCGGAAGGATGTTTGTTAGTCATTCACGCAAAAACTACTTAAAAGATTTGGATGAAATTTATTACAGGGATAGTTTATAACCTGAATCAACATATAGGATAATTTTCAATCCCAATTTTATGTTTCCATGGAAAATAAATTCAAGATATAGCCGACCGCTGGCAACAGCAAGTAGTTCAGAAGTTATTAACGCGGAAATATAAGAGAAGACCTGTGCGTGTTCGTAGTCCATTTTATACGCTGCTAAGTATTCTTTATTAATGCTCACAATTAATATGAATTGTCGTAGAAATGGGCACGTCATGTTGTTTGTTTATGATCATTTTGACTCGGCGCATACTTATTCAGTGAGTACTGAGTAGTGGTGGCCTCGTGATATCGGCCCCGACTTACGAGTTGTAGGTCATGGGTTCGAATCTAGGCAGGTGCATTACTTATTGTATAACTTATTTCATCACCACTGCTCTCAAAACGGTGAAGGAAAACATCGTGAAACCGGCATTGAAGACATGTGACATCCACCAATCCGCACTGTGTCCGCGTGTTGGATTATGGTCACAGAGAGGAGCCCTATGTCCAAGCAGTGGGAACCATAATAGGCTAATGTGATGATATATACTTATTATCAGATTACCGATAAATAAGTATAAGTTCAATCTAAGGGTAATGCGCAAGGATTCAAGGCGAAATATACAATCTGACGGCACTGTAAGAGCAAGCACTTGACTGCTGCGCTGTGGGTGTCACGGGTTCGATAACTTTTGTTTTGGAAATCGGTGAATTTGTTTCTTATTTCCTTGGCTTTTTTTGCCACAGACTTCTAAAAGAAAAGTTTTTTTTTTAACTTTTTTATTGGGTCCAGGCGTAATTTTATGTTATGTGATTGCTTAAACAATGCATAAATTTGCAAAAGCAGCAATCACCAATGATTTGCTATCATTTTTGATGAGTTCCTTCGATTTTTCCAAGAGTGTGTCATCAGCGGGCATGCGGGCAGCGAGTAAAGGGCAACTCGCTGCCCGACCAAGGACCATGCCCGGGTCGACAGCGCGTTGTGTCCATATCGTAACCCCGGAACATAACAGGCTATTGAAGGACACCGTGGATTTTAGTCAGTAGAAGTTTGACAGTCCCTCCCGCCCTGCCCGGGGTTGGAGGACTCATTTGATGATTTTACCACGCTAAAAAAAAAAAAAAGAGTGTGTCATCAAATCCTGACCTGATTACCATGGGTCCATCTATAAGTATACCCTTTAAAACAAAAGAATAATTTTACAGATCGTTCAAGGCATCATAGAGAAATCGGGGAACAGACCTACATAAAAGAAAGGAGAACCTCCTTATTTTTAGAAGTCGGATAAAAATACAGCGAATTTCCTTGGCGTCAGAAATAGGTACTTATTATCGTAGTAAAAACCAATGAACGAGCTTAGAAAGTACCCAAAGCTTAGTCACAGGTTTTATATGTTACTTGACCTCCGAACTAAGCCTCCTTTTACGGCACGTATTTCAGTTCAGCCTCTCCCTATCTAGTACTTAGCAAATACCCATTTTTAGTGCCACCAAGTGTTCTGATAAGTTTTTTTGGTGATCAGCAAATGTGAAATGGTGACGAGCTCGTAGCTAATTAATTGCAGCGGCAAAGGTCGATCTTCCCCGCTTGCCGAGGTTGGTCTGTGGATGGGTGACCATCTGTCATAGCGAGTTTCTTCCGTGCCTCGGAAAGTACGTAAAGCCGTTAGTCCCGGCTGTCATTTGTATCTACAAATGACAGCCGGGACCAACGGCTTTACGTGACACGTGACAGTCGTTACTGTTAGTCAGAAGCATAAGTCTGACAACCAGTCTCACCATGGAGTATCGTATTGCCCAGTTACTGGGTTATGGAGCTGTGTTAAGCAGTAGCTCCATGTAAAATACTGATATTCAGCTGCATCTGGTTCGGCTGGAAGCCGACCCTAATAAATAGTTGGGAAAAGGTTAGGCAGATGATGGTCAGCAAATGTGTCCGGGCGCCCTAGGTGGAGAGAAAAGGACGACTAAAAATCCACCCGATTACTTGAGTCGCCCTTTGCGTTTGAGGATCACGGTTTTTGTGGTTTTTGTCCTACCACATAACTTTCCAAATGCCTTTTCCGAACGCCGCCGGTTGAAACCGGCCATCATAGTTTGCATCTAAGTCATTTTCACCACTTTCTTGGTGTTTCAAGGCTTTTTAACGACCCTGCCGCTGCGAGCATTGACTTGGGAGGGGGCGGTGAGCGGTAAGATCAAATGTTTCAAACACGCCACGAAGCTCCGACAGAGGCGAATTCGGGTATTTACAAAGTAACTTATGTCTTCGCCCGTCGCTCCGATGACCTCTTAGACCAAAGTTGTGAATGATCCGTTAGACATTCTCGGGACCAGACTCAAAGCGTATTGAAATCCGCTCGACAGCATGACCGCGCGGGTCGAGCGGTGCTATGGGACAACCGCCTCAAACAGCGTATAATAAAAGTATATGAAACGTAGTGACTAACGAGTAAGCGGTTTCGCATGTCGGTATGTATTGCGGCAAAAGTTGTTAAAGTCAAACGAGTGAGTTTAACTCGTAAACAATGGAGCAACTACTTTATGAGCTTTAAACCCGACACGTTATTGTTCTGTATATATTTTCACCCCATTTTATCATACAGGTCAGCGGAAGTAAGTCAAATATAGTTGTAATTAAGTAGTTGGTTTTAAAAGATTGTTGTTAGCAACTTGTATTTTCGCCAATTATTTGTAACCGCTGCCTAGAAAGCAACTTTGTTTATATTTTTATTAACTTATGTCTGTTTTAGTCTACACTTAAATAAAGAGACAAGTAAAGTTTGTGACTTTGTTTGTGGGAAATAAATAATCTACCACAAATACAAAACTAATCTTTTCGTGATAAAAGCTTTATTATATTTTTCTTTCTTTCAATTTTGCACCGGTGCGATGTCGTGCGGTTCGCGAGTATTCTCCTAGCACATATAATTTATGGCGTTTTGAAAACCAATATCCCTAAAAACATTCTAAGAAGAGTAAATCTCATCTCGTAAATTCGAAAGCCTGAGATATACCACAATTACTATAACAAAGTAAAAGCCAAAGTCAAAATCCAAATTATCACAATCATACTACAATACATTTCTCACACCACTAACTAATCACAAACAACCAAAATAACACAATCAGAAACCACAAAACATCTATACCACAACACAGATAAAATAAACCCCATAACACAAAATCGGTAACAAACAACATTACCAACCTTTAAAACCCAATTTGATACTAATATCCCTTTTATCCTTGCACCATTAAGCTACAATGTTATAGGTATGGTAATTTTGTATATATTAAGTTGGCAGCGCTGAAAACTTTGGTCATTAGAACAAGGCCAGTGTGTAAGTGCTGTGAGACTGTTATATCTACACACGGTGGGCAGGTGGGACCGCAGGGTGTGGTACAAGGTACAGGCGGCTTAAACTTTTTTTATTTTTCCCACGTTTTTATTCACTCGCTAAGATACACCCCCTCGTTTTTATACATTCGCAAAGATACGCCCCCACGTTTTGAGTGGCTCTTCTCTCATCCCCGTAATATTTATTAAACTTATAAATAAAAACGTGGGATTTTTGATGATAGACTCACCTGTGACCTCTGCAAGCACGCTTGCCTAGTAGTACTTAATATATTCAAGCTTGACTTGAAGACCCCAAGATTGCAGCCATCAGGAATAACAGACCACTTCAAACAATTCTACTCTTTAGGCGTGCATACAATAAAACAAGGTGTGTAAAATCTGTGGCAGTGATTTTTTGAAATGAAACTGTACTCTGTAGTGTACCTACGGTAGTAGACACTACAGAGTACACGTGTCTCAAATAGTGTTGTCTTAAATTCAAAGTCGTGTTAGTTAAAAGTAAAATGCCAGATATACGTATGCGACAACTAGAGGGCTCATGTGACGCCTTTATAATAGCGTTTAAATATTTAACGTATGCGTCGTAAGTTTCAAAGAATCATTCGAGCCTATGCAAGATTTAAATGTGCGATCTCAAGATTCACTATATATCCAATACCGTTACCAACAAAGCCTTTACTAAAAAATCGCCATAAGCTTATGACTTGAAAATCATAAATGTCTAGGCGCGCTAACTACCAAACTTTCAGCTATTATATGTCAAAACAAGTTTCATTCGAGCCTTTTGTATGGTGTACACTGTCTTTGTCAACAATGTAGCATGTATAACATATTGTAATATTTGGTTCATCTGTTAGTTTGTTACAAACAAGGTGGCTGTCTCATTAGTCTAAGTTTAGTTAAGGTGTATACTTTTGAATAAAGGGAGGTACTTAATTGGCACGTTATGATTTAACTTTTGAAGTTATTTTATTGTTTAGTTTACTGTTTAGGTTGCCAACTTTGATTGGGTTGCTTTCATCGCTGATAAATGAGTCCTCCCGGAGCGAGACGGGAGGGACTGTCAAACTCGTACTGACTAAAATTCTCGGTGCTCTATCAATAACTTTTTAATTAACAGTCCCTCAAGTCCCGCCCAAGGCGGGAGGACTCATTTGAGGACTTTCTGGCCCTATTTAAAAATAACAAGTATAGGTCGTGGTTAGCTGATAATAATATTACTCGGAGTAGTGGAAAAGATGGCAGAATCAGTAGGCTATTTAACAACGTTCCTTTTGGCCATGGTATTTTGGCCCATGTATTTGGCCAACTTTTTTTTTTTGACTGGCCTCTTGGTCTAGTGGTTAGTGACCCTGACTGCTATGCCGGAGGTCGTGGGTTCGATTCCCACCCAGGACAAATGTTTGTGTGATGAGCACGATCATTTGTTCTGTGTCTGGGTGTAATAATTTATCTATACTATGTATGTTTTTAGAAATATATAATATAAGTATGTTTATCAGTTGTCTAGTACCCATAACACAAGCTCTGCTTAGCTTGGGACTAGATGGCGTTGTGTGATAGTTGTGGAATATTATTATTATTATTGTGGAATATTATTATTATTATTATTTTGTACTACCGTTTAATGTGGGGCGCGGACCTAGGGGATATACGAACGTAACTAATTTCAAAAACTTACGGACGGAATATATTTAGAGACTGCACCATGACTGAAGTGATGTGGCGATAGTGTCTTTGTCATTATACCAAATTGCATTATAAAAATGTATTGTGTTACGAGTGGTGGCGCGACTTCTAAAGAGCTATTTGTGAAATTGTAATAGATTCAATTGGGGCACACGTAACAAATATTTTGTATGGACTACAACAGCGTTTCCCAACCTTTTTCGGCCACGGACCCCTAGGAAATCAAGCACAGTTTTCACGGACCCCTTTAATAAAATAATAATTTAATTGTAATCTCAACGTCGTGCTAAGCGTAGCGATTACTAGACATTAGCATTTATGTATGGTCCAGAGATGACACCGCGGACCATACTCGCGGACCCCCAGGGGTCAATTTTGAGGCATGTGTTGAGGATAATGACGCCCGATAATTTTACTACTAGTGCAACCACATCTACGACATAAGATTTAATCGTAGTGTGACTGTGACTGGATGATTTAATCGTAGTGTGACTGTGACTGTGTTTTTACATATCCCGACGCACTTCACAAAATAATAAAAGGCAGCCATTTTTGAAATTATATATTATAAAAAATGCAGCGATCAATTTCATAGTATCCTGATTCGGATCCCCTGTCAATCAGGAATGAACAGAACCTTCGAACCGGTTTCAAAATGTACTCGCTGATTGACAATAACCTTCATCCACACCGAAAAATTGTGATACAAAAAGGAGAATTTTCAAAGGGCAAAAATATCTACCACATTTTTTATTTGATCAATTTTTGTAGCTACCAATTGATGGCTCGAGGGAAGAGGAATTTGGGAGGGAAACGATCTCATTTGTACGCGTTCTTTGATGAAATGACTGACTCAGTATAGACCTATAAGAGGCTCATGGTATTATTTTGGGAAAAAAATTGTGGTCGTATTTATAGATCATCTAAAACTTATGTAGGTACATACTCGTAATTACACATAATAAAATTATGCTTTGTACCAAATGTTTAATTTTTTCAGACAATGGAATCTGTTTATGATTTGTGTTTTTATGTGACACGTTTTATGGCTTTCCTTTATGTTTTTTTTTTTCTTTTTAATTATTTAACGATAGGTTCACTTTTATCATTTATATATTTTTTTTAATTATTTCATGATAGGTTCACTTTTGAACACTATCTCCCTTGATGATAAGTGATGTGGTCGACGATGCAGCACGCGTGCCTAGAAATAACCTATTTACTCTTGTCTTGAACGTTGGGGTCCCAAAGTTATAGCTAAGGTAGAGGGAGATTATTTGGTGAGACAGGCAACTCAGTGACAGAGTCTCAAAAGTCTCTCAAAACGTTACCTATGCATGTAGTTATGCGAAATGATGCAACTAGTCCACCACTAAAGTGGACAAGATGTAGTGACACATCATTCGCTGCATATCGCTTTTCCGCGATATCGTGCTGCCGGGGCAAAAAGTTTCCATTTCTAATCCAACCAGGGTATAACAAACTCACTAACTTTCGCATGTATTATGTTCGAATAATACAAGAAATGTAAAGTATACAAGTTAAGAGAACAAGTAATTCAAAAATTTAAGCACAAGAACTAACTTGAAAATAAGTAAAAGCCTGCTCAAAGTCTTACCTCTACAGAAGGATTATGCAAGTCATTGGAATAATTTCTCCATTAAGGCCTATTCAGACCTAAGCGGTATTCGCTACCGTCTGCGGGAGAGAAAACCCAGCGGGTATGCGGTAATATTACTGTTCACACCAAAACGGATTTCGCTATTCTTGTGGGTAGAATAACGCGCGGTATGTATGTACCTCTACCCATAGCGGCAGCGAATATCGCTCAGGTCGCTCTAGCGCGGTACTTGATCCTGACCTGAGCGAAACCCGCGCGGTATGTACCTCTACCCACAGCGGCAGCGAATATCGCTCAGGTCTGAATAGGCCTTTACTTCTGAATATTATACAGCCAAAGAATAAAATATAATTTTGAAAAAAAGAGCAAGTATTTTGTTTTTAAGGGCTGATTTTTCAATAGTCAGATAACTTTTATCTGAGGAATAAAAATTGTGGTTTGGCAGCTTATCTACGGAAAATAATTATGTCAAACTGTTATTTTAATTCCTCAGATAAAAGTTATCTGACTATCGAAAAATTAGCCCTTAATGAAATATTATTTTACCTACAAAACACACATAAACATATTTTGGTTTTTATTTTATTTCGGCCTCAACACAGATGAAGGTTCTAAAACGGTAAGTTTGTAAAAAATAAAAAAAAACACAAATAAAAACCTTTTTAAAATTGAAACATAATTATTATAGTTAAAAATGACGGGAGTGTTAAATCAACAAGTTAATAGTCTAAATCCCAATCACAGTCGATTTTTTCTTTCCACAAACTTTACTTTTCGGGACCCTATTACTAAGACGCCGCTATCTGTCTGTAATACAGGCTATATCACTTGAACAGTGACAGAACCGAGTTAGAAAATTTTAATTTTCACAGCTATTATTTCTGTTGCTGCTCTAATAACAAACACTAAAAAATAGGATGAAATTATTATTTGAGAACAACAAACATTTTTTTTTTGTTCTATTTTTTGATGGTAAAGAACCCCTGATGTGCAAGTTGGACTTGCACTTGACCGATTTTTTATTTATATTTTAATAACATTAAAATCACACCCAACATCTTAGAGTTCCACTAAACGGAAACAAAACCGCAAAAAATATATATTTACCAGAACATTCCACATGGATTTAAAGCCATATTCCCGAAGGAAATATAAATACTGAATTGAAATAATAATATCGTATAATGTGTATCGGAATCCCTTCCCCTGCTGAAAAGTAGACGGCCAAAGTATCGAGAGCTTCCCACCCCGTCTTTGTGAAAGAATTTTACGAATTAAAGGGAATAGCGAATCTATGATCGCGGGTCAAGCAACACTGGCCAAGTAGTGAACGTTCGATAGGTCGGGAGCTACTTATGAGTATGAATATTTATAACGTATTAGCAGAACGTCGTTTGTGTTGCTACCGGTGAATTTAAGGGTGGGTTGCTAGAATAAAAAAAGGTTTTTTAATAAGTATTTTTTATTTTAAAAATTGTGGAAAATGCAGTGCAGCTTTTTTTTATTCTTTGATTTGTTAAGTGGTTGAAGGCATTGTGAAGTTAAAATGATGGAAAGGAACTTTAAAGTCACACTAGGAGAAAACTGTCACAAGATATGGACGAAATCGCTAGAAAAATCTGCTGACATCGCTACCTAATGTCACTGGTAAAATATTTGTTCCCTAGTGTACATTACTAGCTTAAGAAGTGATGGACAACGAAGTCTTTTTATGCTCGCTTCACACGGTGCGTGCATGATATCTATGATATCATTATCATACAAAAATAGGCCGCCACAGCCCGCGTCACTACTTTCACGCCGAACGCGATGCGGCGTGCGTTTATAGCGAGTGTCACATTCAGCTACCAACAAAGATACAACGCAAAGCGTCCCCTTAAATGCAAATTATAAATGTTTATATAAAGAGTTCAATTTATATTCTAATTCAATGGCATGCCGCTAGGGCAAGGTGCCGCCAATGACAGCACTTTTCAAACTAAATTAAGCTGTTATGACTAAACTGCGGTTTAAAATGCACGATAAAGACGTTATCATTCTTCTTTGTTAAGATCCTAATCAATATACAAAAGGTTTTGTAAATATGGCTAAGCGAGTCTTAAAGGCAACTTTAGCAATATCATTATTAGTATCTCATTGTTAATAATAAATACTAATCGTAAAATAGACACAAAATTAATAGTTCATTTCATCACACATTTCTTTTATTTGACATTTTACGCGTGGAATCGTAAAACAGTCTACGAAATACAGTCATAGACATAGAGCAAGGACGGAGACTTTTGTAAGATAGAAAACAATTGAAGGACCATTTTGTACCTATAAGACGTAGATAAATAATGGCTTTGGTAATGTTAAGAAAATAAATATATTTTTGTCTCTCTTTCTAGAGAATATGGGAATTTTACGTAGCTAGATGTTCAGTCCATTCTATAAATCTATGATTATATAGATAATGAAATGCAATCCTGCTTATGCATGTACCCATTTAACAAATTAAAATTAAAATAATGACTATTGATTTTGTTAGGAATATTATGAAATGAAAATAAAGTGATAGTTTTATTATGGTTTGAAAGAAAACTAGCTCGGATTTCTTTTTAGTATTGCTTGATGCAAATAATCTTTTTGGACTCTCATCATTACCTAGCCTTTTTCTTATTATAATTGAAATGAAATGAAACGATTTGAAGAAATATAATTATGAAATAAATTATTTAAATTCTTGCAAGGTATGTTAAAATAGCACTTTAACTTTCCCACATCTATCGACGCGGAATCGGATTTTTCCGTCGCCCTTTCTCTTTCTGTCGCTTAGAACTGGCATTTGCTAGACCGAGACAATGCGATAGCACGCGGCCGCGTCGAGTATTCCGGCGCGTGCGATCGCATTATGCTTTCTGTCTCGGTCTAGCAAATGGCAGTTCTAAGCGACAGAAAGAGAAATGGCGACGCAAAGAGCCCCCTTACGAGCACCCTTACGCGTTTTTAAAAACTATATGAAGCCGGTGTTTCGTGCCTTACTACTATTAGAAGAAACAAACTTAGAGGTCACTATCTCTTTTAAAGTCCAGACATTAAACTGGTCAAGTCCAACGAGGACCATGCAGGTTAGTGTCTGAGATGGACTTCTGATAGTCTGTATTGGGACCCTAAGGCTGACCGCAGACTTGAGTCAAAATAGTTCTAAGACTGTATTGCTTTACAAAAACCATGAAGATGCGCACACTTAAAACAAAACGTCTCATAGACAATAATTATTGTCTAATAGACACAAGAACTGCACAGCGACAAGTCTTTAATACTGAACAGTTTTGTTTCAGGTGAGTGGCGTGTCGTAGACAAAACAGTTTTGTTTGTGTTTGAAGACAGACTTGTCTATGTGAGACAAGACTGTCTTAAAACAGTTGTGACTCAAGTCTGCGCTCAGCCTAATAGATGAGCGATATGCCACTGGGCCGCGCGTGTCGCGTTTTTTATTCCCCCATACAACAACTGAGACCAAATTGTTAAAACAATCATGCAAAATGTTAAAACTGACATAGATTTTAATAGCTTTTAAGTTAGTTATGATTTCAGATATCAGTGTTGTTGGTGTATGTAAGTTTAAATAATGTAGAAGTAGTGTAAGTACGTCACATTCAAATTTTTGATAGAATGTTTTTAGTGATATTGAAATAATGTGAAATAATTGCGTAAATCATGATAAGTCGATAACAGAAATTACTTTTAATGCTAAATCCAGTTGATGTTTCATAAATGACACTTATTGGTATTTTTATATCTTATCTCATTTCGATTGATAAGGTACTGTAATAAATGATTCATGATATCAAATATTTACAGAAGACTGTATTTTATTAAAGTTTTTTATCCAATAACTACATACAATGAAATCATTAAATGTTACATTTTTTTCTTAAACTTAACGTTTAGCTACAATTATAATTATCACGTATAAAATAATTTAATGTACAGACGCCAGCACACGGACCTACTAAAATCTGTAATTTTTTCAATTTTATAACAAAGAAGAAGTACATGTTCGACGGGAAAATATTGACATATTTGATTAGGATGATTGGTTTCTGTACAAATAAATTAAAAACTAGACTAATTAAAGTATTTACATTTCCAAGAAAAAAAAATACATATAATCTCAATATTATCACCTCTTCGTGGCATACCTTCTATCTCTTGAAGATCATCATAACTACAATAAACTAGCAACCCGCCCTGGCTATTCACGGCTGCAATCAACGACGATTACTAGACTCCGCATGCACGATCTAAGGAACGAAAATTATTCTGTCAACTCGCTGAGGTACTACGTAAGCGAGGGGGACGGGGTACTGCGTTGTGATTGGCTGACTCAAGATTTGTTCTGTCTCAACGTATGTTTACGGCTCACAGGATTGGTCAAAATGAGACGAATATAAGACTTTTTTGCCTAATGTGTTGACAGACATCGGTCGCCTGTTATTACGAGTCTAGTAATAGATCGTCGTTGGCTGCAATCATTTCTATATAATAAAAAAAATGCTTATTATGACATTAATTATTACTTTAAATACTAAACATTTCTATAAATTTGATCCTACCGCCTGCCCCTGCTCTAAGTCACCGCTCACATTGTTAATCAACATCTGTTGATTTTGAATATCACACATGCACTGTCACTTAAAAATAAATTCATTATTAAGTTCGGTTAAGTCGAATCTTCTAAGACTGCCTTTTTTGATTTCCACTGCGACTGGAAAGTTTAGGATTGGTACCATCGTTGTTGTTGTTCTTGTTGCTTACGGAGTTTAAAACACAGCAAGTGATACCTCAGATGAGCTCAAAGTTGCGTCCGAAGTTGAGTCCGAAGATGAGTCCGGAAGTGATGTTGATGTTGTTTCTGGCGTAGTGGTTGTTTCTGCCGTAGTGGTTGTTGCTTCCGTAGTTGTTGTTTCTGTCGTAGTTGTTGTTGCTTCCGTAGGAGGTGTTGGTGCTTCCGTAGTAATCAATTCCCTATTACATTCCTCCAGTTCTCTCGCGTATCCGTTCTTCTGACTAGCCAAAACGCAAGTGGAGATGAAGAGAGAAAATGAAAAAAGGGACAGTAATACTATGATCTTGTTGTTCAGCATCCAACCTAGTGTCCTGTCACAGTAATATTGACATGAATTACTCATTTTTTTTCCTATATTTCCTTCGATTGACACAAGTTTCACTTTCCGATCTGTTTCTATGAATACTTCAATTTCGTTACACTGTTTCATCGATATAATTTATATCGTTCTTATCATCAGATAAACCACGACCCTGCTCTTATCAATTTGTGAATTAGGTCTTATTGCTTTATGTCTAGAGTTGTATTTGTGTTGACGAAGTGAATTTAGTTAATTTTGGAAAGGATAAGATAAGCCTGTTTTTGTTTCGTTGGTGAAAATGTAGGTACTTTTTTTGGGTAGAATTAAATGAATTGTTTAATCATGTTTATTAAATTTTTTGATTAGTTGTGATGCAAGTAGATTTAATTATCATCAACGGTTAGGATTAGATGATTGTAAGTGGATGGAAAATTATGTCAGGAACGTAAAATGCCAGATACGCAAAATGTCAGGAACGTAAAATGCCAGATACGCAAAATGTCAGGAACGTAGAATGCCAGATACGTAGAAAGTCAGATGTAGTATTAGATCTCGAATTTTCGGCGGGCGTCGTACACGTCTTCCATATAATAACAAGGATGGAATTGAAACTTAAAAAAAAAAAACAAAGTTTTCTTTACTTTATCAAAAATAATAGTAATATTTTCCTCTACTCATACTGTAGGTATGGAAAATTTTCTCCCCTCGCGTCGTAGGTTAATGACGTCATCCTTGTAACAAATTGGAAGAATTTATATGAAACCCTACGAACCTCCGGCCTAAGTCTTATGAAGTTATTTCTATGAATAATCTGACGGTTTGAGGCGGCATAGAGGCGAACTACAATGCATCTGCATTTTTTTTAAGGGAAGTAAAATTCTGCTGCGAATGGGCCTCGAACCCGCGTCTTCTTGATAAGTAGTCCAGACAGTTTACCAATAGGCAACACACTGCAGTGTCCTCAGTGTCACAGAGCAGTGGTGGCCCAGAGGTATCAGGCCGGACTTACGAGTTGTAGGTCGTGAGTTCGAAACCAGGCAGGCGCATTACTTTGTGTAATTTATTTCATCAACACTGCTCTCAAAACGGTGAATATATAATAATAAAGAATTTAATAATAAAGTAAAGACAGGTTATGTAGTGATATACAAATATTATCAAATTATTACTGTTTATATATTATGTTTGGACTCAAAAATTTATAATGACGTATCCTTGATAATACCTACCTGTATTCGTATTAAAATAACAAATCAATATAATATAGTTTCGTAGACTTGTGTGCGTGTCAGCAAACAAACTTGAAGATAATTTAGTCTCTGCAAAAAGACACCCCGCCACTGGAACGTAAAGAACAACTGCAGCAACATGTTAGTTTCAGTCAGTACAAGTGTGATACTTGCGCTTGATGATTTTCCTACCCAAATGAGCTGCGGCAATGTTCTAATAAGTTACCGCGGTTTTGGAACGTAAAGCGCAATTGAAGGTACTGTGTTTGTTATACAGTCAGTATTAGTCTGATAATCCTTTTCGCTGCATGCAGATCGGAACCAATCAAGAGGATTTCCACACACAAAATTTAATTTTTTGACTATTTGCTTTAACTTTAATGTGATAAGAGCTTATATTATGCCTTACGGCAATACGACCTGTAATTTTTCAGTTTGCATTACTGTGATAGTTTTTTTTTTCATATATTCCTCATGAAACGCTGAAATGGCACCTGAGCTGATGGCATCTTCATCATCATGTTCCCACTGCTGGGACACAGACGTCCTCTCTGTGAGAGGGAGTGGGCCATAATCCACCACACGGGACCAGTGTGGGTTGGTAGATGTGTGGCATCTTAATCTTATATGGGGTGACTGGTAATTAGTGCACAGTCACGAGCAATAAAATGTTTACACTTAACAAAATTCAAACGCAAATTACTCGTGAAATACTGGTTTCCACTTTGAAATAAGACCTATTTCGTAACAATATGGCTTCCAAAATAGAAGTCTAATAAAAAGACAAAAGTTTAATCAATATGGTAGCAGAAAATCGCTTTTGAATACTGCTTAGTGTATACATACTATTGCTCGTGACTGTACGATACTTAAACACACAGTTCAGTACATTAAGCAAACATAAATGTACTGAACAGCTGATTTTTTTTTCGGGTTTTTCAGGTTTGTTCCCATTGTAAAAGTTGTTGGTTATCATGAGCACAATCACGTGTTTAAGTATCGTACACTAATTATTACCAGTCACCCTATATATTCCACATACGACTTCTATCGAAAATTATCGCAGGTACCAGATGAGGACACATTTGATGAAAAAAGGTGCCAGATGCCCAATGCGACTCACCTCGATTTTTTATGTCAAAATACTTCAATTTTTCTATCACTTGATACTCTCCCAAAAACAGATAATTACATTAGTAGTCTAATTCAAATAAATTTTGCATGAAAACCATACATAACATTGAACACTCAATATTTTGCTCATTCTCATTTCAGAAAAGACCGTGGAAATGGTTCCACGGTCTTTTCTAAACATTACTTGTGTCTACTTTGTGAGTTCGTAGCACCCCATTCTCTTATCTAACGGAACTCATTCCATACATCGAACGAACGACAGCCGAGCATTTGTCTGCGGAACCCTTTGTATTAGCACCGATGGTGGGGTTCCTTTTATTAGCTGGCTTGTTTTCGGTTTTTGAGGAAGGGAAATTTTGTGAAAATGCAGTAATTTTGGCAAGATTTCTGTATTTTATAAACAGCGCGCGTAAAGTATTTACTGCGTTTTATATGGAAAAATTAAAAGGTGAGTGTCATCATCTCAGCCGTAGGACGTCCACTGCTGAACATAGGCCTCCCTTTTTGATTTCCACATATTATACCGGTTGGAAGCGACCTGCATTCAGCGTCTTCCGGCGACCTGCATTCAGCGTCTTCCGGCGACCTTTATAAGGTCGTCTGTCCACCTTGCTGGTGGAAGTCCTACGCTGCGCTTGCTAGTCCGTGGTCTCCACTCTAATACTTTTCGACCCCATCGGCCATCTGTTCTACGAGCAATATGGCCTGCCCATTGCCACTTCAGCTTTCTAATTCGGTGGGCTATATCGGTGCCTCTAGTGTATGAACGAGGAACTATTTTTTCCTTCAAATTACTGTCAAAGTTTCAGTTTACTTTAGGGTACAAAAACGGTAAAAGTCATGATAGAGCCTCTGAAATCCGTAAGTATGAAATCTACGTATTTGACCATACAGCGTACTTACAGTATCATAACGTAAATGAAAAAGCATCTCTATTGTACCTACGAAAAAAGAAATAATTTAAAAAAAAGTTCCTTTTATTCATAGCCCCGTTTACTTTAATTCACATAATCGTGAAAAGTCGTGCTCAAGAATTAACAGTTGCAAGGTACTCGTATGTAATGTAATGTTTCATTGGCTTCACTTTTGACCCAAAGATTGTTCGGAAATTACCTCCCGGACGGCGAGTATGGGTCGCTCACCGCCCGATCAAGAAGCAGGCCAATGTTCCAAGAACGCCTCAACCAATGAGTGAACCCACACGTAGGGAAAACGCCTAGCGGTGTCGTGGTACTATCTACGAGTATCTAAGCCGTGACCCTGCAACTATTTTTAGTATTTTTTAGTCAGTAAAAGTCTGACAGGCCCGCCCTTTGTGGATCAGACCCTTCCGCTCTTTTTCCCTCTTATTCGGAAAAAAATGTATCCAAATGACGACAGAAAAAAAAAATACCCAGAAACAACACAATCCCCTATACATCCTAAATCAAAAGAGAACATAATATTATGTACATAAAATTGAAATCAAATTTTCTATCGGTGGCCATTTTCCCCCGGGGAAATCAGTGACGTCACACGGCACGCGGCTGATTTCATGTTTCGCTTGTAAAATAAATATTTTATTGATTATCGCTCCCACTTTGATCCGTACGTAAAGTTTTTAATGCTGATTACTTTGCTTGTACTGTGACACACGGAAGGGAAAAATGAAAAAGCTTGAGGTTTGCATTCATTAGGCAAAGTCAAATGCAAAGTTTGCCTGGCCGCCACATTTGTATACAAGTTGCTTGAATTGAAAAAAAAAACACACGTTTAACACTACCTACTTCATCAGCCTATATAATATTCCCACTGCTGGGTCACAGGCTTCCTCTCTGTGGGAGGGAGTGTGCCATAATCCACCACGCGGGCCCAGTGCAGGTTGGTAGATGTCACATGTCTTCGATTTTTTTGTTCTATGACATGCCGGTTTCCTCACGATGTTTTCCTTCACCGTTTTGAAAGCAGTGGTGATGAAATGAATTACACAAAGCAATGCGCCTGGCGGGGTTCGAACCCACTCGTAAGTCGGGACCGATACCACTGCGCCACCACTGCTTACCTACTTACACTACTTACTTACCTACTTGCAACTTATAATAAAGGGGTTTGCTATTTTTAGTACGGACCTTGGCATCACTTTTTTTTTCTTTCGCCAAAGTTGAAACTTTGGGCGTAATTAGACTACTACCTAAGAAGTCCATAGAAAAAAAAATTAAGTTTCTGAACCGTAACCAACCGGAGATATGGCGGTTTGTATTTTGTTCTAACCTGGAGTTATTTTTTGTAGGAATCCATCGATTTTTTGATGTACTAGCTTTTGCCCGCGACTTTGCCCACCTCAACCACCTTTATGTTTAGTCTATAACTGTTTCTAGAGTCCCATCTATCTCTGTACCAAAATTCATCAACATCGGCTCAGCCATTTTGACATAAAAATGGAACAGACTTATAAACTTAATTTTGTTTTTGTAATATTAGTAGGTTAACGAAGAATAATGAGTGGTATGTTTAAAATAATGTTAAGAAGATCTTTTTAACCCACTTCAAAAAAAGAGGAGGTTCACAATTCGTCGCAATATTTATTTTTTATGTATGTTCCTAGATTTCTCAATGACGCTTTTTTTATTGAGGTAAATTCATTAAATGAATCCGCACCCATACTAGACTTGTACTGACTAAAATCCACGGTGTCTTTCAATTAGCCCTTTACGTACCGGGGTCACGGTAATTCGTGAGCCCCGCGACTAAGTGGGTACAGACATTTTTTTTTAACGTGGTAAAATCATCAAATGAGTCCTCCCACCCCGGGCAGGGCGGGAGGGACTGTCAGACTTCTACTGAGTAAAATCCATGGTGTCCTTCAATAGCCCTTTATGTACTGGGGTCACGGTAAGGAAATAATCCCGCGACCCCGGCAGGCTTTGGCCCTCTGAGAGGAGGGCCCCGTCATTATGCTGACGCTCTTTGAGGCGCACGTGGGACACAACGCGCCGTCGACCCGGGCATGGTCCATGGTCGGACAGCGAGTTGCCTTTTATTCGCTGCCCGCATGCCCGCGCCTACGGTGGCCGGAAATCGTCTTGTGACGTCGGTCGCCATGGGCGTCCACCACCGCAGTTGGGGCGGAGGGAGGACTCTGTCCTCTCTCGCACGCGGCGCGCCTCCTCCTTCGCGAGCATTACTACTTCGCAGAAGGAGGCGACCGCTTCCCACTCCGTTTCGCCCCGCAGCATGGCCGCCTCCAATGCCGGGCGCGAGAGGTCTCTGCCTAAAGTGGGTACAGGCATAGTATATTGTTTTCAGATTGCGTAAATAATCCTTAAATATCCGTTGATTTTCTGTAAGTTTTTTTCCTATATTTCCTCATTATCTCGTCATCATTTTTTACCAAGGTGGATTATAGTCTTTACGAATCTGATAGTCTCTCCTGCTCCACTCAAGGAGGGGAAACTCACTTTCTGATTATTTTTAACCGACTTCAAAAAAGAGTAGGTTCTCAGTTCGACCTGTGTGTACGTATATGTTTGTTTGTCCGCGATTATCTCGTCTTTGGCTGAATTGATTTTGATGCGGTTTTCAGGAAAGTGTTCTATACATTCTGGAGAAGGTTTTAGTATATAACACTAATAGATATCCCGTGACGTTGCCCGCGTGGACCCGTTTATGTTTACTTAGGTTGTAGATTTTCAGAGACGATTGCATGTTTGTCCGCGATTATCTCGCGTTTGGCTAATCGGATTTTGATCCGGTTTTCAGGAAAGTGTTCATTACATTCTGGAAAAGGTTTTAGTATATAACACTAATAGATATCCCGTGACGTTGCCCGCGTGGACCCGATTTAATTTACTTAGGTTGTAGATTTTCAGAGACGATTGCATGTTTGTCCGCAATTATCTCGCGTTTGTCTGAACGGATTTTGATGCGGTTTTCAGGAAAGTGTTCATTACATTCTGGAAAAGGTTTTGGTATATAACACTAATAGATATCTCGTGAAGTTGCCCGCGTGGACCCGTTTTTGTTTACTAAGTTGTAGATTTTCAGAGACGATTGCATGTTTGACCGCGATTATCTCGTGTTTGACTGAACGGATTTAGATGCAGTTTTCAGAAAAGTGTTCATTACATTCTGGAGAAGGTTTTGGTATATAACAATAATGGATATCTCGTGAAGTTGCTCACATAGATCCGCTTGCTTAATAGGATTGTAGATTTTCAAAGACGCCAATTTTATGAAGTTTTTTTTTTATTATCTCAACTAAAAAGGGAAAAATAAAAACTTTTTGAAAAAAAGAGAACCGACTTCAAAACCAAACACAAAAAATTGTAAAATAACTTTTCTTTCGGAAGTCGGTGGCCACAGTCAATGAAATAAAAAACAAAGCCACCGACTTCCGAAAGAAAAGTTATTTTACAATTTTTTGTGTTTGGTTTTGAAGTCGGTTCTCTTTTTCAAAAAAAGCGTTTTTACTTGAGATATTCAATAAAAATCTTCATAAAATCGGCGTCTTTGAAAATCTACAATCCTAGTAAGTAACAAAAATGGATCTATGCGAGCAACATCACAAGATATCCATTATTGTTATATACTAAAACCTTTCCTAGAATGTAACAAACACTTTTCTGAAAACTGCATCAAAATCGGTTCAGCCAAACGCAAGATAATCGCGGACAAACATGCAATTGTCTGTGAAAATCGTCGATCCAAGTAAGCAAAACGGATCCACGCGGGCAACGTCACAAGATATCTATTAGTGTTATATACTAAAACCTTCTCCAGAATGTAATGAACACTTTCTTGAAAACCGCATCAAAATCCGTTCCGCCAAACGTGTGATAATCTCGGATAAACATACATACATGCTGGTCGAACTGAGAACCTACTTTTTTTTTTGAAGTCGGTTAAAAAGTGTAAAATAACTTTTCTTACGGAAGTCGGTGGCTTTGTTCTTATTTCATTGACTATGGCCACCGACTTCCGAAAGAAAAGTAAGTATTTTACACTTTTTGTTTGGTTTTGAAGTCTGTTACATTTTTTCGTCAAAACGGCTGAGCCGATGTTGATGAATTTTGGTACAGAGATAGATGGGACCCTAGAAACGGTTATAGACTAAACATAAAGATGGTTGGGGTGGGCAAAGTCGCAGGCAAAAGCTAGTACTTCAAAAAATCTATGAATTCCTACAAAAAATAACTCCAGATTAGAACAAAATACAAACCGCCATATCTCTGGTTGGTTATGGTTTAGAAACTTATTGTGAACGAAATAATTGTAAACCTCCTACTTTTTTAAGTCGGTTTAAAAGATCTTCTTTAACAGTGTTATAAACAAATCACTCATTATTTCTCGTAAACCTACTAGTATTACAAATACGAAATAAGTATTAAGGTATGTTCCGTTTTTACGTCAAAACGGTTGAACAGATATTGATGAATTTTGTTACAGAGATAGATAGGACTTTAGAGACGGTTATAGGTGACACATAAAGGCGGTTGGAGTAGGCAAAGCCGCTGGCAAAAGCTCAGCACATCAATAAACCTATGGATTCCTACTAAAAATTACTCCAGATTTGAACAAAACAAAAACCGTCATATCTCTGGTTGGTTACGGTTTAGAATTTTTTTATTATTCTTTACGAACTTCTCATATTGCGGTCTACTAATGACCAAAATTTCATTGCTGGCGAAAGAAAAAAAAATTTGATGCCAAGAAGTTGCAAACTCCTTTGTATGCAGGTTTGTTGAACTTTTTTCTTTTTTTTTTACTAGCCTGCTCTGTCCCACTCCTGGGCAAAGGCCTCCCTCCACTTCTTCCACTTCTCGCGAGCCCGCGCTTTCTCTTTCCAGTTCGGAAAGAACCTATCCAGTTCGTCCTTGCAGATTTCTAATATAATTTACAACATGTAAACAAGTATCTTGACAAGACAAGACAAGTTAGAGAAATTGACTTGTCTTGTCAATTTCTTGCAGCATGCAAACGGGTTTTTTTTTTATAGGTAATGAGGGTGATTCTTTATAGACTTCATCATTTTGTTTTTTGTTCTTTTTTATGTTCGTATGTCACAACTGCACTCAACAGAAATTAATAGTCTTATCGATGGTGTTACGTCATCATTACGAACGAGATATTAAATATGTCCACAATGTCCAAATGATAGCCTGAGAAGATTATAAATGTCGAAATAAAAATAATAATATTCAAAACTTTCGTTGACTTACTGTTTGTTTGTTTTACTCTATATTTTAAATGTATAGTTTATTTTCGTTTATTTTCACTAATTGTTTAGTAATTAAATTTAGATTTTAGCTTAAGTTACCACCTATATAATTATGTGAATGTTGGTTCACCTATTTATTGGCAACTGTATAAGCCTTGTAGTCATAAACTTTTACACTATTTATTAATTTATATACAGAAGCTGTTGGTGTACCTTTGTCAATAAATAAATAAAGCTGATAGCGTTGACAACTTGTGAACGTTCATGATGCTTTAAAATAATTTTGATGAGTTTTATTATATTTAAGTACTGTCATAGGGATAGATGGAGAGCTCGTGGGTGAATAATGAGTTTTATAGTTTGACAGGTCTCCAGAGGCAGTGGTGCTGCCCAAGCGGACATTTTTGGAGCTGCTCAGGACTACTTAAGTTATTTTTACCGTTTATCTTTTTTTTTTAAATAATTCTATTTTTCCTTTGTGTTTCTTTTTGTTCTGATGTTGTTCTGTCCTGTGTATGTCAATAAATCTTTTTTATTTATTCTTTCAAACATGTAGTAGCATTTATATCACCTCAAAAACGAACGCTAGGAGATTAGACTCATATTCGCAGCTTAATAATACTTAAAGTTCATCGATCTGTTGTTTCAGACACTTGGGGAGTCCATAATACTGACTGTTATACTATCTTAATTATACAGTGGGGACCACACGGCTTTTCAGAGCTTTTGATCAACTTTGAATAAAATTATTACGAAAGCTTCTCGAATAAATGTTATGAAACTATTAAATTTATTCATTCGTGTAATTAGTCTGGTTTTGGATTTGAACTACAAAACACAGGTCTACCGAGAATTATTTAAAAACTAACTTTTGCCAGCGGCATCGTCCTTTTAAACTCGAAATTTATCCCACAGTAACGTTACTACGAGATAAAAATTACTTTGTGTATTAAAAGCATCAACGTATGCGTAGGGAATTTCAAAAATTTTCTTTGGAAATAAAAATTTGAACCACCAGCATGAGGTACGTTACCTCGAGACGTTAGAAATGGATTGAAAAATTTGACGCAGTAGCTAAGAACCCCGTTAGATCGGTTGGAAAAAGCGTCGGATGTTCTAAATTCGGCAGTCGAAGGTTTAATTAAGTTTAGATAATTTCGAACTCGACTGTACATTTACAGCATTACTACAAAAACTGAAACATCTGTTGATCACTTGTCTAAAAAAAGTGTGACTGCAAAACGGAAGGTCCGTTTTGCAGTCACACTTTCTTTAGTTCAACGTCACAAACTGACGTTTTTTTAGACAATTAGTGTTCAACAAACGTTAAAAATTTTTTGTAATACGACGGTGAATGTTTATAAATTTTTGTATCTGTTTATTATCATATCGCGTTGCAATGATCAGTCACGATTACAATAAATGATAGCAAATCCATCGCGATTGCTGTACTTTTTTGCTATCGCATATTTATGCATTATTGACGCTATCACAAAACATATTAATAATATTATGACGCGTGAACCCTCGTGTATGATAATGTATTCTTTTCTTTTTAAAACAGGTATATCTTAGATAAGTCTTAGATAAGTTAAAAAAGACACTTTCGACGCTTTTTTTAGATAGTAGGTAAATTAGTAAGAATTAGCTAAAGTCAAGTAAAAACGCTAAACGATAAACTTAAAATGTTGAGATAATTTGCCATTTTTGAAAAAAAATTATTTAATATTTTTTTTTATTAGTATAGAAAATCCGCAACATTCGTCTAAATCAAAACGTTATTCACGATTCCATTTATTAATCCGATTTTAACAAGTTACTGCTCCATTGTCCGCCTTAAACACATAGTTCCGGTTTGAGGCAGGGTTGTCACGTACTTAGAAATATGAAAATTTTTGCAATATCAAACTTTTGCCCACAGCTTTGGTCGCTCCACTCTTTCTTCTTGCCAAATTCTCCCTCTTCAAGTAAAATGCAAAAATGTAGTCTATAATTGTATCCAAGGGGCCGTCTACTTGCCACGGGGACTTCTTGAAAAAGCACTGTGGCCCTGAAACTAAACACAAGGTGGTTTTTTCAAAACACAAGGTGGTTTTGTCAAAATTTCCAAAAAAGGTTACTAATGGTGAACGCACATTTAGCCGCACCGCAGTCTCCGCAGTCTATTTTTTTACCGAATTCTTTGTATGAAGTTCTATGATCCCTCGCACACCGCATCGCAGTAGCCGCAGAATCGGTAATAAAACAGACTGCGGAGACTGCGGTGCGGCTGAATCTGCGTTCACCTTAAGGCTACTAAGACTACTAAGGTCACTTTAAAATGTTACCAAAGTCAGTTTAGCAATTAAGACGTGAAAGTGTAATAAGTCAAAAAACTTCCTATCGTATTATTAATTTAAAAGTGTCAATAAATAAATAATTTCATTTCTTTTTCTTACATTAAGTCTGAGCAACAAAATATAAGAAATGTGGCGAGTGCCAACCCTACCCTACATACAGTGTAAAGCTTCAACCGCTTGCCTTTTCACTTGAGGAGTTAAGCCAGTGCGCTATCACGGCTGGCAGACCACGCGATTGTTGGCTCAAACGCTTAATTACATTCGGCTCGATTGAGCATTGAGCACTATAGCGCAATTGAGCGTGCTGGATTTTTAGTTTCATACTTTTATTGGTATAAGTGGCGAGATTGGATTTTATGGGGGAAGGGGAATCTTTTTATGGATTTTGTTCAAGATTTTGATCATTTAATTTACAGTCAAATTTGTACAGTAATTGATGGTTTTTCTTTCCTCGAAATATAGCATCAGGCTTAATTTTCTCAGCCTGGAGACTCAGGCATAGAGAAGTCTTTGGACTCAGGCCACCTTTTATTGCCGAACAAGAGGTTTTTGTTTTAAAATATATCGGTCTCCTCCCAAATTTTTTAATGCAGTAAGTTTAGAATGCGAATAAAGTACATTTTCATATTGATCAGGAAAACATGATGAAATAAAGATTTACTTGATGTCATATCATGAACTTAAAATTAATACCTACTCTTAAAATTGTGCCTGCCATTTTTATCTGAAAATACAATACCTAGTTTTTTATGTAATACTTATATATTATATCCAATTAATGTTTACAACATTGTTCAGTGAAACAGTACTCCCAAATCTCAAAAAAAAACCGACCCGAAAAACAAACAAACATTCGAAACAAAATCCAATTACATCAATTTATACGTAGAAAAACAAAAACGTTAGCAATATAAATCTTTGTTTTCTAGGTAGCAAAAGGTACCCATAAAAAACCTTGAAGGAGTTGTGACAAATGTCGTTTCGCGGTTGCACTGACGTGAAAAATGATCCTTTTAGATAAGAGGACCAACCAATTGTTATGTATAACGTGGCCAGAAACACTTGAACTACCACCCCTCTTATAACACATGACCTTAAGATCATCAGAGAGGGGAATGGTAGCAGTTGAAGAGGTCACCGGGAATGGTCGTCGAGAACCCAAGGGATGTCCCTTTAGATCGACGCGTTCCTTAACTCTGACTGGTTTGAAATAATTTTCAAGCTATGATGGTCGTGTTAAAGTGTTTTTTGGTAGTTTCAGGAATGTAGTTTAGAATGTTTTGATGTTTAATTAGAGTTGTTGGTGTGTAAAAACTGTTTAGTTTAGATTTATTTTGCTCTTTGAAGTATTCGGCTTTGCTTGGATGAAATGATTGTAACTTGTGTTGTTAAAAAGGCTTAAAATACATGACAACTAAGTATGACATAATATTCTCACTTTTTAACCGACTTCCAAAAAAGGAGGAGGTTATCAATTCGACTGTATTTTTTTTTTAATGTTTGTTACCTCATAACTTGCGACTGGGTGAACCGATTTTCATGATTCTTTTTTTATTCAACAGCTGATGCTTCCCGTGTGGTCCCATTGTCACCATTTCAGGATCTGATGATTGGATCTTGGAGGAAATCGAGGGCAACCCTCAAATTTTATAGGCTGACACATCGTTATTCGCAAATCTTATGAAGTAATTCAAGTACTTGCGTATGGAAATCATCATCTCATGTAGCTGAGCTGATGATGGAAAGTACGAGGGGTGATCAAAAAGTAATGATAATCGGGTACTTCAGGTCCGCATAAAAATCCAAAAAATATGTTTTTTGCTTGCTTATATACTCACTACATCAGCCTAAAAAAAACATATGAATAGATCACGATTTCCGGGAGATACATTCATTTGAGTACGAACATGTCGAAGAAATAACATCAACATGGAGAAAAATGAAATTAGAGCTGTCATCAAGTACCTCTGTTTGATACAAATGTCTATAAAAGACATACACAGTGACTTGTGGAAACATTGGGGGACTCTGCTCCTCCGTATACTACAGTTGCACGCTATACCAAGGAGTTTAAACTGGGCAGAACATCAACTGAAGATGAACATCGCGAATGACGCCCATTCACGTCCCTCACTGAAAACAACGTGAAAAATGTCGAAGAATTTGTGTTGACAGATCGAAGAGTGACCATTAGGCATGTAGCTGAGGTCACAGGGATCTCATATGGCAGTGTTGATAAAATCCTTGCAAACAAATTTCATATGAAAAAGGTCCCTGCGCGATCGGTACCGAGAATGTTAACTGACGAGCAAAAGAAAAAACGAGGTGAGCCGCAGTTGTGAGGGCTGCCATTCAAGAAACGGAATTGGAACTGCTCGAAAACCCTCCCTATTCGTTAGATCTAGCTCCTAGCAACTTCTACCACTTTCTTCTGCTTAAGGAACGCCTCCGAGGCAAGAAATTTGAAGACGATAGTGAAGTGATGGCCGCTGTTAAGGAGTTTTGGGAGGGTCAAGACAAAGAATTTTTTTCAAAGGGAATCTTGGGTTTAGAAAACAGATGGACTAAATGGATTGATTTGTTAAGAGACTATGTAGAATAATAAATTATTATTTTGACTTTAATGACCGTGTTTTATATTCATTATCATTACTTTTTGATCACCCCTCGTACAACTCCTCAAGTAAGAAAATTATGTTTGTGTTCGCATATCTCCGGAACTACAAGTCCGATTTTGTTTGAACTACAAGTAGTTTTTGAGATAGGGAATGAATGAAAGAGATGTTAACGATGTTATTACCGGAGCTACGGATTACAAAATTCTAGTGCGTAAACTTTTCTTAAACTTTTCTTTCGGAAGTCGGTGGCAAAAGAGACAATGAAATTAAAAAAAAAGTCACCGACTTCCGAAAGAAAAGTTTTGTAGGTTATTTTACCCTTTTTTGGGTTGTTTTTGAAGGCGGTCACATTTTTTTTTTTTTTAAGTTTTGTTTATAAAGGTTTGATCTCGCTTCATCTTAGGTGTTTGGGCTAGATAGAGTTCAAAAGCAAACCCATTTAAAACAAACGATATCAGGTAGATTATCTATCTCTCTTTTACCATGAGAAACAGGGAGATAGACAATCCACCATGCGAGCCCAGAACTAGCTAGACTTGCTTCTCATATTTGTTGACAGCAATAAGTGAATGCCAGAAGCCTACTCCAAAATCACATGGCCCGTAAAAGTCTTATCCGTCAAATGTAGGCAATGTTAACCACAAAAAAAAACCTTTTAATAAATTACCATAAAGTAGGTATATACACAATTATAAGGAACTTACTAGATACTCGTATGTACTCTAGTGCAACGTGGAAAAACGTGTGATTCCCTAGAATAGATGCCAAATGACGGCACATTACCAAGATTGTAGAAGGGAACACATATTTTTTCAGTTTTTTATTTGTTAATGTGGGTTCACACTCTCTCTCACATAGAGATGGCTTGTGTCCCAGCAGTGGGCATCGCTAATTACGCTTTTGTGTTGATGTTTGTTACTACCATTATTTTGGGGGTGAAAAATCATCGTAATGAGTCCTTCCGCCGTAATTTTAATGTAAGACTGCGTCAGACTCGCACCGTCGTAGCACAAAAACTTTTAAACGTTTGTTGAACACTTGTCTAAAGAATGTCAGATTATGACGTTGAAATAAGGTCCGTTTTGCAGTCACACTTTTTTAGACAAGTGTTTAACAGCTCTTTAAGTTTTTGTAGAAAGGCTGGTGTCTTAACTACTGTCTTATTGTTTAACCTTAACTTGACAACTAAACAAGACTTGTACTTATTATATTATAAATATTAAACATTAACGCATGCGTAGCGAATTTCAAAGATTTTCTTAGGAAAGAAAACTCGATCTGCGGCGCGGGCAGGATTCGAACCTTGGAAATGAGCATCGGATGTACTGAATCCGAAGGCCGCAGGTTCGAATCCTGCCCGCGTTTCGATTTTTTCTTTCCTAAGAAAATCTTTAAGACTTGTACTGATAATAATCCAGTGTTCTTCAATGACCCTTTACGTTCTAGGGTCACGGTTATCTGGTAAAACAGTCGTGCTATAAAGTTTGATAAGATTAATGAGAAGAAAGAAGAAAAAGGTCATTTACGACAGGAAACCCAATTTCAAAGCAAACAAATCCAAGTTAAATATCAATATACTTCAAAATTATTCAAGTCACACTTTAATACTGTATTTGATACACCACCCATGGGCCCGAACTCGACAGTTCCTCGGTTTATTATGTTTATTTTCACCATCGAAATCAAAACTTCTACCATAGGGAAAAGTTTGCCAATATGGTTACTAATATTAATAATGTTGCCAATTGGAAAAAACATAACCTTTTGTGTTTTTTTTTTTGTGTTTTGAATGCTTAATGCAAGTACGTAGGTACTTATAGTAAGGTTTTTTTTAACGTGGTAAAATCATCAAATTAGTTTTCCACTCAGGGCGGAACGGGATGAGACTGTCAGACTCGTACTGACTAAAAACAGTGGTTTTCTCGCTCTTCAACTTTTTTTTGGGCCCTCTGGCATGGAGCCTCATATTGATGTCAAACACATCAAAGACGAGGTCGGGGCCCATCTGGGCCTTATTAAACTTAGATCCGCACCATCCGAACAAGCCATGTTTGTCTAATATGAAGGCAAATATGGAAGCAATAATATTTGTGGATCCATGCAAATTCAGGGACCGAACGGGAAAAGCAAGAGTTTAATTAAGCACTTATTTGTAACAACCTGTATATGTTTGTCGTACATTTATATGGTGTTCCAAAATTAGTGAGAGCCTTCCCAAACTAAAAGCACCAAAATCAAACTGTTGTACACAGAACTAAATGGGATATCTGGAGGCCTAAAATGACCATAACTTATATTGGGAAACGTTTTATCAATAAGCTAGTTAATTATTACTCTATTGCTTGAGTAATAGAATATTCCAGTATACAAATTTTATCGATGTTTATTATATTTGTTATCTTTATCAAAGGGTTTATGAAAAAGAAAGTCATATAAACTGTCACGCCTGTTATTCCAATTCCAAATGCTAGCAGCCTTTAAGGCAATCCAATTTTTATAATTTTTAGGGTTTCATATACTTTATGTGCCATAAGTACGAGTAATATTCAAGTATATAAACGAATTCAATAATTTAACTCGAATTTCCTCCACAATTACATAGAAATGATCCACGAAGCATCTAATTAAGCTTATTAAGTTCCGAGAAGGTTCTATTCAGTTGGCATTGAGGATGCTCGACATAACACGACTTACTGCGCTGTTGCTGCTCCTTGCATTTAATGCGAGCTTCTGGCAAGACTATAGCAATGTTTGGATGTGGTATTTTGAGTGGAAAACTAAATTGAAAATGAAAATTTTCTTACTACGAAATAAACTGCGTAGCAGACTTATGAATAAAATGAAAATTTAATTTAATTCAGATGTCTTACCATGGGGTATCGTATTACCCAGTTACTGGGTTGTGGAGATGGTTGCAGGATTAATTTCATCACCGTGACCTCGGAACATAAAGGGCTATTGAAGGACACCGTGGATTTTAGTCAGTACAAGTCTGACAGTCCCTCCCGCCCTGCCCGGGCGGACTCATTTGATGATTTTACCACGCTAAAAAAAACTGGGTTGTGGTACCTGATAGGCAGTAGCTCCATGTAAAATGCCGATATTCAACTGCATCTGGTTCGGCTGAAGCCGACCCCAATATAGTTGGGAAAAGGCTAGGCAGATAATGATGATGATGATGTAAATGTTATTTGTCATTTTAGAATTTGTTTGTTTTAGAATAGTCAAACTTAGGAATGAATCCCTGGTACGTGATGTCTGTCGGTCGTATTTTAGTGAGCAACGTAGTACACACTTCTGACTTCAGGATCGGAGTACAGTGCTACAATGAAAGAAAACAAAGAATTATTGATACGCACAACCAACAGATAAAAGTAATTAATTTAGAAGAAAAGAAATTACATATTCAACACAATGAATAATCCAAATAATCAGTTGAGATATCCACTGTCTGATAAACGAGGTGACTTTATCAAACGCACGTTCAAGTCTAGCAAAAATATTAAAATGAGTCAGATTGTTATATCTACGATAGAATAATGATTACTATAATTGTTAGTTCCGGAGTCGGAATTAACACTAATCATTAACTATTATTGTAGGAACTAGCGTCAGCTCCTTGATGAGTCATATAGGTTACGCTACATCGTGACGTAA
This sequence comes from Agrotis segetum, assembly GCA_036375495.1. Taxonomy (NCBI): domain Eukaryota; kingdom Metazoa; phylum Arthropoda; class Insecta; order Lepidoptera; family Noctuidae; genus Agrotis; species Agrotis segetum. Next base: position 319,019 of record JAQSVV010000692.1, on the reverse strand, counting down.
CAGGGCCCTGTCCGGGCCACATGCATGAATCACTTCATACAAAAAGTAAACCATAATGTCAATGTCCCTGTTCGGCGTCCGGACGGAGTGCCTACATACGGGGCACGGCCCGGACATGGCACGGTGTAGCGTGAATCCTCAACACGCGACGTAGTTGTGGACCTACTATGCTATGTTCTTCTGAAATATAATCGCTAGACTCAACTATGTACTCTATGTCGCCTTTGATATCATCGTATTGTACAACGCGAGTGGTGAGCGCTAATGTCGCCGTTAGTAGCTTAGTGAACGGCAATCTTCTAAATGTCCCGGCGAGGAACAAGCATATCTGCCGAAAAACCAGAGTCATCAACATAGTCTTTTTTTTTTGGGACAAACCCACCACACTATCCTTAAACGACTGTGACAACCACCAGAAAAACGCCAAGACAATGAAGCTCGACGTGTCCCGGAGATTGAATTTACCTGTCTTGGATCCTGCAACGAAATTAATCAGAAAATAATAGTGTAGGAGTAGGAAAAGTATGTTTTCACTTCCCTACATGTCAAGCTGGAGGCAGAACAAAACAAGGCCAATAGACGCAAAGAGACATTATAACTGGGAGAAGCAGCAACCGTCTTTAAAAAATACAACTTGAAGTGGCAATGGGCAAGCCTTGCTTGTAGAACCGAAACCAATGGGGAAGAAAAGTTTTCTAGTGGCGACCATGGACTGGAATACGCAGCTGCAGGCCTCCCTCTAGATGAACCGACGACGTCGTGAGGGTCGCGGGCAACCGATGGATGCAAGTGGCGAATTGTCGTTCGGCGTGGCGGTCTAAAAGGGGGCTATGTTCAGGTTATATAAGAAATTTAAAAAAAAAACATTCGTGAATATCCGACTGTCTTCGTACATCTCCGTAACTAAACTATGTTATGAAAGCATAAATCGTTGTGGCTTATTAAGTTGGCAATGCTGTTTGCCCACTTTATTAAAATTATGTTTATTTACATTGCGCGTTGAAAACTAACTCCTAAGTGTTTGGATTGGACGGTTTGAATTAATGTTCTTTTTATTTCTTTGTTGCTTTTTGATAACAGATTCAATAGAGTACGGTCTGGTTAATTTTTTAAATGGCTTCTTTTATAAAAATAGATGATCGGTGTATAATCTACAAAGTTGAATCAGGACCCATTTTGACAAAAAATCCGTCAAATTGACAAAGATCAAAGTCGTTACCATGGATATATGTATGTTTACGCGAGTGTAGACCTAAAACATATGATAGAACTTACCATTTTATAGATGAACGATAATATTGTTTTTGTTGATTTTATCAGAAATTATTATGATAACAATCTTATTTCTTTTAGGAATAGGTGTGACTAAGCGTTTTGTTCAGGTTGACTCATTTCGTTTTAGGATATTCCATGAATCATAACGTAGTTATTATACACTTCATCTAATCCCTAGATTAAAGAACTAATAATGAATGATTCATTTTTAACAAAGTAATGTCAAACAAATCCCACTTAGATATAATTACGAGTATATGCTCTGAAGCCTTACCACAAGATTCCTGTATTTTCCGGGGTCGCGGAACTGTCACATCAGGTAACCGTGACCCTGGAACGTAAAGGGCTATTGAAGGGCACCGTGGATTTTTGTCAATATGAGTTCAAATCAAATCAAATCAATTTATTTGTGAAACATAGGTTTTACAGATGGTTCTTATGAACTAAATAGTGCGCTATGTCTTGTCAATTTTGACATACAAATATTTTAAGGGGAAACATGCGTACTTGGTCAAATGTCAATTCTCATAATAAATTAAATAGTAATATATAATAATTTAGTTATCATTATCATTAATTTAATTATCATCATCAATTCACATTATCTTTCAAAAAGTCTTCGATCTTATAATAACATTTGTCAATCAGAAGTAATTTCAGAGCCTTTTTAAACTTTACTAGAGGCATATCTATACATATAATAAAATAGTAGGAAGGTCAAAACTGTACATTGAATATTTTTTTAAAAGAATACTTGGGGTGTGATCTATAATCGATACTGAAGCCAAAAATATGGTTTTTAGAATTTTTGTCTGTATGTCTGTTTATCTGTTTGTCTGTATGTATGTCCGGGATAAACTCAAAAAGTACTCGACGGATTTGAATGTTTTTTTTTTTGTTTTATAGGTATTAAGTCTGGCCAACACATAGGCTATAATTTATCTTGGAAACTTGAACAACTGGTGCAGAACCGCAACGGACCAGCTAAACTGTAAGAGATACAAAAATGGTTCGATAGCAAAAATTGTTCCACGTCTTGAGCATTTTCTGCTGAGAGAATAAATTTTGGAGATCTGGCACACCTGATGTGGAACTTCAAGAGCCCAGCTACACTATAACATATACAGGAATAACGTCTCAGCAAACTTGTTCACCCAGATGTGCACTTTCTGTTGACATACAAAAATTGAAGACCTGGAACACCTGATGTGGCACCAATTTGACACCAAGAGCCCAGCTACACTAGAAAATATACAGGAATGACGTCTTTGCAAAGTTGTTTAGCTTGATGAGCACTCTCTGGTGACTTCTAAAATTTGAAGATCTGGAACACCTGATGTGGAACTCCAAGAGCCCACCTACACCATAACATATAAAGGAATGACGTCTTAGCAAAGTTGTTCAGCCTGATGAGCAGTCTCTGTTGACGTATAAAAATTGAAGATCTTGAACACCTGATGTGGAACACCAAAAGCCCAGCTACACTATAACATATACCTGAATGACGTCTTAGCAAGAGTTGTTCAATCTGATGAGCATTATTACGATTGATGTATAAAAACTGAAGATCTGGAACAGCTGATGTAGAACTCCAAGTGCCCGGCTACACTATAACATATTTATATAGGAATGATGATGTCTTAGCATGAGTTGTTCAGCCTAATGACCACTCTCTGTTTACGTATGAAAATTGAAGATCTGGAACACCTGATGTGAAACTCCAAGAGCCTAGCTACACTATAACATTATAGGAATCACGTCTTAGCAAGAGCTGTTTAGTCTGATGAGCATTTCCTGTTGACTTACGAAAATGAAAGATCTGGAACGTCTGGAATCGTCACGCGCGTCCCGTTGTTTTCCCGTCCCCAGGCTCTAAGAATTTCACATCAGACGTTTTAGATCTTCGATTTTGTCGACCCCGTTGTCGCTGGCATAAGCAACAGGATCCGCGTACGAAGTCGCGGGCAGAAGCTAGTTTTTAATATAGAGTTTGAAAGTCTTTCCCACCCAGGGCAGGATGGGAGGGACTTTCCATCGCTCATTTGTTGTAGTTCTACGTATTAAAAAAAGATTTCTGTATTTTACTTACTTACAGCGGTCTTCGAAAGAATAACGCTCTGCAGAAATCGCCACTTGTATGAGGAAAATTGAGAAAATTTTTTTTGTTAAAATAACTAAAACCCGACTACGACAAAAACGTGCACTGAAAAGTATAAAACAAGATTAATATTAATTTGACCGGTATTATTGTGCTAGCCGTAGTCGTCTGCCACCTGCCTAATGAAGATTGTGTGAAACAACCGCAGGTGGCACACGACCACGGCTAGCACAATACCGGTCAAATTAAAAATCATAACCCTCCTTTTGGCTTTGCCGTAGTCGGGCAAAAAAATACAATAATATGTCCCTAGATTTCAGCAAAAAAAAATCCAATAGTCGTACATTATGCCCTAAATCATATAAAGTGATACACCACAGAATATCTAATTTCAGAGTCTTCTCGTTACGCGTATCCGAAAAACTCGATAATACCGGTTGATACTGGTTTAATCTAGTAACGGGTAAATTACGCGCCGTAATCCCTGTTCGGGGGAAAGCAATCAGTATTAAGTAGGAACAAGGTACGCGGTGTGCGTAAGGCTGAATTTACATTGGCACAGTATGGAATTTTAGGCATTTTTTGTAAAGAATTCTTGCAAAGCATAATCAACTTAATTGTTTAATACGTAACGTACAGATTATTTCATCATCATCATCAGCCGGAAGACGTCCACTGCTGAACTAGGCCTTCCTCGCCACGCCGAACGACAATTCGCCACTTGCATCCATTCGGCTGCCTACGCTGCGATTTCTGGTCCGTGGTCGCCACTCGAGAACTTTTCTTCCCTTCTACGAGCGATGTGGCCTGCCCATTACCACTTCAACTTGCAAATTTTATGAGCTATGTCGGTGACTCTGGTTCTTCGCCGAATATCCATGTTCCGGATTTTATCCCGCAAAGAAACTCCGAGCATAGCTCTTTCCATTGCTCGTTGAGTGACTCTTAGTCTCTCTAAAAGGCCAACAGACATGGACAGATTATTTGCACAAGCTCTTCTCTAGAGTTTTGGTCCCGCCTGTCATTTGTAGATCTTTAACAGTCGTTACTATTAGTAAGAAGCTCTAAAGTTTGAAAACCAGTCTTACCATGGAGTATCGTATTTCCCAGTTACTGGGTAGTGGAGGTCCGGTAGGCAGCCGGTCCATGTAAAATACTGATATCCATGTACAATCGACCAAGTTGAATTAAGACCCACCATAAGCTTATTTTCTTACAGACATTAAAATTCAATTAGGTCCACATTCGCGTAAACATACATATCCATGATAACAACTTCGAACTTTGTCAATTTGACGGATTCAAACGATTTATTGTCAAAATGAGTCATGATTCAACTTTTTCGGGTTATGGGACATCTCGCCCACGAAAAAACTGGCCCACCGGCCAGATATCCTCTTTTTAAAATGTGTATGGGTATATTCGCCCGGACCAATTTAGTAGAACGGAGTAAAGGGATATTTGGGCAAAATCGTATATTTTTAATTAAATATCTGTTCAATATTAATATAATCAGCAAAAGTGGTATGTAATGTAATGTGGTATGTAAGTAATCTAGTTTCTAAATTACTCATTTGACATAAAGATCAAAATAAATTGTACAAATTATATTCAACAAAAAATCGCTTTTATTCCAAACCTTGCCATTGTAAATTGAGCCTAAGCGTAAAGTACGCGGTGTAATAGGTACCTGCCTACACGAAAAGAGTACTTGTACCTTCTAAGACGTGGAATTAAAATCCAAAGTGGAATTGTGAGTGAATGAAAGATTTTCCTGTAAAGACTTTGACTTTGACGATATTGACAAGGCACTAATACGTGTTGTATGTGAATTTGAATAGCTGGCTTTTGAAACGAAAATGTGTATCAAATTCCCCATAATGTCTTATAATTTTTAGGGTTCCGTGGTCAATACGGAACCATTATAGTTTCGCCATGTCCGTCCGTCCACCTGTCCGTCTGACCGCAGCTTAGCTCAGAGACGCTCAGTACTAGAAAGCTGTAATTTGGTGTAATTATACGGATTAGGTGCCGAAAAAGTGGTAAAATAAAATCTCGTAAAAAATTGTTTTAACCTCCACTCAAAGTGGGGATGTTTTTTTTTTTCTCGCGTACCCCTATTGTGGGGTATCATTAAACAGGCCTTTAAAAAATATTGATAGTTTCCATTAACAATATTTTGTAGTAAACTGTATCCACTGCCTATAATGGTATATGCAAGCAGGGGTGATGAAATCATCACTTTCTTTCTTTTTGATGTTTAGCTACCCGCACTGGAACTGGAAGAACGGAGGCCTGTGTCCCAACTCCCAACAATGGTAATATTAGAGCCTGATTGTTCTATGGTTGATGATTCCTGTTCTTGTATGTGAGTTTAATAATAATATTCCACAACTATCACACAACGCCATCTAGACCCAAGCTAGGGTCACTAATCACTAGACCAACATACCTGTATGTTTACAAACGCACCCACAATACATGAAAATTTCCTACGGAATGGCAACGTTTTAGAAATCATTGTACAGAAACACATCCAGTCACAAAATAAATAAAATCCGTGTGTCTCCAGTACGTACGAGTATGTTCACCATTGATTTCCCTCGAGCTACCACCTACAAGGCAGACAAAATATCTTTACTTCACTCACGGGCGCCGCTCTTCATTTCCGAAGTCACTTCCCTGAATCAAACGTTTAGAAACGCTGATCAATCAAATTCAGGATGATTATCTGAAACTTTGAATTGGACGGTATTTTGATTTGGTGGGAAGTTTTTTTTAGCGTTGTGGTATCATCAAATGAGTCCTCTCACACAGGCGCACGCTAGTGCCACGCGAGTCAGCACCCGCGTCTCGCTTTGTTCTTTGTTTTTCGCTTTGTTTTCGTTAAATGCGCAAAATCTCTCGTGGGGTAACTCAGCCCATGTTACTGAACAATATTTGTTCCATTTGGAAATTCGCAAAAAAAAAGATTTTCATACAAAATGAGAAATTGATCGGGCCCATCATTATGAAAAATCTTTTTTTTTTTGTGAATTTCCAAAAGTCTTAGAACAAACATTGTTCATTGACATGGGCTGAGTTAACCCAGGAGAGGTTTTTTCAAATTATTGTCGAAAAGGCTGCGTACGTCGATGCGTTGGACGTCTAGAAATCACGACCTCTAACACCTAGACCCGAAAAAAACTACGTAGAAGATCGTACTAAAATGTGTTTTCCGAACAGCGCAGCATCGTTCAGCCAACCGTCAAGTATAAACGAGACAATTACCATCACTATCCAAACTTTTCTCTACAAAGTTACACAATGTTTTACACCTTTTAATCCGCGTTTAATCCAAAAAGCCTCAAACTTACATAATTACCCTTTAATAACATACAAACTCAAAGGACACAAGGTTATACTTTTTCAAACAAGCAAAAAATTTCACTTAAACTTGCTAACACCTCAAACAAGGGCAAACAATTAGTAACATCACAAAGCTTTGAATATGCAGAAATAATGCTTTTCATTATAAAAATCTAACTTTCTAATTAGCCCTTTACGAAGCGAACGTAAAAACTGTGACCGCAACGCTGTGCTTGGACAAAGTGCTCTTTTCAAGGCCGCTGAAACTATGAACTATGTAAAAATTCAATTTTTTTCTTGGTGGGAAATCATCAGATAAGACCTATCGCTTATGGGGTTTTTAGACTCGTACTGACTAAAACTAAGATGGCTTCTTTAATTCTATTGATATTGAGGGGCCGTGGAAACTTGTTTTATTCTCGCGAAATGCTTTCATAGCCTACCTGGGTGATTGTGTATGTACAAAAAAAAAACAAAAAAAAAACTTTATTAAACTGTCTTGTCCGTCTAGTGATCGAATTTCTAGCACTGGTTTTTGAGTTCAATTCCTCAAAATAATAATAATTTAACACAAAGTTTTTCGAATACTCGCTACGTAATTTCTCTCTGCATTTTCAGCAACATTTCTCCATTACTCCAAAAAAGTTATTCTTTTGTTTCTCTCCCAAAACATCTCACATACATCGCAAAATTCGTCACAATATTCGTCACAAAAAACGCAGTATTCTTCGCCAAAACACAATAAAGGCATCACGCACAATACTCCCTGGATAAAGCCTCCTTTCGCACACCATTAGGTCCACATTCTAAGTGGTCGCAGTATTTACCGAGCATACATTCTCGTCCGCTCTCATTAAACGAAGCTCGGAGGAACTTTTTGCCAGTTTGCGACCATAAAAATGGCTGGAAAATATAGGGCTTAGTGAGTTTTCTTTATTTTTAAACCTGCCCTTTGAAACCGTGTAGAACAATGAGTATTTAGTTTAATTAATGTTTTTGTGATAAGCCTGTGGATGACTTGGCAAATAAACTGGACGTTGTGTTTCTTTTTTTGTTCCGTCAGCACTTTTATTTGGATTTTCAGAAGCCCTATAGTCCGGGCCACGGCTAAAGTCGTTTTGACACGGTGCTATTGTCTAATATTGCGTTAAAAATGTAATACAGATAAGGCATCAGTATTGTACACACGCTAGCACATCAACCGACCTCAATCTGTCAAATTCGTCAATAGATTTTCAACTCTATCCCAATATTTGATTGGTGAAATTTGACAGATACGGAATAATACGGATAGGTTGACCTGCTGGCGTATGTATACATTGTCACTGATATTTTTGTATTTCCGAATAAAGATTTATTACCATTTTATTTATAAAGCATTTACAAAATCAAACCGCCTTTCTTATTTAAAAATCAGAATAATTCTACAAACACAAATAATACAAATAGATTTCGTATTTCATCCCAACGTTGTTACTCAACACAAAAGTGGGCGCGACGGCCTGTAAAATTAGAGGTTTTTAAAATCCAATTTTAATATGTTAATATGGAATGTGCTGTTGTGTGTTTTTTTGTTATTTTAGTACCAATTATGAAAGCCATTTTGATGTGAAACTGGTTTTGCTATGTTAATATTTAATTTCAATTGTTTTGTTAAGATATCAGCTATGACATCGGGTCGTTGTAAGTTCTCCACAAAAAAATATTCCCAACGAAAAAAAGTATGTAATTACCTATAAATTAGCGACAGGTTTTTCTTTTTTAATTTTGATGGTTGTACATTCAACCCGTTTTTTTTTCGCACGGGGTTAGCAGAACAATACAATTATAAAATCCAGCGCAAAAGTACCGGAAACAAGGATACTATGTGGAATGTATGTAATGTGAGGTAGCACCTTTACTCGAAATTTATCAAAACAAATATGTGTACCCGGGATAGCCGCTATTTCTGAGTCCATCAAAATCTATAAACCTACACACATCTGTCATCTGCCCAGCCTTTTCCCCTTTTATTGGAGTCGGCTTTCAGTCGAACCAGATGCATCTGAATATCAGTATTTTACATGGAGCGAGAAACAAAATTTATATGAAGTTATTAGATAGGCAAGTGTCAACGTCACTGTCTGTACCTTTTTCGATGAATACGAAAGTCTTTACGACTTTGAACTGTTATTGGAGAAAATCCAAAAATAAAGTAATTGACTTAGATAGAAGAAGTTATATAGGTACCTTTATCTTCTAGAAATAGCAGATAAAGACGGCTTATAAATAACAATAGATACGAAATAAAACAGGAGTTTCTAAAACACAATAACAAGCACATATTTTTCCAGTGGTAAAAATTTCAAAAGAAACAATAAATAAAGAAAAACCCAGTTTGTTTTCGCCTATCCGAGGAACCGGAAAGAATCCAAACAATTCGTTTAAAATACATACGAAAAATGTAAGGCGAGACAAATAATTTTATTACTTTTAAATCTCACGGACGGTACAGCCAGCAAAACTAATTAAAATGGAGCCGAAACAAAAACTCTGTGAAGCTTAAACAGCCAAGATAAATTACTAAGTTTGTCTCTTATAAGATTTTTTTTTGCTACCAGTGCAAGTGTTTGCTTGCTCTTAAAAATAGTCGCTCTAATTGTTTTGTTTAATAAGGCATGGATGAGCACGACTCTACTTTTTACGTTTTGTGTTGAAAATCAAATTATCTGTCAATATCCTACTTTATTAAAAAAAACTTATGGAGTTGACGATTCGCACACTAATAAATTTATTTTCCGAGAATCGCCTACAATTTTTTTTTGTCTTGAAAATGATCTATTTAAGTACATTTTGTGCCAATTTGATTCGTGCAAATCATCCAATCACCCATTGAAACATACATTTTTTTTATAATCATTAGTTCCTTTCATTTTTAAACGTCTGCCCAAAAAAGGAGTGTTACTTATGTCTTTCATCTTATAATTATTCAAAATATAAAATAAAAAATCTGCAAGTTTTTAAACTCGTTTGTAGAATTCAAACTTTTGCAACCTTTTTTACAGAACCTCTTTTAAAATTAAAAAAGAAATCCTTTTGCTATCCCAAAAAAAAAAACAAAACAAAACCACAAGATACGGACCGGAACAAAAGCACAAACGACCAGCTTCAAGAACATACAACATTTCCTTTATTACCATACATTTTGAACATCAGTCGGTCTGTTTGTCCGTGGAGCACAAAAGAGGCTGAAATTATCGCGTCCGGCCGGAACTTCGGGTACGGAACAACCCCTTTAGTTGGAAGACGGTTAAAAGCCGTCGCTGGGTCGTTTCGTGGTAATTGAGATGTGTATGTTGTCTTACAGACTGATACTTGTGACGTTATGTTTGATGCTTGGAGGAGTAAGGGTAACTAATGAGGGATATTTTTTGTAGGGATTATGATCCGTTTTTTTTAATTGGATGTGGCTAAGGTAAAATTGATCGGGTCGACGGCGCGTTGTGTTCCACGCGCGCCTCAACGAGCGTCAGCATAATGATTGGGATAGAGGGCCACAGTCCTGCCGGGGTTGCGGGACATACGTACCTATATCGCGACTCCGGCACACAAAAGGCTACCGAAGGACACCATGGATTTTAGTCAGTACAAGTCTGACAGTACAGGGGTCGGAGGACTCATTTGATGATTTTGCCACGTTAATAAAAAGGTAAAATTTATGTAAAACCAGATCCTGATTATTATAGGTTGCCTGTTTACGTTTAGTTTATACAATTAAAAAGTATTATAAAGTAAATAAAATATGGTATTCTATACTTTATTTACTTGGGAGACAGAGTAATTGTATGAAAAAGAATAGAAAATATTTATTTGATAATGGAAACACACAGAAATAATAAAAAATAAAATAAAAAAAACAATAAGAATTTTGTTGAGCATGTCTACACCAAAAGGATTACCAATTCAGCATTTACCATTAGGTATACCACGAATACATAGGTGCAATAATATGATGAAGTTAACGTCAGAACAAACGCATTGGGATGTTTAGTACACGAATAGCTATCATACAGCCCAGATAAGATGCATAGGATACTTTTACCCCAGCATTATGATCCCATAGAATAGTTGCCGAACTTCATGATTGAAATCAGGAAGTCTATTATCTAAGCACGAAACCCGTGGTTTCGGCTTCAGTTACGGACGTGTTACGCCCAGTAACATCGAGCCCGAACTAAGAATGAATGATGTTGTAATTTGACTGAAGATAGCTCATTACAGTCCCCGCCATCAGTCATGACTATCTGAGCTACTAGTACTAGGAGCTATCTGTCAAATTTTCATAATTATCATATTTTTATAATACAATTTTACGATTAAATAATAATAATAATATTCGAAAACTATCACACAACACCATCTAGTCCCAAGCTAAGCAGATCTTGTGTTATGGGTACATGACAACTGATAAACATACTTATAATATGTATTTCTAAATACATTGACACCCAGACATAGAACAAATTATTAGTGATCATGATCATCACACAAACATTTGTCCTGGGTGGGAAACGAACCCACGACCTCCGGCATAGCAGTCAGGGTCACTAACCACTAGGTCAACAGGCCTGTCGTAATGACATAGACACTAGCACCGCTTCATAAGGACTTCAGTCGAGGCGATATAGTCCGCGATTTCAACATTAGTTACGTTCGTACACATCCGTACCCGTGTCTTTGTTCTTGTAAAGTAGACCCCCTGATTCCAAGCCAGTAAGTATACCTAAAGTATTTTCGTCTATCTATACACCTATGTTCTCGGAACCAATAATACTGGCCAATATGTGACTAAAAAACTCCTCCGCATCGCCTTATTCCCCGGATAAGACAAACAAAACTGTTATTGGACGTTGGAATGTGGACAAGCTTTATTGGGGAACTTATAAAAAACTCCCACGATGTTTCCAACACTGTGTATCTTTTCGTAGAACTATATTATTATACGGTACGGTTGCGTACGTCAGTTGTGATTTTACATTGCGAGTGTACATTGTGTATATTTTAGTAATACGATACCTCATGGTAAGACTGATTTTCAGACTTTAGAGCTTCTAACAGTAACGACTGTCAAAGATCTACAAATGACAGCCGTGACCAACGGCTTTACGTGCTTTCCAAGGCACGGAGGAAATTCCCTATGACAGATGGTCACCCATCCACAGATCAATCTCGGCAAGCGTGGCTTAACCCCGAAGATCGGCCCGTGCGGCTGTAATTATTTAGCCACGAGCGCCTCCAAGCTCAAGCTTCGATCTACTATTGACATGGATAAATACGTAGGAAGGATGTCCACTATTGAGGACGAGACTGTCCAGGACAGGGTTTATGTAAAGTGCTGACTGTACATCGAGCTGTATGACCCGGGCGAACATTTAGAGACACGAGCGGATTGTCCTGATTCACGTGAGATTGAGGGACGTACGCATGGTTGGGTGGCACTGTTGATGTGGAGTTGGGAATATTTTTGGTGGTTTATTTTTCCAGTATTTATATTTCTGTTTAAAAATGTCGCAGGTTTTTGATCAAATTAATTATATTATGCTACATTAAACGAAGTATAAAACAAAGTCGCTTCCCACTGTATGTCCTTATGTATGCTTGTAGATCTGAAACTACGCAACGGATTTTGATACGATTTTCTTTAACAGATGGAGTAATTCAAGAGTATTTAGCATGCATAGTATAGTAGAGTTTGCACCCGTGCAAAGCCCGGGCGGGTCGCTAGTTACTAATAACTTCAATATGAGTACGTTATACTTCCGGTATTTATTCATTAAAGATCAAAAATTAGATAGTAATGTTTGCCAAATTGTTCTCAAGTTCATAGTCTACACTTACACTTAGAACATGTATCGGTTTAAGGCAAATTGTACTGAAATCAGTGCGAGTTCGAGGCTACTCGCTACGTCACGGTAGTTTCAGGACATTCGCGTAGGTATTTCTAAGTAGAATTTTTAGAAAATGTTCAGATATATAGGTACATACGATTTATTTATTGTGAAAATCCATGAGTATATTTATTATGTATTTGGGGTTTATAATCAGCCCAAATATTTTCTGTAAAACGAAAATTAAAAACCGTGAGCAGGATATGAGCCTGCGACCTACGAATTTAGTACATCCTACGCTCTTACTAACCGAGCCACCGAGGTCTTACCTACAAGCGTCGAATACTAGTTCAATACATGCCATACATCTTAGGCTAGCCGCACACACTATAATATTGTCGACACAAGATTGTCAATATTAATCGAAACTAAATGAAATAAAACAGAATAGCCGCAATACAGGCCCCGCACATGCACAATATTTTTGACAATACGTACTTTATTGAATTTTATTTTGTGTGTGCGGCTAGCCTTAGAAAGACCACGTTCAAATCCTGTTCGCTGATAAAAATTTTCTTTTCACTGAAAATCTTTGAATTTCGCGACGCATACGTTAATTGGTATTAATATTTTTAAATACATACCTATAACACCAGTAGTCTTTATTATTCATGACCAAAATAAAACAAATCTTTATCGTCTTTGCGGGCACAACACGTTTGTTTTTTTTTTTTATTCTGTGTCAAATGAAATCGTACCAAAATAAAAAAGACCGATAAAGCAGCTAGTAAGATTGAAACTCCGAAACTGTAAGACTAGACGGTTCGAAGTCGTTGGCCCACTAAATTCAATATAATGAAAATCTCAAAGGAGATACCTTTTACATTCTCAAGAGAAACAAAAACCTTGACCAATTCTATCAAAAGAGGGTCTAAAAAGACCACTTTGGCTGGATACTAATACGTACTGCTATACAATATAGAGCAGTGGTGGACCAGTGGTATCGGCCCCGACTTACGAGTCGTAGGTCGTGGGTTCAAATCCAGGCAGGTGCATTACTTTGTATTATTTATTTCATCACCACTGCTCTTAAAACGATGAAGGAAAATATTGTGAGGAAACTGGCATGTCCTAGAACCAAAATTGGAAGACATGTGACATCTACCAATCCGTACTGGGCTGGGACTGTGGATCCACCCCCTCTCACAGAGAGGTCTGTGTCCCAGCAGTGGGAACATTAATAGGCTGATGATGATTGCTTTACAAATATTTTTTGCCAACTATCTACTTTCGCAATCGGCGTGTATGATCGGCTAATGTATGAATGTGGATGAGGCGAAAGGAGTATGTATGGATCGTAGCAGCAAGCGTTTTGCAGTTTCTGCTTACCCCCAAGCGTAGACGGGGAGTTTATGTATGTATGTATGTATGTATCATCATCATCAGCCGGAAGACGTCCACTGCTGAATATAGGTCGGCCTCCCCCTTAGGCCGCCACGCCGAATGACAATTCGCCACTAGCATCCATCAGTTGCCCGCGACCCTCACGATGTCGTCGGTCCACCTAGTGGGAGGCCTGCCTACGCTGCGTCTACCGGTCCGTGGTCGCCACTCGAGAACTTTAATTTCTTCTCCATAGGTTGTCAGTTCTACGAGCGATGTGGCATGTGTGTATGTATCTACTCTATTGCTTGAACAAAATAATAGAATATTAGAATAGAAATAGAATTCTCTTCACTGTTGACCACAATCTCGCTTACCATCAGACGAGATAACTGTCAAACGCGAGCCGCTTAATCATCATCATCATCATCATCAGCCTATAATGTTCCCTCTGCTGGGACACAGGCCTCCTCTCTGTGAGCGGGGAATAACCCACCACGCGCGCCCAGTGCGGGTTGGTAGATGTCACATGTCTTCGAATTTTTGGTTCTAAGACATGTCGGTTTCCTCACGATGTTTTCCTTCACCGTTTTGAGAGCAGTGGTGATGAAATATATTACACAAAGTGATGCGCCTGGCGGGGTTCGATACCACTGGGCCACCACTGCTCCGCTAAATCGCTAAATAAAAATAAAATTTTATAGCAATTTATTTTATGATTCTGATAAAATAGCCTTTTTCAGGCCCTCAGTTCATAAATAACTAATACAACATCCACCAATGATTGCAGGTAACAAGCTCCCAAACTGCCAATCGACTGATTGAAATATAAAGGCGCATACACAATATCACTAAACACAGAGGTCCTCGGGGAAATCACGGGACGACGACAAATCTTTCCCGCGATCGCATAAAAATACCGGAGGACTGATAATAAATTCAGTTTATTGCGACCACAGGCTCGCTTCTGTGTACCTATGGCTCCACGCAGTTTTTTTTTTTTACAAATAATGTGCAGCCAGCTTTAGGTTACCGATGGGCAGGGATTAATTGTCTTGTCCCTGTTGTTTTTTACTTTTATTTATTGTTTTTGTTGAATTTTAATCAGTGTTAACATTTTATTGAAATTGTTTTTGGGTAATCTCCTTATCTGTGTAATCTGGCTGATTCTTACTTAGGCGAAAGCTGGGAGATTCGCGTTTTATTTATTCTTTTTTTTTTCTTGTATTTGTAATCAGTTGTTGTATTGACTATGTAGGTCACGTAAAAGTAATAAACTTTCTCACTTTTCGTTTTTTCTTTCCCGTTTCATTTCACACTAAAGAACAGTTTTTAATAAATTATATGCTGCTCATTTTTAACTATGCTATTTACAGTGCGCGGGCATGCGGGCAGCGAGTAAAGGGCAACTCGCTGCCCGACCAAGGACCATGCCCGGGTCGACGGCGCGTTGTGTCCCACGCGCGCCTCAAAGAGCATCAGCATAATGACGGGGCCCCCCTCTCAGAGGGCCAAAGCCTGCCGGGGTCGCGGGATTATTCCCTTACCGTAACCCCGGAACGTAACAGGCTATGAAGGACACCGTGGATTTTAGTCAGTAGAAGTCTGACAGTCCCTCCCGCCCTGCCCGGGGTTGGAGGACTCATTTGATGATTTTACCACGCTAAAAAAAAAAAAAAAAAAATGCTATTTACAGTGGTGCTAAAGTACTCGTATTTATTCCCCAAAAAAACGTTAAGATATTCATTAAATAATTAAACATTTTGGTCAACGCACAGGTTTTTCGTTTTTTTTTTATCGGTAATTATCGGTTCTCGCGTAGGCAAGTCCAATTTTCGGTATAATTAAATTTTACCAAAAACAGGAAGAAAATGCCCACCAACAACCTTTTAAGTGCCTAAAATGTTATTTTAACAAAAAATATTCAGTTACCGAATAAAAAAGAGAAATTTTATAAAAAAAACAACTTCCCGATAGAAAATTTTGAAGGGTATAATAACAAGTTCGTTAATGAAGATAATCATAATTAAAAATTAAAAGCATCTTCATTTTATCCTCCGTAATATAATTATTATTAATAAAAGCGGCAAATTGCGCCTTATTAGGAGTTATCCTTATTACAGACATAAGGAGCGCTTATAGCTACAATAAGAATTAATCACGTTTATTTTATAAGTTACGATTATTTGGTGCGCATTTTGCTTAGCTGGTTTCTTGTTGCTCCCTCTCGAGTAAGAAATAAAGTATCTTTAATAACTTTTATTAAAAAGTAACATTTTCTGTACCAGCTGAATTTGGATTTATTGGTTTATAACACTTAATAAAAATGTATATGCAATATTTAGTGTTGATTCTGAGAAATAAACACTAATTATATTATAGTAACAATATTCCACAACTATCACACAACGCCATCTAGTCCCAAGCTAAGCAGAGCTTGTGTTATGGGTACTAGACAACTGATAAACATACTATAAATATTTCTTAATACACAAATTACATAAATTACACCCAGACACAGAATAAATGATCGTGCTCATCACACAAGCATTTGTCCTGGGTGGGAATCGAACCCACGACCTCCGGCATAGCAGTCAGGGTCACTAACCACTAGACCAACCGGCCTGTCAAAGGCTTCCTGGAACGTAAAGAGCAGTTGAAAGAACAGGGTGGATTTTAAGCTAGAAAGAGTGTAACAGTCTCTTTCGCTCCAGGACTGGCGGAAGTTTAATGATAATTATATAACCTCCTAAAAATGGTAACATGGTTGAAACCTATACCATATTTATCATTGTCAACAGTCATTACGTCTTTCCCGATTTATTTAGTTTATCTTGAACCACAACCTTCCTTAAATTTGAATTGGAATTCACTTTTCAGTAAATGTAATAATTATTAACATTCATACCCAAACAGAAAGCAATAAATTATTCAGATAATATTGTCAACATGCAGCCATTTTGAATGTAGCGGACATGCAAAATTTTTGGTAAATCAAAAATGTTGTGTACACAAAATATATAATAACTAGTGGGAAATTACGTTAATTTTAATCCTCTTAAACGGAGCAATGAACACGGTTTAAAACTATACAAAATTGGTAAAATGTGTCGGCTTTGTGGTGGAATCCATTGTTTTAATATTACTAGAATATTATGTTGCAACAGCTGCGTTCATAATACTGTTGCGTACCCATTATGTTCTTGTGTTCAACTGCTATTACAATTAAATAATAGGTATAATATGGTTTTTAATAATCCTTCTTTACTTGTCTGTCCACGGCGACCGTTTCATCATCAAGTACTTTTTCCAATGAGTCCTCCTACCTATCCTGTTTAAAATTCACGGCAATCCTTCAATAGACCTTTTCGTTCCAGGGTCATGGTTACCTGATGAGAAAGTCCCGCGATACCAGCAGGCTTTGGTCCTCTAAGGGGGGCCACGTCAGGACCTGTGTGAGGAAGTTGAGGACGCCGTGACGCCTCTCTAGCCACTTCTCAAAGATAGATCACCTACTTGCGTCTTACATGTGTTCCCATGTGGCTAGAAAAAACACCTTTTTTCACAAATCTTTTTTAATTACTTACCAGTCTTATCATTGCTGCCTGAGCTATTAATAAAGCCAGAAACACATTATTTAACACGCCACGCGACGCAACGTGTCGACACCCGATTTGCAGTGAGCTGGTCATAGAAAACAATACATTTGATTTGACTCAACACGCATCACGTTTCGTCGGGTGGCGTCGGGTGTTAATAATGTGTTTCCGGCTTAAAGGTTGAATACGCAGTCGCTACATAAAAATAGGCTAATTTTCAGCATCAATTAATTGCAAATCTATTTATTTCGTCAGTAAGTTTATTTTTCTTTGTCAATGAATTATTGAAAAGAAAAAGATGACACGCATCAAAACTCGGGAGTGTTCGTGATGTCAGAACGTACTAAAATTTAAACCACAGCATGACGCATTGTCAATTACAGACGCTTCGTATCTACGTCAATTTTCATTTACGTAGCGAAATAAAAATTATGTCAATTTTTATTTGATTATCTAACTAACCTATATTTTTCAGTATAAAGCCTTAAATTTAATTGAAGGTTAGATTTTTCAGTATACAAGTTCATCTGGTATTCAACTCCGTAGTATCCAGTCAAGTCTTCTGTGCCTTAGTTTACCTTACGACTACTGTACTTCCAAAGCACAAATTATATCCGTGCTTGGTCTAGAAGAAGCTTAGTATAAAACTATAAAATCATCGTAGTATGACGTGATACTTTTCAGAAACTCGCTGTGATAAATGGTCACCCGTGCCTCACGAACCTAATAAATCTGTAAAACGAATGTATAAAATACCTACCTGCTCAAAATTAGGGATGAGCGTTGAATCACCGAACTAGTTGAATCAACCGTTGATCTCCTGTCAACTTATCAACGTTAACTGAATATGAATCAACTAGTTGAATTCGTCGACGACGTTTATGAGTTGAACTCGTTCGTTCGTTCGTTCTCGTTAAATTCAACGAGAACGAACGAACGAACGAGTGTACAACTAGTTGAATTCGTCAACGACGTTTACGAGTTGAACTCGTTCGTTCGTTCGTTCTCGTTAATTCAACGAGTTGAATTAACGAGAACGCAAACGTTATCTTCAACGTTGAGTTTCATGGTTCGATATTTTTAAAGTCATAGATTGCGAGCGGTTGAATGAGTTGATTTTCGAATTATTTATTATAAGAATAGTACATAAATATTGGTGGAGTTTGTTTAATTATCCCAATGTATTATTTGAAATGTACTATTTTTTGAGACGCATGAGGTATAGCGAACAGCCCTCTGTGAAAAATGTAATAACAATATTTTTATTTCACACAATTTAAGATGTTAGTTTGTACATAAAACGTTTCCAATACAAAATTTGAATGAAATTGTTTCTTAAATTAAACGCGCAATCGTTGATTATAAACCGTTTAATGAATCAACGGTTTACGTTGCAAGTTGACAGTTAAATTCGTCAACGAGATGAACACGTTATCTCATTCAACTCGTTGACGAATTTAACTAGTTGATTAACTAGTTGACAAACGTGAATCAACGTTAACGTTTCGTAACGTGACGGAAAAACCGTCAACGACCCATCGCTACTCAAAATACTGTAAAAATGGTGCAAACCACAGCCGAAACACACACAAACGGAGTCATAATGGCACAAAATTGTACGTACATACAGCATGAGATACGCGTTACGTTGCACGCTATCTGTATAAATCAACGTTGTGTAAATTGACGGTCCACCAAGCGAAATACGCAGCTGCCTCCGTCGGTTTGCGTGGACGAGTGAGGAAGAATGGATGTGGTTGTTTAAACTTTACTTTTTTGAACTAAAAGGTAAATAGGTAATAGTAGTTTATGTAACTGGTACATAATGAGGGGTATTATACACGAGTGTGAGTTTAAAAAACGAGCGAAGCGAGTTTTTTAATAGTATCACACGAGTGGTATAATACCTAGTTATGTACAGTTTCATACACTACTTTATCTACTCTCATTGAACACGAATATATCAAATAAAAGATAAAAATTAATAAATACTAATAATCATCCACCATGTCATCCACCGAAACACAAACGTCAAAATCCCAACATTCCCTTATGGTAGCCATACACCATACTGCCTATTTGTCAATTCGGCATAAAACTGCCAATTTGCTCAAATAGAATTGAACGTGTATGGGGGTGGAATGCCAATTTGATGGCATGACATGCCAATTTTGATAGGTCATCAAATCGTTTTTGACACAACGTCAAATCGGCAGCAGTGATGCCATCTTAGCAACTTCATAGATAGTTAGCTAATTTTATAAAGGTGCTAGAAAAAAAGCTAAAAAGTGTAACTTGTGGCTAAACTTTTTAGCTACTTTTCTACAGGGACGGTTAGGCCACGTTCACACGGCGATTATTTTCCCGTATACCGTACACGAGATTTTATCGAATAGAGTTGACCAGTTTTAGGACAACTTTGCACGGTACACGGTAAAATATTATATTTCTCAAACACGGGATTTTCCCGTATGAACGCCGTTTAAACTATTTTTAAGTTTTCATTTGTGAACTGTTATTACTGCTCTATTCGATAAAATCTTGTATACAGTATACGGGAAAATAATCGCCATGTGAACGTGGCCTTACCAGGAAAACTGAGGCTTTTCGCACATGGATCGCATGTACACTCGTAAAAAAAAGAGTTATTCATTTTATTTTAAACCAAAATACGATTGAAAACTTGAGAGGTGTCAAGGGACCACGAAAGCAAGTTAAAAAAGGTTCATGCTATTTTCGACCTTATTGACATTTATGCAAACACCTGATTTTAATGAAGGAGCAATGTTAACGAATGAGAATGTGAGAAAAACAAACTAAATTTTAAATGTCGATAAGGTCGAAAATCGCTTGCACCACTTTTTTTAACTTGCAATCCTTAAGCAAATGTTTTCCGACCTTCAAGCGATTTTCGACCTTATTGACAACGATGCAAACACCGGATTTTAATGAAGAAGCAATGTTAACGAATGAGAATGTGAGAAAAACAAACTAAATTTTTAATGTCGATAAGGTCGAAAATCGCTTGCA
Source organism: Agrotis segetum (assembly GCA_036375495.1). Lineage (NCBI taxonomy): Eukaryota > Metazoa > Arthropoda > Insecta > Lepidoptera > Noctuidae > Agrotis > Agrotis segetum. The sequence continues at coordinate 298,419 of JAQSVV010000692.1, read as the reverse complement.
CCACTTTTTTTAATCTAATTCGATAGTCTCATGATGAAATGAAAAGGTGCTAGAAATTGTAGCTGTCGTCACCGAATAATAGCCAGATCTAGTTGCTGAGTTGGCATCACTGGTGCAGATTTGAAGTTGTGACAAATCTATCGTATCGATAGGCAGGATGGTGTATGGTGTATATGGACGAACTGCCGATTTGAAACAATTGCAAGCCGCAAAACTATCGTATCGATAGGCAGGATGGTGTATGCCTACTATTAGAAAGCGCGCGCAGCCACAGATAAAAAAGTAAATAGATGTATCTATGATCAGTAATCTGTATCATAATGAAAAAAAATTAAATTATAACATTGTTTTGTTAGAGAAACAGTGTTATAATTTAATTTTTTAATTTCATTACGATACTCTATGGTATAAAGTATGTCATTATAAAATCGTTTTGAGTTTTGTATTTCGAAGTTTACGATATGAGAGTAGATAAAATGTAATATGGTAGGAATACTGTCTTCCAGAAAATATTTTGCCAGAAATTTTAATAAAATAGATGCATAAGCAAAGTAGAAACTTAACTTGAAAGTACTCGTAGTAATCAGACTTTGGAGACAACAAATAAGATTCATTATTAACCCTGAACAATATGACAACAGATAAAATTATCATTAATTCAGAACAAAGACGAGATAGAGAGAGAGAGAGAGCAGTGGTTGCCCAGTGGTATCGGTCCCGACTTACGAGTTGTAGGTCGTGGGTTCGAACCCCGCCAGGCGGAATTACTTTGTGTAATTTATTTCATCACCACTGTTCTCAAAACGGTGAAGGAAAACATCGTGAGGAAACCGACATGTCCTAGAACCAAAAATTCAAAGACATGCGACATCTACCAACCCGCACTGGGCCCGCGTGGTGGATTATGGCCCATTCCCTCTCACAACGAGGAGGCCTGTGTCCCATGATGAAAGACGAGGAAGTGCAATAGCTCGTGGTGTATAGACCACAAAAAAGAATAATATTTTTCAAAGAGACTTAAATTTTTAAGCAGCAGTAGATTAACATTTCCTAACTCGATTTTAAAATAATGCATACAACAATAAATGTCTCGTGGATACAAAAACGTCGACAAAAATGAACACTATCACACATTCAGAAAAACTTGAAAATGACTGTCAGGCAGCACTACATCAGATACTCTGAGTCTTCCTTTCAATCAGAGATAAGGAACTTTAAACACTGTTTTATTTCTCATAGAGCTATAAGTTAACTGCAAAAAGCTTCACCAAAGTTTTGCTTGCGCAAGCCCGGCCTGTGCGTACTTGCCTGTGCGTGTGGTTCGACGTTCACTTTTACCGTCCGTGAATAGTTTTTCATGCGAGAAGCTTGCGCAGACTAAACTGTGGTGAAGCTTGTGCGCGTGGTAGGCGTAGGCCTATAAGGAATAATAGACTGGCCTGTTGGTCTAGTGGTTAGTGACCCTGACTGCTATGCCGGAGGTCGTGGGTTCGATTCCCACCCAGGACAAAAAACTGTTTGTGTGATGAGCACGATCATATTTTGTTCTGTGTCTGGGTGTAATTTATCTATAATAAGTATGTATTTAGAAATATATAAGTATGTTTATCAGTTGTCTAGTACCCCTAACACAAGCTCTGCTTAGCTTGGGACTAGATGGCGTTGTGTGATAGTTGTGGAAAAAAAAATATGACCATTATGATCATACTAACCATATCAAAATACCTCTCCTGGACCAAGTTGTAACATAACTCCTAACATTATATACTTGTATGTGTTGGGAACAAAATAGCATACGATGTTCGTTGGCACTACATTATTCAAGCAGTAAATTTGATTGTCCAACTCTAAATAGAAACTCGCATCATTTAGTTACGTTTCTGAATCTGCAAAGTGGTGCGCCAGTATATGTTATAGTATTATAAGTTTATTTTCCATTATATCGCACTAGCAAGGAAGATTTTTATCTTAAATAGTTAGTCGAAATAGCAAATCGCACAAATCGCTTGAGCTATTGTCAAACAAACAAGCGTCGCGAACGAGAAGCGAGGCGTTTTGTTTGTAATGTAAGGAATTGTTTGAAGCCAGTCACATAGACTATCGGATCGCTTTCGCTTTAATATGTGACTGGATTCAGACTATCCCATACCTTACAAATAAAAACGCTTCGGATCGCATTCGCTTCGCCTGTCTGTTTGACAATAGCTTTAGTGAGCAAGCTCGTCAAGATAATTTGAACTACAAATGGTTTTTTCAGACACACCGACAGCAATTATTTGGTCTCGGTTAAGAAATTTTGTGAGCGTATGGCTCAAAAAATTTCTTCCAATTTCTAAAACACGAAAGTAAGGTCCATGTGCAGGTTTTAAGAAGTTTGACAACTAATGTATCTTTTACAAAACAATACCATTTTTAGCTATGGGCGGCAAAATTCTTCTTTTTACAAAAATGCTCATTTTGCCTTTTTTATAAATCATCAAATGAGTCCTGAACCCAGGGCGGGGTTTGGCTATATTAAAACACTTTAAATTTTATTGACCGTATTATACAATAATGTCATTCGAAAAAAAAAAAGAAAAAAAAAAAGAAAAACAAACTCAAGATACTAATTACGCTACTATTCAGAAAAATAACCTGCAACCAAATTTTTTTAAGTTCCAAGACTTTTCTACGTAATTTAGTAAAATATAAGCATCTAGACAACCAAGCATCTAAACTTTAGCATTTTTATTATTTTTTAAGTTGGATGCAAAATTCAAGATTTCTATTTTATTTAACAGCAACGCTAGTTTCAGTGATTTCCGCCCTCTCACAGATTTGTAAGGAGTTTCACGGAGGAAATGATGACGACTCGCAATTCCAAATTTAGCAACCTCACAAATTCTGCCATCGTGCATGCATTATTTGACCGCGAGAATATGCAAATCCGTGATAGCATCAAATCGACAATTATGGAATGATTTTCAGATTCAACGTCGATTTAATTTTAAATGTATTTGATTTTATTTTCATTTAGAATGTTTCAATCAATTCCAATTGTACTACGCTTGTATTATTGCTTGCAGAGCAAAGGGCCGATGGGCTCGAAAAGTGCTAGAGTGGAGACGGACTAGCAAGCGCAACGTAGGACTTCCATCAACAAATTGGACAGACGACCTTATAAACGTCACCGGAAGACGCTGGGTGCAGGACGCTTCCAACCGGTATATGTGGAAATCTAAAGAGAAGGCCTATGTTCAGCAATGAACGTCCTATGGCTGAGATGATGATGATAGTTATACATTAAGCCGATGAAGCTATGTTATTGCTATGAAAAAAAATCAAGGGACAGTATTTAACTTGTAATCAGTATTTCTAAGATACTGCTTCAAAAATAAGATGGTACACAACACATTTTCTGTGAACCTCCTGAACATATTGCAGCTAAAAACATCTTTTTGACCACAAAAACCTAAGTCTAAGTCTGAAAAAATTGCAACTAACCCAACATCGTTACAAAGGGAAAGTCTACGTCCAATTTGCATCAGCAAACGAACAGAAAACAAAAACCTAACAGGGCTTAAACACAGTTTGTCAGAACAGCAAGCGTCAGCGTTAAGAAATGCCAATTTCTAAAACCAAAGTTTGCCTCAATAATCCAGAATGTTCCGTTCACAACTCCACGTAAGCTTCTTACGTCGTTTTTGTGTAGGACTTTTTCTCACAACAAGCTGGAAAATAGTAAACTAGGAGTTGGAAGTTAATCTTTCGCCCTTAAAAATTTTCTGCAGTAGAGTTGGATGGTGTTTTCGTTTAATTAAGTGTTGTTACGTTTTGCCGCCTAATCCTATCTTTCAACTATGTACCTACCTATATTTTTTCAACTTTTAAGAGAGTTTTTTGTTTTTTTGTTGTTGTTCATTAGCGAAAATAAAAGTAAAACTAATAAAACTATTTATTACACATGAAACAGGTTTTTACTTAGGTTCACTCACTGCTGCACTTGTTACGCCTTGAGCTCCATAAGAGACAAATCCTGGCCCTGGAACACAATGGGTAACTATCGATTACTTGCAGGACTTTCCAATCAGTAGGATACACACCTACACCTGACGAAAGTAAAGGCTGTTTTGGGGGTGTGTAACAGTTAATTCATTTAATGTTGAAAGAGTGCTGATTTAATTAAAAAATGACTTTTATAGTTTATGGCAAAGTGTCTCTAAAGGATATCTCCTTCAAAATTCCATAACAAGAGAGCAGAAATTGACCAACCAGAGACGTCAATAATAATAATAATAATAATGTACTGGAACCTGGCCTTAATACAGTGTATACTGTTCTAACGAACGATGAATATCGAAACCATTATCGATCTCACACATACTAAATTCATCGTTCACCATCAAAATAAAGCAATTGAACTGAACAGACCATTAAAGATTCCAGTTCGATACGTATCCAAGACTGACCAATGACTGACCAATGGCGATATCGTGCCATTCCGGTGATAATTGGCGTAGATAAACAGGCGGACAGCCCGATTGCACGGTAGATCGACAACGGGCTAATTGGAGCTATAATCACATACGCTTCAACCACCTAAAATAAGGAATCCAAAGCCTGGGTTGACGTGTCAATAAATGGAAATTGGAATATTTCGGGAGGGATCAAGAAAGAAATGAAAATGTTTCTGGTTTAGAGATGGATTCTCATTTTGAAGTGGGTGTTTGGGATTTGCGTTGACAGTTTTGGCAGTTACCCTTTTTTGTGTAACATCTTTCTTTTCATGTTTTCATGATTGTGTGTTTTAACAAGCTCTTGAAATTGTATGGAATTCTGTTTTTACTGATTTTATGTTTAGATGAAAAATCTAGGTTCTAACAAATTTTTATTGGGTATTTTTTGAGTGAATAAACGTAAAGCAAATATGCGTCGAAAATACAGGTATCCATATGCGTGGTGTTCTTATTTTTGACAAAATTTACAATAAGTACCTATGCCTCATTCATAGATATGAATAAATTCAAAAGTCGATTATAAGTCTTTCCTTTTTTATTGGTTAATTTTTCAGGTTTAAGATAACTTTATCCTCATAAGAACACAAAAGTTAAAAGTTTTGATCCTAAGTTCTTACTTTTTATTGGTTTCTTACTTCAATTCAAATTAAATAGTTGATATTTATGTTGTCCCGTTATCCTCTCAAAGTAAACAATCGTACAAATAAATGTACACTTTACGGAAAACCAAGACATCAGAAGGAAGAAATCCCCTCACAATTATTGTAGCAATAAACCGAAACCCATAACTCAAGGACTATCAATTGGCTATAAAATTAACTATAGCCTGATATCCCATATATAGGCTATAATATTATATCCTCTAGTCTACGGAATCCTTTGCCACTGTTTTGTTTGTGTTTGTGACAAACGGCGGCCCTTATTTATTTTGGAGTTCGTCGACATTGCCAGCAAATTCGCTACCGAGAGCTTAGCTGAGTATTGGGGTTACCATGCCGGTGGAATATTTGGTTGCAGTTTCTGTAATTGATATTTTTAAGTGTTTGAGTTTTATGTGGAGATGTTTTCGATTCAATTTTAAATATTGAAAATCGTGACTTTTCATATTCATAAACAGATCTATAAATATATATATCTGTTTATGAATATGAAAAGTGACGATTTTATTTATACAGACGCTACATCAACCTACCCCAATAGATTTTCAAACTTATCACAATAGTGGAAGGAACCTTTGTCAAATGTAGTCTAATCTGTGATTTGATATTCTTTTTTGATAATAATAGGGTAGGTTGACCTGCTAACGCCTGTACAAGCTTCTATTATCTATCTCTCTTTATCTTCGTACCAATTTTATTTTTTATCTGCTAAAAGAGTTTTTTTTTTTATATAAAACAAATTCTACTTTTGTGTCTACATAAATAAATAAATAAAATAATTCAACATTCCAAATCCCTAGTGATTTAGCACTTTATCTGATCACCAATAAATAACATCAATAAAGACTTCCAAATAACATCAAAATAGATTCATAACTACCCACAATTTACAAACATCACACATTACCATAAACTTTCACTATCGATAGTCTGAAATAAAATCTTATGACGTCATAACTCCTTTCCTATCTGGGAATCCAAGATGGCCACCCTAAGTACGATAAACACAGACTATTTGCTGACTAAGGAGTGAGTACAGTAAGTTGGTAAAATACAATAGTTTGTGTTGCACTGTTTTACAGTCGATGGGGCGGAAACCCCATGGATGGGACGTGTGCCCTTTAAGTGGGGAAATTTTGATGAAATTATGTCCGCAGACAGATTGACAGGCTGACGAACGGACATCGAATTTTAATAATAGGGTCCCGTTTAGCCCATTACGTACAAAAACCTAAAAATCAATAAAAATATTAGCCGTTTTTTTATTGTCTTATTGAAATTATCAATTCGACGGTACCTAAGTACAAACGGACATGTCAAAAACCGAGAGTTTTCTAGAGCGGGTTTAACATAAAAAACGCAATTCTAATCCTCGTTTAGTTGAGTCCTTCCACCTAGGGCGGGCCGGAACGGACTGGGACTGTCAATCTCGTATTGATTAAAATTCACAGTGTCCCTCAATAGCCCTTTACGTTCTATTGCCACGGTTACCTAGTACAGTCACGCAACCCCGGAAAGCTTTGACTCTCTAAGGGGGTCCCATCAGATGTCTCACAAGTTTGAAGCGCTCTTGGAATACGACGGGCAGCAGAAAACAAAATACAGAAAAAAAAACCTAAAGCAATATATCTGAGATATCTAAGTTCTACCTGCACTTACAGTGGCGTAGCAAGGCGGGGGAGCAGCAGGCCCTAGGCGCCTCTCTGGCCACCGTAGGCGCGGGCATGCGGGCGGCGAGTTACTTGTAGGGCAACTCTAAGTTCCCGGGTCGACGGCGCGTTGTGTCCCACGCGCGCCTCAAGGAGCGTCAGCATAGTGACGGGGCCCCCCTATAGAGGGCCACAGTCCTGCCGGGGTTGCGGGACATACGTATACCGCGACTCCAGCACACAAAGGGCTACCGAAGGACACCGTGGATTTTAGTCAGTACAAGTCTGACAGTCCCTCCCGCCCTGCCCGGGGTTGGAGGACTCATTTGATGATTTTGCCACGTAAAAAAAAAAAAGCCTCCGGCCTCGCACCAGTAAAGGCCTCGCGTTTTCTTTTTTTAATCATGGTAAAATCATCAAATGAGTCATCCCACCCATTACTGTAAAGACTCGTACTGACTAAAATCCACGGTGTCCTTCAATAGCCCTTTAAGTTTCGGGATCACTGTAAATTGGATAAGTCAGGCGACCAAGGGGCCTCGCGCGTAGAGAGAAAAGAGAGCAGAACAGTAGAGAGAAAAACAGTAAAGCAGCATTTGGTAAATGACTTGGGGGATCCAACTCATCTTACAATACGCGCGAGGCCCGCGCGAGCTGCGGAGGCGAGTCGTATTGTTCGTGCTGACAGAAAAGGGCCTCACAGATGGTGCCCCCGACTAGATTCTGTCTCACTACGCCACTGTACCTATTACCTATCTCTGCAACTGCGAGTATGGGCAATGCCCTGAGGAGTTTATACGTGGAGTCTACCGCCATCTGTCATAGTGAACATGAGGTATTGGCGCAACGTGTGCGATTTGTACCCTGAATGCATTCCCTGCTTTTAACGTAAGTAGGTTGCGAGCTATCTGAGAAATGAACAGGATATTTCTTATTGAAATATCGTTTTTCAGGAGGTATTTAACTGAAAAAATCTATCAAGTCCCTCAGTTAGAATACCAATATATATTTGACTTGTTTTTTCTTTTGTTACGTAAACCAAAATTGACGAAGCTACGAAATTTTTAAATTCTTTAAAAAAAAACAGAAAAGAAAGTACCTACAGTTTTATCTAATTTTGATGAGTTATATCTTTGGACGAGCAGTGGTGGCCCAAAGATATCGAACCCTGCCAGGCGAATTACTTTGTGTAATTTATTTCATCAACACTGCTCTCAAAACGGTGAAGGAAAACATCGTGAGGAAACCGGCATGTCCTAGAACCAAAAAAATTGAAGACATGACTGTGACATCTATCAACGCGCACTCCTTCTCACAGAGATGAGGCCTGTGTCCCAGGAGTGGGAGGGATCATTATAGGCTGATGATGATGATATCTTTGTAAATATGCATTGATTTAAAGAAGGAAAAAATACTTGTCTATCATTCCGTCGCCGTCGACTGAAATATAAATATAATAATTTGTCAAAATCATCCCTATATTCGTCCACTGCTGGACAAATCCAACTTCCAATGTACGCCACTGAGCCCTGTCCGAAGCTTTCCTCATCCAGTCTCTGTCGGCTGCCTTTTGCAGGTCGTCGCTCCACCTGGTCCTGCACGTGTAGCATGGCGTCGTTGACGGGTTTTTCCGATGGAAAAAACGTCGAAATGACAGAAATCAAAATGATTTCTACCGTTTTATGTATAGTATTCTTCTTAGTTCTGAGAGCAGTGGTGGCCCAGTGGTATCGGCCCGACATACGAATTGGGTCGTGGGTTCGAACCCCGCCAGGCGCATTACATTTACTTTGTGTAAATTATTTCATCACCACTGCTTCAAAACGGTGAAGGAAAACATCGTGAGGAAATCGGCACGTCCTAAAACCTAAAATTCGAAGACATGACATGTGACATCTACCAACCCGCACTGGGCCCGCGTGGTGGATTATGGCCCACTCCCTCTCACAGAGAGGAGGCCTGTGTCCCAGCAGTGGGAACATTATAGGCTGATGATGATGATTCTTCAATGGCCTACGGATCTTGTTTTACTCGTGCAAAAAAAAAAAAAAACAATCAACAATTTGCATTGAAACTGAAATTACCCTTATGACCTTTTCAATATCACACTTTCGTAATCTAAAATTAACTTTATATCAAGAAAGGTAGGTACAGATTTGTTTAATTAATAACTTGTAAATTTTGAAATTTGCTTTTAGTATCAAAGTGTTGCTTCCTTGTTAATGTAACGTTCTCTTTTGAGAGAATATGTGGTTTAATTAGATACCGAACAAAGCTCAAAGCGACTGCGTTTCGAAAATTAAAAGCTAGCGAAATTTAGTTTTGCTCAAATGTTTTATATCAGTGTAAACATTTTATTCTTTAATTTTTATTTGTACAAAGTCATTTGGATAAGAGAAAAATTCAAATCCCAGTCAGTTTAGTAATAATTATATGGACTAACAAGGTATATTGACGAGTGACCCTGACTGCTATGCTGGAGGTCGTGGGTTCGATTTCCACCCAGGACAAATGTTTGTGTGATGAGCACGATCATTTTGTTCTGTGTCTGGGTGTAATTTATCTATAATATGTATGTATTTAGGAATATATAAATACGTTTATCAGTACTTTCTAGTACCCATAACACAAGCTCTGCTTAGCTTGGGAGTAGATGGCGTTGTGTGATAGTTGTGCAATATTATTATTATTATATTATTAAGCTTTACATTAAGGTTATGCGCACTTTGTCTAACGATCCTAATAGATCACATTCGCACTTAGTCCCAATCGCATTGTTTACAGTAAACTAAACTAAATCTATCAAAAATCCTTCTTTCAATTATTTATAACTAAGTAGGAATAGCACTCCGCCGGCGATATTATCAGCAGTGGTAGCAGTGAGAGCAGTGGTGGCCCAGTGGTATCGGTCCCGACTTACGACTTGTAAGTCGTGGGTTTGAACCCCGCCAGGCGCATTACTTTGCTTAATTTATTTCATCACCACTGCTCTCAAAACGGTGAAGAAAAACATCGTGACGGAACCGGCATGTCCTAGAACCAAACATTCGAAGATATGTGACATCTACCAATCCGCTCTAGGCCCGTTGGATTATCCCTCTCACAGAGAGGGGGCCTGTGAACGATATAGGCTGATGATGATGATTTAAAAAATAGCATACGTCACTAAGGAATAGAGTAGCTTCTAGCTCCTGCAGATAATTTTCAAAATCGATTCAAAACAAGCAAAGGTTTAAAAACAGAAATCACCAAGCTTCACCCCAAACCACATTACCCCGAAACGACCTCCCATTGATTTCGATATCCCTATTTCCAAACAAAATTGCCGAAATTCCCAGTCAATTCCATGGCTACGTATGGGGTCTGTCTAGACAGAGGGGCGTACATTATTCGCGCTTAATATTTTAGAGCTAGGGGTACGAATGCACCACATTTTCGTACAGAATTTGAAAACCCGAGCTATGATTGAGATAGAAGGATTTCTTTTTTTTATGAAATCCCCTGCCGCAGAAGACGCCCACGCCGATTTCTGACCACTATAGAGGTGGGCAGCGGACGGCTAATAATGGGTAGCTCGCCTTCCGATCAAGTACCAGAATTTGAAGATACAGGATTTTTAGTCCGTAAGAGTTTGACAGTCCTTTCCGCTCCACCCATCATCACATCATCACCAGCCTATAAATGTTCCCACTGCTGGGACACAGGCCTCCTCTCTGAGAGAGGGAGTGGGCCATAATCGACCACGCGGGTCCAGTGCCGGTTGGTCCGCTCCACCCGGTAGAATTCAATTGACGATTTCACATGTTCAGTATCCTAAAAAAGATACATAGTTTCACTGCTGCACCGTGCGCGTCATAAAAAACATCTGGAAAATCTTAGTGCAAATTCGTAAAATAGCAGAAAATTGGCCATAATTATGAGTCTAGATGTCTGATGGTAAAAAGGGTCTGGTGGGATTATGAGGTTGTACAGTTTTTGCACACACGTACTCGCCAAAGTGCAATCTGTACAATACCGACAAGCAGGCAACCTGGCGGCGATACTAAAGTCTTTAACAACCCTCAAAGAAAGTTTACATAATAACACGTTATTTTTCCTTTTAAAAAATTATAACAACTTAGTCAAAGGTCACGGTAGGATAAAAGCCAGCCTTATCTAACGGTAAAGTCTAGAATTTTAACACAGTAATTGGGAAATTGAATTTTCATGTCGCTTTCTGCCTAGACTGAGGTCTTAATTTTTGAATTTGCGAGGCTATTTTAACCAAAAGTTCGGTTGGCTTAACAATTTTGTCACTGGTTTTAAGATTGAAGTTTTTTTATGCAGTTTTTTTTGTGATTTGCTTTGGTATCTTTGAGTGTGGAAGGATATAATTATTATTTCTTTCTGTTACGCGCCCCAAGGAGCCGTCAGCATAGCGACGGGATCTGACAGGGCCTAATGCCTGGCAGGAGTCATCGAAGAAACAGGGAGATTTTGTCTACACGTCTCTGCCAGTCCACCCAAAGCAGAAGGACTAGGTTGATGGTTTTCTAGTCCAAATAAAGGGTCCCATCTATTTCTATACCAAAATCTGTACTGTAGTTTAATCGTGAAAGAGAAACAAAACAAGCTCAGTTTCACAATGTTAATATTAATTAGGTGTTAAGATGATCACTTAATCACTCCTTTTTAAAATGTTTTCACAAATAACGCTACCACGACTAATTGCTATAGTTGACAAACATAAAATATTAATACAAAAGGGTTGCTATTGCTATAAAGCTAAGTTCACAATATCGGGCCCATTAATCTTCAAGTTAAGGGGAGACCATCTGGTTGGCGTCTCACGCATGTTACTCAACTTGACTAAGTGAGATGGGCTGCTAAAATATTCATCACTGAGAATCTTGGTACTGAAATCACTTATTGAACGCATGAGATGGGTACACTGTAGAACTTTCTCTCTTTTTCTTATATGAATGATGCTTCCACACTTTTATTTCATGGTAGTAAAGTCTTTAATCGAGCAATGGAAAGAGATATGCTCGGACTTTCTTTGCGGGATAAAATCCGGAACATGGATATTCGGCGGAGAACCAGAGTCACCGACATAGTTCATAAAATTTGCAAGTTGACGTGGCAATGGACACTTGGACAGGCCACATTGCCCGTAGAACTGAGAACCGGTGGGTAAGAAAAGTTGTCGAGTGGAGACCACGGACCGGAAGACGCAGCGTAGGCCGGCCTCCCATTAGGTGTACCGACAACATCGTGAGGGTCGCGGGCAACCGATGGATGCAAGTGGGGAGGCCGATGTTTAGCAGTGGACGTCTTCCGGCTGATGATGATGATGATGATGAAAGTCCTCCCGCCCTGAGTGAATCGGAAAGAACCGTCAGACTCGTATTTCACCGAAAGTCTACGATGTGTGTAACAGTTAATTAATAGGCAACGTAATTGGCGTAGTGGTTGAGCGATCGACTGTTTCGCTGCGTGACACGTGTTCAATTTCCACACAGAGCTTATGGGTAGTTCTTCAGAGACAAAATTTTCGATGTCTGTGGGTATAATAGGTATCACAGTTAATTAATTGGCACGTAATTGGCGTAGTGTTGAGCGATCGATTTCTGTAACCAACTAACAAAACGGCATGTAATATTTTTTTATGTACAGTTTAGCTTTAGCTCTACCTGGGACCAATTCTATTTTTTTAATAGTAGCTATCAAGATACAAAATAAAAAGTGAAGTCTGTTCTCCTGATTCATATAGGGCGTCCGTTTTCCATTTTCCGGAACAAAATGGTCGATGTCGCATTTTCCTTTTGATTCATCAATATAAATTATAGTTATATCGAAAGGTAAAATTAAAGACCTTATCTTACAAAAAAAACACATATTAGATATTGAACTACGTTAGTGTAATTCTAATTAAGTAAATAAGAAGTGTCCGGCGTATAATACTGATTCATGTGGAGTAAGCTTTGCTTGACTGTACTTGGTCGAGGAATAATGATGAGAGTCTGGTATCCCACGTGGGGGGAAACCTGTCGTACAACGGACGTGCTAGAAGGCGGACATGAGGCTGGTTGGCTTAGAACCTGGTGAAACACAGGTGAATGTCTGATTCACATCTGTGTTTGGTTTAGGTACATTGCTGATTACAATGCCTAATTTATTAATTTTATTTTGCTGTTTTAAGACTTTAATCTGAGTTTCGTGTGATGCTTTTGGGTTACAGATTCGTGTAGAAAAATGATCATACTGAAGTCTGTATGAATGATGAGTTAAGCATGATTTTAGGCAAAATCATGATTCATCTGTGCCTGATTTATATGTTCAAAAAACCATATGAATCTGAAAATAAATTAGTTTTTCTCTTTTCCAGCCAGAAAGGAGCACTTTTGTTACGTTATTTTACTTTTTCATGTCAGTAGAGTGTGTGTGACATAATTTTGGCATTATTCTTCGATTTTTATTCATTAATAAGTCAAACTCTATCTATTTTATTTTATATTGCTGTTTACAACAATCCCACTATCAATAGTAGAAAAGATGGAACAAAATATATCTATGAGAAAAGAGACTCACAGAACGTACGAATTTTTCATCATTCTAAGATGGAAAATAAGAAAAGTTTCAGGCAAGTATGCTGCGTGGAAATTAGAAATGAAAGAATTATATTTGAAAAAATAGAGAGAAAAACAAAAGTAAACAGAGAGAATATTATAACGTATCATTAAAATAACTATCTAGTACCTATTTATAACAAAATTCTCGCTTTTCTGTAAGTATTTATTTCTGTAATTGTTAGTTTAAAAACAAGAATTTTATTGTTGAATTGACCAGATTTTTTCCTTGATAATATGATCACTGTTAATAAATTAATTGATTTATAAAAAAATAATATTGTTGTTATAATATTATGATTATTTTCTTATTACAAAGCCCATTTTTATTTACATCTGTTAAAAATTCTGATTCATCTGGGCAGAAAATTTTTAAACGTCGATATCTTAAAAACTACTTTGTAAAAAGAAGTCCCTCAAACAAATAAATGTTATTTGGTATATCTATTTTCATATGAACATGTGTTACTGAGCTGAAAGTGAAATTAAAATTTGACCATATGAATCAGTCAAAGAATCAAATTTCGAAGAACTACCCTTATCAGCCTTACTACAAAAACTTAAACATCTGTTGAACACAAAAAAGTGTGACTGAATAACGGACCTTATTTCAACGTCATAATCAGACACTTTTTAGACAAGTGTTCAACAGACGTTAAAAATTTTTGTGGTGCCACGGTTAATGTTTGTAAAGACTCCGACATCGGAGAAATTATCAGAGTGGGACAAAGCCTATAATAGTGGCCGTTTGGTTCTAGGACATGAAGCTTCCTCACGATGTTTCCCTTCACCGTTTCGAGAGCAGTGGTGATGAAATAAATTACACAAAGTAATACGCCGACTACTGTTCTCTCCACTCGACAGATTAAACACTCATTATTACAATGTAATACATGCCAGTAACAAGTAAGCAATAAATTCTGGGTGAAAAACTACGCGAAGCAATTATCTTATGCTCTGTTTAACAAGGGTATTTGGACGCGGCCACTACTAGAATGATAAAATTTAATATCACGGCCGAAGGGAGCACATTGCGGCCATAATTTTTTCTAGAGAATTCTATCCCTAATAACCGTTATTGGTATTTTATTATTAGAGTTTTTTTTCTGTACTTTTTCGCCAAGAATTCGAATAACATGATTGTCGTATTATTAGATTTGGGGTGTGTTCCTTTTTTAATACGTTTCTGATGTTTTTTTATGGCTGTCTTGTGAATTTTTGTGGAGGAAATTATTTAAATGAACATTTACTCCTTTTTATTCCTCCTATGTATCTACAAGCAATTGTTCCGGGTTTAAGTGTTTATGCATTTGAGTTTCAATACTTGTAAAAGCACCCGCAGAAGTAATTCCTAGAAGGAAACGTTTAAAAAAATGTTCCGTTTTCAAAGTTTGTATCCGACTTTATGCGAATGAACAAAGTATACAGCAAAACAAAATCAAAAGTTCCAATAACCTATCAAATAAAAAATTATGCTCCCTAACCCAAAAATTTCACCGAGTATAACCCGCCCAAATAACCCTACATCAGTCAACACACACTTAACCTATTCCAGGTCGAATATACCCTTAGATTTATCACCACATTATAACCGGTAATCACTGTTGATCGATCGCAGCTGTCAATGTCAGGCCACAGACAATCAATCAAGCTTTTTGTCAACCTTCCTCCATTGTTTAGCTGTTTATCTTATACTGTGGCGCGACGTAATCTTTGACTCGTCATGTGAGGTTCGGTGTTCGGGAAACGATTAGCCTTGATCTTTTTTTTTTGTGAAAGAGTTTGTCTTCGGTAATTTAGTGACACTTTTCATTTAGTGACAGTTTTTTTTTCTTTTGGAAAGTAGTGTAGGGTTGATTTTATATTGTATCATAGACTAACACCTCGCCACCCCTTGTGGCATCCTTCAGCCGTCATTTTTATAGGTACCGGTACCGCGGACGGCGAGAAGTGAGAAGCTCACCGTCTGATCAAGGACCCTAAGTCGACGGAGCGTCGTATTTCACGCTTGCCTCAAAGATCTGTCAATATTTTAAGGGGGCCCCATAGAGCCTCACGGGAATGTCTAAGCAGGTTATTTTGATCCTGAAACGTAAAAGGAATTTGAAGGACCACGGTGGATTGTAGTCATTACGGGTCCGATAGTTCCTTCCGCTCCATCTAGGGCGATAGAATACTTTTGTTGATTTAACCACCTTAGAAAAAGGCAGGTAACTTGTGGTGTTGTTACAGACTGACTGGTGATGGACACCAACCAATCCAAATATAGTCACAAATGGGTACACTTTGATTAATTGTCCACAATTTCTGTCTGAATAAATTTGAAACTTACAATTCTTTCGAAAATAGACAAACCCGCAAACCTATTACAAGAAATTGACCTTGAAGGGTGGACAGACGGAACCACGTGTGACCTTATACAGTTTTATATTTATGCGCAATAACGCCTGATGAAAATTTGATTGATGATGAAAGATTTTTGAGGAAAGCTTCAAAACGAGTGGTTGCGATGGCCTAATTGGTAAGCATCTGGAGTACTTATCCAGAACACGCGGGTTCGACTCCCACTTTCACACAGATTATTTCTTTCCCCAAAAATGATCGTAAACATAATTATTAAGTTTTTCATTTAGATGTGCTTAACCCCTAAAAAAACACCGAAAATTAACCACCAACCAAAAATAAAAAGCTTATGGTACTTAAACCCACAAACAGCGCCAGCCATTATATTTCTAAAACACAATTACATAAGGCACCCGAAGACCCGGGGTCCATAACTCTGGTGGGGTTGCAAGAACTAGAGCAGTTGTAAAAGCATCGTAAAGAGTTCTCAGTGCTCACCTTCACCATAAGGTAACACGGAGGTTAATGAACCATTAATTCGCTGGAAGAGTTAGTGCGCTTAAAGAGCACAATTGTAGATAGTGTGTTTTTTAATTGAAGTGTTTTTCGGGACGTTTGGTTTTAAGTTGGAAATTGGTTGGTATTTAGATTAATATGATTAATAAGTTGCGAAATTAAGGTTGGTTTGAGATTGTTTCATGTTTTTTTTGTAAAAAAAGACGTGAAACGGACCTTTTTTACAAGATTTCATTTAGTTTCACCTGAGGCCTTACAAGAGAGCTATACAATTCGTCTAGCTCTGTCTTTTTCCCAGAGCCTAAACTGGATCGCGTTAACAGCTCGTGGTAAGGTCCCTGACCCGTTGTTTGTAATCAAATGTTACAAGTTTTGATCCACTTCCTGGTTTCCGATTAAGCTGAAATTTTAATGTACGTGTATAATTAAATTGTCAAACACTTATTTAATACTTGGACAGAATATAGCAATTAATAATATATTGCACAAAATAATGACTTTTTAATGAAAAACTTGGTGGTCTACCACTAAAGTCTTCAAGCGAGAGGAGTTGTGGGAATGTATGGAAAAAAGAAAGAAAGAAAAAAC
Organism: Agrotis segetum; assembly: GCA_036375495.1. Classification (NCBI taxonomy): domain Eukaryota; kingdom Metazoa; phylum Arthropoda; class Insecta; order Lepidoptera; family Noctuidae; genus Agrotis; species Agrotis segetum. Next base: position 281,560 of record JAQSVV010000692.1, on the reverse strand, counting down.
ATTTATTTGGCGCCACAATAGACACACATTTAAAATAAATAACAAAAACACAAAATAAAGAAAACTTACATCTAAAACAAGTAAAAAAGGAAAAAAAAGAAAAGAAAACTATTTTTTGTGTGTCTCACGGCTACGCCAAAAAGGGCCCAGTTCAGCAATATGGCGAGCACTATTTCTTTCCGACAGTGGCACAACTCACGCTAAAAGACGTCATGGTAAGCCACCTCATAAGGGTAATGAAAGCTTTTAAAAATATTCATCACTTTTTATGAAAACGAAATGAAAATTTATAATGAAATAACTTTTCCGCGATCGCGATGTAGTAAAAGTTTAGAACAATTTTATTTATTAGAAAACTTTTAACAATATGCTCAAACTTTACTACTGTAGTTTTAACTATTCGCTTACTTTTCTCGATTGAACTTTGATTTACGTGAGTGCTGTCACTAGTTCGAAAACTTTTGAAATATTTGTGTCAAACGTATTTTGTAAAATCTGGAATTTTTTTGTTTATAATATTGTACTGGGTTATACAGGCAAGCAAGGTGGAGTGATGACCTTTGCAAGATGGCCGGTAATATCTGGATAAGAGTAGACAGTGATCTAATAAAATGGCTAGTGATTAGAGAGGCCTATGCCCAACAGGTGCAGTGGTGGCCCAGTGGTATCGGCCCCAACTTACGTACTTATTTATTTCATCACCACTCTCAAAACGGTGAAAGAAAACATCGTGAGGAAACCGGCACGTCCTAGAACCAAAAATTTGAAAGCATGTGACATCCACCGCACTGGGCCCGCGTGGTGCTTTCGTGGTGAGATAGAGCCAAACGTATGATATTATTTTCTTTACTTAAGAATATCAGCGTGACCCTAGATCTTAAATTTAATTTTGTGGACTTAATTATTTTCATCTCCTTTTAATTTTTAAAACTGATAACTTATCTATCGCAAGAACAAATGGATCGTTAATCCTATTAAAATATTAATGAAATCAACTGTAAAAGGATATTTAAAAATCTAATTATCACTTAGGTATATCTAAAACTTTTTCTAGTAAATTAACATTAAAAAAAAGAACATACAATATTGAACACAGAAAACAACAACACACAAGAAAACACAGTGTCAACATTACCTTGTTTTTCGAACCAAACTATTTACACGGTGCACCATCTGGAAAACGGTGAATTATAAAAAGCTGTTTGCGAACCTAGGTCCATTGGACCGCATTGCGGTGGGAGCTGGGACGTGGTAATTACCGGTACCGACTAATTCATTACCTACGTGAACTGGTTCCGAGCTCCGATTGATGGGATCAGCGTAATGCAACTGATATTTTGAGACGAGATTTAGAACAAGAATGGCGGAAATATTTCCGTTTGAGACACTATTGTCTGGGCACTATTGTATTCCTTTTTCTTATTTTTTATACGAATTAACGGCTTTTTTATCGTTTTAAACTCATCAAATGAGTCCTACCCAGAGCGGGGCGGGAGGGTCTGTCAGACTTAAACTAACTACAGGATGTTGTACTTCCTTGCACGACCGTGAACATATTCACTATAATTTTTGATGGTCATAAATTGCTCTTACTTTGTACTATTAAATACCACTAATTAGCAATTCTGTATGCAATTACAGTAGTTAGGAAGAATGCTTCCCAGCACGACCACGCTAAAATTCCAGCTGGTATTGAATGAAGGTAAGGGAGGGAGGTACACGGGAGCATGCCTAAAAATTTGTACTCATTTATACTCCGATTTAATTACCGGTATATTGTCGTAAATTGTAAGAAATTTACGACTGTTTCATTTAAATCTGCAGTGATCCTTTAAAAGCCAAATTCATCAAAATTGTTTAAGTGGTTTATATTACTTGTAAAAGCGTCACAAATAGACACAAAATTAATTTTAAAAGGTACCTTAGTCCTTCCAGGTTACATAATTTCAAATACCATAATAACAAAAAATCCTGGACAGCTGCAAATCCTAGGGAAATGCGAGAGTTCAGACATAGCCATCATGAGACTTAACGCCCAACGCTGTGTGATCCCTGATTTCCCCTGGGGCAGCGTTACTGCTCCGGTTACAGATGTAGGTACTAGGATTTGGATATGCTGGTTTCACGTTCCTGTGTTTCTGCTTTTTTTTTCTCTTACCATGCATTTTTTTTCTTCGATATAGTTGATTTTTTTCTGATTAGCTATTGAAGGACACCGTGCATTTTAGTCAGTACGAGTATGAAAGTCCCTCCCGCCATGCCTTGGGTGAGAGGACTCATTTGATGATTTTAACACTCTTTAAAAACAATAATAATATTATGTGTATCTTACAGGTGTTTCTTTTTTGCGTCCAGGTTATGGATGAAGTTGTGACGGCGCCATTTTGTAACGTCGTGTGTCATTGAATTTAAGTACAGGCTCATAAATAAAAATATATAATTATGAAAAAAAAAGTCTAGTAATATAGTTGAACGGATCAGACGCCTTGCCACGAGCCCTTAACACGATCCAGTTTAGGCTGTCAGAAAGAGATAGCGCTAGACGACATGTATAGCTCCGTCTCTTTCTCACAGCCTAAACCGGATCGCGTTAAGAACTAGTGGTAAGGCTTCTTGGGCCCTAATATGTCGTCTTAAAACCAGGCTTGTTCCAGTGAGTGAACGAGATGCCGCTATACGATACGACTTGTATAGCTCCGTCTTTTAAGGTTTAAAGACACTTTTCAAGCTACACACAGGTAAAGCCGCTGGCAACAGCTAGTACATTCATGTAATTGTCTCGTCTTGCTTTTCCAAGATCCATGGAATCATAAAATATTTAATTTTGTCGCGCATGACGAAGGCTCCCCATATTGCGTTATGCAGTTGACAAATTATTTTGATTTTTTGAGTTTACCTGAGGAAGATTAATCAATTTCTCGTCTTTCTTGTTATTAAATGTCATTAGTTGATGGAAGTCGAATAATTGATTCCAAGAACCAGCTCGAAGAAATGTTCTTCCCTTTTTTAGCAGAATTCGGAATGAAGTTTTCTATTTAATCTATTGTTTTTTTGACAGTGGTGGCCCAGTGGTATGAGCCTCGACGAGTTTGTAGGTCATGGGTCCGAACCCAGCCTGGCGCATTACTTTGTGTAATTTATTTCATCACCACTGCTCTCAAAACTGTGAGGAAAACATCATGAGGAAACCCAATGTCTTAGAACCATCAAATTCGAAGACATGTGACATCCACCAATCCACTCTGGGCCCGCGTGGTGAATTATGGCATACTTCCTCTTACAGAGAGGAGGCCTATGTCCCAGCAGTGTGAACATTATAGGATGATGATGATGATGATGATTGTTTTCTTTTTCAACAATTAGAATATCCCCACTGGGAATTTCTCCTGTATCGTGTGTAGGTACATTTACAAATACAGGAACTGACATACACTAACAACTAAACCCGGAAAATCTACTTGTCGGTCATACAAATAATTGCTTCATGCGGATTGAACCCGCGATGCGCTGCACAGCAGTCGATTACTCTGCCGCTGCTCCAGCTTGATCTACATTATTCTTGCCAAGCTTGCCCTTTTGTTTACTCTTTGTACTTTACGTTTCAGGTTCACAGTTACCTACTTAAACATTCCCACGACTCCGGCTTGTGGATTTCTTTATGAATTATTTTCTTATTTTTTTCATTTTACTCTAAAATCGTCGCACAAACTGGAAAACCTCACCCTTTTTACTAACCTGGGGTTGGTACAATAAATGCCAGTATTCGCAATCCACATTTCTCTGTCTCCTGTCAGTAGCGTATTAAGTATTGGCACCACCCCAATCTGTTGTGTCAAATACAAAGATAGGATGCGTCGGACGAGTTGGGAAAGAGACGAAATAGAGCATGAGACGAGTTAATAAAAATGACCAGATGAACAAGGTGACGTATTAGTGAAAGTGACGTAATAGGGAAAGAGACGAAATAGCTAATGAGACGTGTTGCGAGCGCAACCGATGAAAGAATTGTTTCCATACATAATTATATCCAACGCGTTTTAGCTATGAATACAATTTCATTTTTTTAATCTTTGCCTTTTTTGAGGTAAAATCATTAAACGGGCGTTTTTCCATTAGACGGCACGGCACCGGCACCGGCGACGGCGCCGGCGCCGTGCCGGTGCCGGGGAAGCAAGAATATATGAAAATGTATGGCTCGCTTTTCCACTTACCGGCGCCGGCGCCGGCCCGGCGCCGGCCCGGCGATGAGTCCTGCCGGCGCCGTCGCCGGCGCCGGGGTTAAGCTTCCTAGTCGGTGCTGGCCTGGCGTTTTTCAATTAACCGGCGCCGGCACGCGCGCCGGACGCCGGGGAAGCAAGAATATATGAAAATGTATGGCTCGCTTTTCCACTTACCGGCGCCGGCGTTGAGTCCTGCCGGCGCCGTCGCCGTCGCCGGGGTAGCAAGCTTCCCAGTCGGTGCCGGACGGCAAATGTGCATAATGTGTGTATGAATTGTAGCCGTGTGCGTGTGTGAGTGCGCAGGCGTGTAGGAGGACGCGGGGCGGAGGGCGTGAGACTCGGTTTGTGGCTCGTAATAAGGTTAATTTAGCCTCTTTACTTCTGAAAGTCTAATGATCATGTTATTTTGTTTTTAGAAGAAATATATGTTCTTGTGTGTCATTCAATGAATTACATAAATGAAACATAACATTTTTATTTATTATTTATATCAACAAATATTTTTTATTTCATTGATCTCATTTTTCATTCATTACTCTAATCCAGTAGCAATTGAATGGTACTGCCTTTGGAACAACAGAGGGCGATCAAACACAACAAATATTCTTGTCAATATGTTATTCAAATATGTTGAAAAACGTGGCGAGAGTTAGGCGCTTAGCACTAAAAAATACATTGTTAAATATCCGACATCCGCGCGAACGAAGTCGCGGGCACAGCTAGTAAGAAATAAAACCAAAAACTGAAAACCGGACTGCGTTAGGAAATACAGTGGAAAAACGAAAGACCCAAGCCCGGTGTTTAGAATTCACGGCATTCACGGTCACAGTGCGGGTGCCGAAGATCTAATTGGAAAATTTGCCCAATGGGCCCCGACTGTGATTTTAATCAGTGCTAGTTCTAAACTACTGGGCTTCGTTTCACCCAGGGCAGAGGCATTTGACTGATATTTTCCACATAAAAGAAAAAGTCGGGTTATTTGTTTTTAGTTAATTTTTTTGCTTGTATACGGTGCATGTAACCTTCAAGAGTCCTTACCCGCCGATTTTAGTCAGTGCTAATCTGATCGTCCGTTCGTTTCGCTCCACCCAGGGCAGAGTCATTTGATGATTTTTTCATATTTAAAAGAAAAAAAGGGCGTTATTAAGAAAATTGTTTAATAGCTTAACTTTAAAACACTCCGTGTGTTTTGTGTTTTTTTATTATGTGTATTTTCTAGAAGTTTTGCCTGCTCTGTGCAATCTCCTTTGTTTTAAAAATTCTACATTTTCATTTCTTCACCCAGCCACCACACACGTGTTCCTTACCACTAAATCCTACTGAAATCATCATAATTCCATTACCTTTGCCAACAGAATTTAATCACTAATAACGCAAAGGCTATTTAAATTATGCATCTGGGTTAACCATTTTTAAAATTGAGTCCAAACGCTGTACGTACCACTATCCTTTTCCCGCGAATGATAGTTTATAGAATTTTAAACATAGTTCTGTCTCGCTCACCGTAATCGTATTTAAATTTGCATATTTAAAAAGATGCCAGGAAAGCTGCAATATCCTCTCATTTTGTATGCGTTTTCTATTTTAGATGGGGAAATATTTTTTGCTGTGAAACGAAGGGGTGACGTTTGATCTCGGTGCAGACGAAAGAGGGATTTTAACTTCGTTTTACGTTGCGCTATGTTTTTCTACGAGTTGTGACTGGGGGAAAAGACGACCATTTTGGAAAAAAAAAGTTATTTATTTAATGCTGAATTATTTATTCGGAGCCACACTAACGGGAAACAGTTATTTTTGTGATAATAGCCTTCAATGTTTTGCCCTTTTAAGGCTGACGGTCCATTGATGCGGAGCCAGCTGGAAGAGCGGTGAAACGAGGAAATATTATCCAATAGGATTGCACAATCGAAGAGGTGCGGAGATTTATACACGACAGGCAGCCTTAGGCTTCGTTTGAGGAGATCAACAAGGTTGGACCGTATGTGAGTTCATTACATACCGAGTTTCCTCCTCCTTCCTAATAGATAGTGATTAAAAGTGGTCAAAATTGACCGAATGTTCGTATGTATGTTTGTTACTGTTTCACTCAAAACAACCTGAGAGACTTGGACAGGTAGGTACACAGATGGTTTACAGCATGGATTAATAAATAGGATAGTTAAAATCTCGATTTCATGTTCCAATTAGATAATTTTTGAGTGGTAGCGAGCGATGCCTGTGGCAACAGATCGTATTGAAATAAAAATGAACAATATATAAAAACTAACAATCACAATTGTACGAATATCATACTCTTTTCAAATATTTCTACCTAAAACAGCAACAATAAATCCAATATAAATATAGAGTTTTCTAAAACAATGCAAAAATGAAACTATTCGTATCGGACAATCCAGTTTGGCTCAACTTTCAGGCAGTGCGCCCGATATTGTTCAATGCATTAAAGGAATGAGTAAAACGCACAATCACAGAAGTTTGAATGGACGAGTTGATACATAGATTTAGTTTTCGAATATTCGATGGTTTTAGAGCATGAGTAAAACGTAAGGGTGCATGTTATCTGTACATACAAAGTACGCTTTACGGCCAAACGCGTCCACTGCTGAACAATAGGCCTCCTCTTGAGATGTCCACATTATACTGGTTGGAAGCGACCTGCATCCAACGTCTTCCGGCAAACTTTAAAATACTGCTATTCTGATTAGACTAAAAACGACCCCAACATTGTTGAAAAACGCTATGAAAATACTGACGCAGACTAATTATTAAAAAAAATCGAAAAGGGGGTTTTGTCCAACAGTCATTTGTGTTTACAAATTAATGTTCTCTTTTTCTGAAAGATTAATTATTAATAATTATTTTTATAAGACCGAAGGTTGCTGTCCTGAAGTCGTAGTTCAGCAAGACAGCAGACTGAAGTACTCATGTCTTAGTAGAGGTAGACTCAAAGCGTTTCATAGAATTGACACCTTTAACGGAATGCAAAGGAAATATTAAAATTTGAATGAAGGGAACATCAAAGTTTTCAACGTTGCATTTTTTTCTTTTACGAAAGAATCAGAGACTACACAAGATTTTTTAGTCTCGAAGAGAATTTGAAAGCTCTTTTATCTACAGAAATTATGAAGCTTCGTTCAAATGATGTAATATTTGCGGGGGAAGAAAAGGAAAAAACATTTTCATAGAGCGGGTTTTACGGAAGTCTGATTTGGTTGTTTTCACTATCGATTTACAACTGGCGTTTGTGTGTGTGAAGTTTATATAAATTAAATTATTAAATTATTTTAATAAATTATTATCATGTTTGTAAACGCACCCACGATACAGGAAAAATAACTAGCGGTGCACGCCGAAAAACATTTCAAACAAACTTTAAGGACTTGTTTTTCAAATTCACAGTGATCCGTTGTGCTCGTTTTATCGTCTCTCCTCGTCTTTTCCTTTGGACTAGAATGAGACAAAGAACAAGCTCATAAAAAAAAACAATTGAAAAAAATTAAACTAATAAAAATGAACTATGACAGAATTAAGCTCGCCACATAATACGATGTGACTGGAAGCACTTACGAGTGCCATACACTTCCGTACACGATGGAGTTTGAAACTATCAGAGATGTATAGTATACGCCTGCTTGTGTATATTTTCCTGCAAGAAGGGTTTTCAGATCAAAACTATCAAAAAATCTATTATTTATTGTTAACTTATTTAATAAAATTGTTGGACAATATTTCTGAAAACATTAAATATGAAAAGTTAATTTGTTATACAATTAAAGTTAATTTTGTATTGATTTAAAATGTATAAACTTTGATTCCACCAAAAACATTTCATGTAAAATGTTGCCAAGACGACCACATAAGGTTTGCTCTGTAAAAAAGATATCAGATCCAGATCTCATGTAAAGCCAAGGTTCTGAATCTACATGGCCTAACTCTACCTTACGACCCATAACTTCCGTACACGATGGAGTTTGACATTATCATTATACTGCTTGATATTTTCTACAAAAGGACTCTTTTCAGATCAAAACTTTCAAAACAACTATTATTTATTGTAAATTTTGTTTAATAGAATTGCTGAACAATGTTTCTGAAAACATTAAATATGAAAAGTTAATTTGTTATAAAATTAAAGTTACTTGATTTTGTAACTTGTACTTAACTTTGATTCCACCAAAAACATTTCATGTAAAATGTTGCCAAGACGAACACATAAGGTTTGGTCTGTGAAAAAGATATCAGATCTTATGTAAAGTCAAGCTTCTGAGTCTACACGGCCTATAACTCTACCAACCTTTATAACTTCAAAAATATCATAAACTTTTATTTATTATAAAGTGACTCTATTTTTACAAATCCTGTTTAAAATTCCCTCCGCAATTAGTACAAAGACCTACATTCTCGGAACGGTCCGGAAAATTGCGTATGGCAACCCTAAGTTGTATTGGTAAGTTCCGCTTTCTCAACTTACAAAGTTAGTGATAATACACCTGGTGTTGAGGATAACACAGTAATTCGGTATTGTTTGAAGTTTTGAGTTCATTTCCACATGTCATTATGGTGAAAATGTATCTATAACAAACGGTGGATTATGGACCACTCCCTCTCACAGAGAGGAGGCCTGTGTCCCGGTAGTGGGAACATTATAGGCTGACGATGATGATGATGATATATCTGAAGATCTATAACTTAAGTTGATACTGATTTTAGTCAAGAAATATCCCAGGTTGCCAGGCGATTCAAACAAGTCCTGAAAAACAAAAAGCAACTGAAGAAACAGCACAGCTTTTACTCAGTTGAGTCTAAAGGGCTTCACACACAGCAGCTGTAATGTAAAGATGTACATTATAGCACGATACATCTTATTACATCTTTCCATAGAGATTCGAAGATGTAAAAATATACATTATAGCTGCCATTTGTGGTCTCTTGTGCTAGCGTGTGTGTAGCTGCTGTGTGTGAAGACCTTAAGGTCAAACAAAACAAAAGAATAGTGCTGTCATGTTTTATTATTTTTAATCAAATAATAAACAACATTCTTTTCAATGCTATGAATAATGAATGAGTGGAATAAGTAACTGGTCAGAGCGCACAGAAATTCGTTTGAATATTTCAAATATACCTAGTAGAGTGAATAGGAGACATTGCCTTACAGTGAATACAAAAGGCAAACCTTATTAAGGCATCCGTAAACTGGGATATTTGCCAAAAATCCGCCGACAATAGTTACAAGTTTATTAGAATTCATCCGAAGACTGGTACAATGGCCGACCAACCGTGTAATGGAGACAAAATGGAAACGACCTTGTAATCTCACAAATTGGGTGCTCCGCTACTCCAAATGTATTATCTCCTCAACTGAGACTTCACTCATTCCCCAGTAATGAGTTCACCACAGAATTAGGAGAAAAACTGCTGAAAATGTAATGAGAAAATGTATTAAATTCTTTCTAATCTTCTCAACTTTGAAGAGTATACATTTTTTCTCCACAAAATTAATGAGAAGGGACGTGGATTGTTTTTAAAAGGAGATTTTATTTTTAAAACGATAATGCTTGTTTTTTTTACTATTTTCTTCCCTAAAGGTAGATTTTTTGAAAGGTGCGTCTTATCCAGCCCGTAATTAATAGCTTAAGTTAACCTGAGAGAAATACTGGAGTTGATGAGTTCGTTCATTAAAAAAGGTAAACTTTTTTCTATTATAAAAATAGTTTTCTTAAAAAAAGATATTACAGACTAATTAAAGTAACAAATTTATATACAATAAACACAGTATTTTTTATAATAGATGTAGAAAAATAACTGATTGTATATTTATTTTCTTGTAAATGAATACTTTTCTCTACGTTTTTTGGGATGAAAGGTACCTATACCTATTTACCTAACCCTATATCCGCCTCTGTACACATTTTTAACGTATAATAATATTGATTAATGTGCATTTTTTGTACTTTTCATTTCAATGGATGGCAATATTTTTTTTGAAACGTTGATGGCAAAAACAGTAATTTGAAAAATAATACCACAGACTTCATGGATACTAATAATACTTTAAACATTTGCAAAATCTTGTTTGGCAAGTGGATGTCTGTTCAATGTTTGGTCGGGAAAAAGTGGAAAACCAACTTACTTTCTCATTTATGATATGAATTAAGATTAGGAATAAATAGAATTTTTGCTCCGCGCAGTCATGCTAGCACCTCAGTTAATTTAAAACAGAAACCTTAGTATTAAGTGGGATCTTGCTTCTTGCCATTACCAAGGGTGTATTAAGACAGAACAAAGGCAAAGTCATCCAAAAAGGTTCCAATATTCCAATATATTCGTTATTATTACTCTAAATGTTCGTAAAGGACACCACGCTATCCAATATTAAGTACCCTAAAACATCTGCAGGGGTCTGATCGACTCTTGATGATGTCTTTTAACGCCCAAAACCACTTAGTAACTTACCAATATTATAGCAACCTTCATAGTTAACGCCGACCCAAGGCTAATCTCTTATTAATTCTGACCAAGTTACCCAACATCGCAATAAGGGAAAATCAACCTTAACTTCGGTATATAGAGTGGTAGAGGACTGTATGGGAAACTTTGCACAAAAGTCACGAACTATAGAACTTCTCATTGTTTTAACAGTCCCTTGAAAGCGGGAAGTTATGGCCAAACGCATCATGGGAATGATCCCACTGAATACTTTGGTAATGGTTTTTAACAGAAGTTTTAGTGCGTTTGAACAAAGTGTTTGTGCGTTGGTGTCCTAACAGAATTTTTTTAGGACCTATAAAATAGAAAAATCATGAAAATTTTCACAAATTTTCCATAAATGACGTGTGTAAAATAGAACTTAGGATATTCAACCTCTACAGGGGTAAACAACCCGATAAAACCTTGTTTGAAAACTATCATAAATCTCATTTTTATGTGAAATTCAAATATTATATATAACTATAATTGAACAGGTTAATTTTGAAAATCATAGGGGGAAATATGAAACCCTCGCTAAAATCGCTGCTCAAACACCGTGCCGTTGAATTTGACTTCTTATCAAAAAGTTCCCACGATTCCACTACACCTGATTAGACTCATCTCCTCAACTCTCAAGCAATTACGTCACGACAACTCGATCAGGCAGGCATTCAAATCTCGTCGAAGTAAGCTCAGCAATATGTCGCCACGACGCGACGCCCTTATCGTCGAAATGACGTTTTCGACGTCGACATCGAACGTCAAGCGGCGACCGTTCAAGTGTAAATGATGTGCCAACGCTGGATAAACGCCACTCGGCCGCGAACCGGTCAGTGAGGTTGAAGTGCGAATTTGAAGAATAGATTCTAGCTTTGTTTGAATGAATTTAATGTTAGATATTGATTATTTAGAGTTTATGAAGTCATTTTTTTAAGTACAGGGGGAAATACAAATCCATAAAACATAATACGGAAAAGATTTCATAGGAACCTTTAGCTCTTTTTTGATATTAACAATTTTGCGATATTAATTTCTTGGTCGAGTATGAGTTGTCAAGAAAAATGAGAGAAATAATCAAGAATGATTCTTTTTAGCATATTACATAAAAACCATACATTTGTCTGCCCTATACAGGATTTAAACATGTTACCGTGATCCCAGAACGTGAAGGGCAATTGAAGAAACACGGTGGATTTTAGTCAGTACGAGGCTGACATGAGTCCTCCGGCCCCCTTACTGTCAGACTTCTACTGACTAAAATCCACGGTGTCCATCAATAGCCTGTTACGTTCCGGGGTCACGGTAAGGAAATAATCCCGCGACCCCGGCAGGCTTTGGCCCTCTGAGAGGGGGCCCCCTTATTATGCTGACGCTCTTTGAGGCGCGCGTGGGACACAACGCGCCGTCGACCCGGGCATGGTCCATGGTCAGGCAGCGAGTTGCCCTTTACTCGCTGCCCGCATGCCCGCGCCTACGGTGGCCGGAGATCACCTGCTGACGTTGACGCCGCGGATTACCGCGGGCGCCTACCACTGCGGTTGGGGCGGAGGGAGGACGCTGTCCTCTCTCGCTCGCGGCCCGCCTCCTCCTTCACGAGCATTACTGCCTCGCAGAAGGAGCAGACCGTTTCCCACTCCGTCTCGCCCCGAAACACGGTGATATTTAGCCAGTACGAGTCTGACAGTTGCTTTCTCTCCATGCAGGGTAGGAGAACTTCTTTATTAATTTTATATCTTAAAATTAGACCCTTCTTCTTGGCTTTAATAAAATTATAACAATGTTTCTTATCTGAAATATCTAAAACAAATCTAGTTATAATCCTTTTTAGTGTACTTTTTAGTCAATTTTATGTCTTAAAACGGCTTCTCAGGCAATAATTCAACACTAAAATTGTCTAGACATAAAGATAATGCCTTTAAAACTTAAATATAGCACTTATCAAAACGTAAATTGACTATTAAGATGAGATTAAGTTTGATCCAAGGTTCGTAAATACTTGCTATAAAATATTTTGCCTCGTGAAATTAATAACAATAACAATATTCCATCACACAACGCCATCTAAACCCAAGCTATGTAAGCAGAGCTTGTGTTATGGGTACTGGACAACTGATGAACATACTTATATATTTCTAAACTAGCTGTTGCCAGCGGCTTCACCCGCTACAACTCGAAAATTATCCCACGGGAACATAAAATCGGGATAAAAGCTATCCTATGTGTTAATCCAGGCAAATTATACTATCTGTGTACCGTTTTAGCCAAATCCGTTCAGTGGTTTTGCGTGAAAGAGTAACAAACATCCATACATACAAACTGTCACCTTTATAATAGTAGTAGGATACATAAGACATAGAAACTCACATGACGTGACATGACGTGTGGCCTTGTCTTGTGTGATATTTAAAGTGAATCAATCTTTACGTTAGCTTGCCTGCTTTGGATGAAGCAGAAGCAACCGTCAGATTGGTACTGACAAAAAACCAACGTGTTTCTTCAACTGGGTAGCTCTTTGAGGCGCGCGTGGAACACAACGCGCCGTCGACCCGGGCATGGTCCATGATCGGACGGCGAGTCACCCATTACCCTTACGATTCAATATCACGAAATTACCTGTTTAAACGGTCTCACTAACCCGGAAGGCGTTTAGCTCTCTATGGGCCCCGTCAAAGTGCTGACAGCTTTTTGAGACGCGTGTGGAACACAACGCGCGTTGACTCGAATGTGGTCCTTGGTTGAGCAGCGAGTTGCCCTTTAGGGTTGGAACTCATCTGGCAGCACGGAGTCGCCACGAAACTGCCATTTGCTAGACCGAGACAGAAAATCCTCGAGGCGATTGGCATGCAATTTTTTTTTGGTCCAACCCTTACTCGCCGCCCGCATGCCCGCGCCTACGATGGCCGGAGATCGTCTTGCGACGTCCGTCCGTCGCCGTAAGCGTCCACCAAAGCGGGTGGGGCGGAGGGAGGACATTATCCTCTCTCTCACGCGGCTTGCCTCCTCCTTCGCGTTATACATGCCTCACCGTCTGCAAACCCAGAGGTGGTTATCCGATGATATTAGTATAAAATAGTTAACTTATGAGCTCGTAACGAAAGAGCAACAATGCTACTACAGTTTCACAATACGCTAAGACATCACAGACAAGCCATTCATATCTTTTAAAAGTAGTCACGGTCACAGTGAAGTAAACTTAATACAGTTTCCATTAAGGACTGATTACTTGAAAGCTCTTCGTTGTCACGTAGCGAAACAATGCACCCATTTTACGAATGCTACACGTAAGATCCATATTTGGATCCGTCAATATGAGCTGGAGGATGATAAAATCATATTTATTGGTAATAAGTTTGTTCCGATTAAATTGGTATTCCTTCTGCGAAATGGAATGCTCGCGAATATTAGGCGGGCCGCGATTAGAGAGGACAGAGTCCTACCTCCGCCCCATCCGCGGTGGTAGACGCCCACGGCCACGGACGTCGCTAGATGATCTCCGTAATACCGAGGCTATGCGGGCAACGATGTAAAGGGCACTCGCTGCCCAAATGACCATGCCCGGGTCGACGGCGGTTGTGTCCATCGCGCGCCTCAAAGAGCGTCAGGATAATGACGGGCCTACATCTCAGAGGGCACCTGCAGAGGTCGCGGGACTATTTCCTTACCGTGACCCTGGAACAGAAAGGGCTATTGAAGGACACCGTGTAATTTTAGCAGTAGAAGTGTGACAGTAAGGGGTTGGAGGACTTTTGAGATTTTACCAGCTAAAATAGTTTGTTATTAGTTTTTTTTTTAAAGATAATAACAACTATTTAAAAACTTCCGGATAATAAGAAAATATAGAATTTTCCCAAATTCAATTCAGTTTTACATTCAGTACGTTGCCACCAGGCAAATTTAAAACTCAAAATAGGATAGACGTAAACTTTTTGCAGCACGACCCGGAGTCGGCAGACAACGGGCAAGCCATGTCTGTGGAAACAAATAAAATAAAAAAAAACGCCGGACAGACTGACTATGGATATGATGAAACTGTAATATTGTTTTTTTGGTATAATCCCACCACACTATCTCAAAACCACTGCAACTCTTGAAAACCAGAATCAACAGTGGTGACTACCAGAGCGCCGAGCAAAGATGACAAACTATATACGAGCAGTAGACGGGGGGACATCATGAAGAAATTTGTGATCCCAAATTTTTTACCAATAGGTAAAAAGTCCCTCAGTCTAGTAGTCGCTTTCTATACAACGCTGTAAATGCTACTGACAACGGCATCAATAATTTTGTTTGAAATTTTCCTAATGCCCGCTCTATAGGTTATTTTTAATCTCTTTGGCGCCAAGACAATGAAGCTCGACGTGTCACGGAGAATAAATTTGACTGTCTTGGATTCTGCAACGAAATTAATCGGAAGAGACAAGTGGAGGAGTAGAAAACTATTAGCAGAGGCCTTAGTTTTCAGTTATTCTGACGTAAAGTAAAATAGAACTTTGACATTTTTAAATTTTCAACGTAAAAGTACGAACTTAGTTAGCCTTCTTCCACATACAGAGGCGCTGTTCCATTTTTCCGTACAAGAATACGCTGTAAAGTTATCAAATTAAACAGTCACAGGCCTGCCACCACGAGGCTCTTAACGCGAAATCCAGTTTAGGCTGTAGGGAAAGTAAGAGCTATTACAAATGTCTAGTGCCATCTCAGTCCCACAACACTTAACTGCCATCACGTGTAAGAGGAAACAGCACGGTCGTTTTTCCATACAAACGTAGTTCCGACTGTTTTCTTCCTGGATGGTAATGCCAGTAGAGCAACTATTTTTTTTGACAAAAAATCTATGACCACTATTGGCATGTCTCTATGTTTTCCTTTTTTCCATAAATTAATCTATTAAAAGAGATATGAACTTTCAAAATCCTAAAAAAATAGCCAGATTTTCCGCTGAGTTCAAATATCCAGATAAACAAATTTGACGGGATATATATATAAAACTCGAAGGAAAACATAGGAATTTAATGTCTTTCTTCTTCAAGAAAAAAGTAGTGAAATCGGTTAAGTTTTGGAGGAGTAAACTCAGGGGACTACGAATCGTTGATTTTGTGCCATTAGAAAAGGTAACAAGGAAAAAATGCTGCTTCTCTATTCGCGCTCTGTAGGCTCTGTTCCACTTTTTCAGCAATAGATTTTACAAATACCTGTTTTTCAATTCTCCAGCCCTTGCTGAACTCGTGGTAAGGCCTCTGGACCGGCAAACGCGAAGCGAGGCGTTTTTGTTTGTAATGTATGGTATTGTTTGAATCAGTCACATAGACTATCGGATCGCTTTTGCTTTTCTATGTGACTGGATTCAAACAATTCCATACATTACAAATAAAAACGCATTCGCTTCGCCTGTCTGTTTGACAATAGCTTTAATACTTTAAAAACGCTGTAAAGTAAAATAGTGAAAACTCGTGACACAGCTCGTGATAAGGGTACAGAACCCCTAAAATCCCGAACCATGAACACTCAGCCCGAATACCTCTCAAAAAAAAACTTTCCGTTTTAACCCTCCATTACGAAGAATTTTAGTGCTACCAAACCACATTTTATCAATGTTTAAACAGCATGATCAAATGAAACCGTTCGCGGTGAGGGTGACGGTTAGAAAAACGTAATAAGACGAGTACTTAGAGTTAGCGCGCTTGTACCACGTAGTACCTTAAGTGAGGCGATACGTGACCAGTGAAGTGCTTTATAACGGTAAGGAAGGGAAATACGGGAATAAAACGAAACATAAAAATACGAAAAAATTCATGTCATTATTTTAACAGAGCCTGTCATTACTGTGGATTTGTTACGTGACACTAGGCCTTTATTAACAAAATCAAGTGTAGGCCCTAGTAGGTAACCGGCCTAATGTAAGCAACATTATAATTAAGGCCTAGTTCATAGACTCGTACGCTACGGGAAACCGCGCGATCTAGGCTGAATCGCAAACTGGAAATCCGCGTGAGTCTTATTTGTATGAGTTATTAAGTAATCGTTCAGTACATAATCCCGCCTTCTGAACTAGGCCTATATTCGTCCACTATGGTAAATAAGCGCGGTACGCGCACTGGACCCACATCGTGAGGCACGGTGTGATATGGCCCACTTCTTACTCACAAAATTTATATCAAATCATAACCTTTCTTAGCAGTGGGAACAGTTAAAGGCTGATGATGATGAACACGCCATAGGGCTCATGTACACGACGCACATCAGCAACGCCGCCGCCGCAAGCAGCGAACTCTAATGGGGCGTGTACGGTGCGTGCTCCGTGTGTGGTTCTGACAAAATATGTGACCACCTTTATCGGTCTGCATTCATATTTTCTTTCGAGCTAATATAACATTGCAGCTGCTTCTCCTCTTACTTAACTGAAAATGGAGAAACGCTCAAAAATCAACGTCAAACACAATTCGAATTCCGACGAATTCCAAGCAAAATAAAGCACCGTAAATAAAACGTCACTTTGTTTTATCGTTGACGAATAAACTTGTTTTCAATTCACAGTCAATCGTGAGACGAAACAAAATTGCTTTGTTTCTGTTACCTATCTGTACATCGGTAATTTTCCCTTTTTTTACAAACTCAAGCAGATTTATCCAACTTTCAGAGCAAGAGACGTGTAGAGTGTGGCATGAGGCGTTTTTTATAAAGAAATAAAAGAGGGAAACGTCACCATGGGACGTTAGAAATGGAATGAAGAATTCGCCGTGGCGGTGACGATCTTCGGCTCGGTTGGAAATGAGCGTCGGGTGTACGGAATCCGAAGGTCGCTGGTTCGAATTTTTCTTTCGAAAGAGAATCTTAGAAAGAAAGGAGTTATGTATGTACTTATAGAAATGTGTTGTTCTATTACCTAACTGCTGAAAAAAAAAATCCTTTTTAAACCAATATTCAGCTAGAAATATAAAGATAAATATAAGATAAAAAAATCGTCGTACAAAATATAATGAGGTTGTTTTTTTTCGCAAAAATGTACTATCGATAAAAAGAGTAGAAAAAAGCCTCGACGTGTAAGGCACATTTTTTTCTCTATTTTGTTAAAAAAAAATGGCTGCCAAAAACCCAGCGTTTTCCCTCCAAATCTATAACTGGACTAAACCAGTTCCGTCCCGTCACGCCCGTCGCAAACGGGACACAAAGGGGCACTCCGCAATCACGCTGTTTGTAAATCTTTCACGTAGGCACGTGAGCCGGAATATTGAGTATTGCCTCACACGACTGCATACTAAATAATAATCGTGTTGTCTGCTAAATATTGTGGTAGCTAGGACTAATTTTATTGCAATCGCGCTTACCCCGAAGGTATTGGTAGAAAAGTACATTAAAAGAAAGTACACAAACTGTACTACAACTGTATATGTTAGTCTATAAGATATATAATTATTATCTATGGGCCCAAGTAGCCTGAAATAAAGTGGTTATTATTATTATTGTTTTTCAATAATAAGACCCGCGTATATACTGATATTCAGCTGCATCCGGTTTTACTGGAAGCCGACCCCAACATAGTTTGGAAAAGGCTAGTCAGATGATGATGATGATGAAGAAGATGATGATGACCCGCGTGTGTCATCATCGTCATGTTAGCCGTACGTCGTCCACTGCTGAACATAGACCTCCCCTATAAGATTTCCAACAGGACCGCACCTGCGTATAGTACAGCTTGGCCAGAACATCTTGAACTCTTCATGGAACTAATATTTTTGTTTGCTGACAACGTTTTAAAATCTTTGATAAACATATTTTGATGTAAACAAAGAACACCGATTTGTTAGAATTATTATTGTGCCATAAAACTAACATAAGTGAAAAAAAATATTCAAAGTGCTGGTGAGCACAGTGGCGACTTCCGGTTTTCTACTCTAATTTGGGAAGCTGTAGTTGCTAGGAAAGTTTAAAAAAAGTGTTTACATTGCACAAAGTAAAGGAGAACGCCTTGATTTTGCATTAAGACTCTGTGTACCTACATTGTGTAAATAGATAATCCATAAAAATAGATACTCTATAAAATTAGCCTAAAGACCACACAATCTAATCCTGACCTGATGATCATGGCACTAGCGGAAAGCCTTCCGAAAAGAATTTTATAAATTGGAGCTTCTGAAAATCCGGTCAAAAAGTAAGCAAAAACGGACCCATGGCAACGACAGTGACGTCACGGGGTATTCAATATTGTTGGACAATGAAACCTTCTCCAGAACATTATACTATTCTGCATCAAAATCGGTTCAGCTAAACGCGAGATCATCGCGTACAAAATACACAGAATATTATTCGCAAGTCAACTAAAAACTTTTCCATTCTTCATGGTAAAATTACCATCTTATAAATTTAAAGGAGAAATTCTAAACCTTCCACTTCGTCCTTAACTTTAACCTGCGACCAACTTCAGAAAAACAGATTTCCTCTTTGAAATAAGCATATATTTATATAGGTACAGGCAACATCAAAAGTATGCGAGAATTTGTCTCCAAACTTATTTAATGAGGGTTACTCATTAATAATTAAAAGTCGTACGATTCAAGGAGACTCGAGCAGAAATTACTCTGAAAGTTAAGTTGGAACCAAGTTTATTTTATTTGATGGATATTTCCAGCCGTTTATCTCTGAGAGTTGGATAGGGATTTGGAATATAAAAGTTTTCATTTTATTATTTTTGTGTTTTTGGTAACTTATCAGCAAACACTGTGTGGTTAGAAATGACATGCCGTTTGATGGCAAAAATGGATGTACTAAGTAGTTTTCTCTATCTTTTTAAAAACATGGCCAAATGTGAATTGGATTATTGGACTCGTATAAAATGAGCGAAGCCGACTTATAAATGGGTTTATGAAGTCGGATATTTATCAAGATTATTATTTAACCCATTTTAGTTCAATTTTATAAACCAATCACAATCATGTACTAAATTTTTTAAGCCGCGGTACCTGCTGGTAAAAACATTGTCGTAGATATACAATAAGCGAAAAATGCTCTTGAAACAAAACCTTTATGGGACCAAAGGGCAGGAGGTATGACACAGCATCGAACAAAAAAAAAATCATCAAAATCGGTTTAGCCAGTCGAAAGTTGTAGGAACAAACATAACACCATATTTGAAGTCAGTTAAAAAGATTTCGCAGTATATGCTCCCAAAGTCATGTACCAACAACCAAAAACACGCTCGACTTTCTAAACTATCAACTCACGTAAATTCCGAACTACGAGGAAACTACAATACTTAACCACTATAACTGGAAAACTATTAAATGTTTGACCGAACCGCTCCAAACACAACTCGGGAACAAACATAACTACCTACACCCTTTGATCGAAACTTTGTGAATAGAACATAACCGCCAACATACGTCACAAGCTGCGATTCATCAATTAGCTATCGAATTCTACGGAACCCTTGTTTATTTCGCGACGACATTTTAGGGATATGAGGTTTTTAGATTCGGAGATATCTATTTGTCTTTAAATCGTAATGGGTAGAGAATTAGGGATTTATAGAGGTTAGATTTAAAGCGGACAAGTTATGTTAATGAATGGTATGTTAATTAAAAATATATTTTATTAGTGGTAGTTATAGGCCCCACCAGGAGGCGAGGAACTCCAGTCTTAATAGTTACGTACAGGCTGATCTACCGGATTTGGCCGCGTTTGCCGAGGTTGGTCTGTGGATGGGTTGGGCAACCGATGGATGCAAGTGGCGGATTGTCGTAAGGCGTGGCGGTCTAAGGAGGAGGCCTATGTTCAGCAGTGGACGTCTTCCGGCTAATGATGATGACAAGTAACTCTGTATAAATAAAACAGAGCTCTGAAGTGTCGAAAACAAAAACCGCTTCAGTATTCTATATAAATCCGGTGTATTGCTAAACCAAAACCACCCAAAACTTCACAACAGTTGTTTGCATCCCAATGTTCCGTATAATGAACGTCTTTGACTGCGCTTGTTTGTCAAAAAGTTTGCACTTTTAGCAGTCAAAAGTTACTGCAGTTGTTGACTGTTTATTGTTTTTACTTTAGAGATTTATTGTCTTTCGTTTGTTTTGTAAGGCCAGCTTCTCATTGGATACATTTTGTTTTCAATGGCCCAGATACACGCTCCGTTTTGCCTGCGCAATCCGGGCCTGTGCAATGATATCTGTACAATAAGACGAAATAATATTTCTGGACTGCGTGAGCTACCGTCTTACCCCCTTACCGCTTACCTGTGGAAACCGGTTTTTACAGGTATGCTTGCAGGCAATACTGCTAGTAATCAGGCCAAATAGTCGATGTTATAAAGATTTTCTTTCTCTGTAACTGATTATGAAGTTGTCATCATAATGAGTAACAAAGTAAGAAAATCCAAGTTTCAAGCGGCAAGAAAAAAAATGTGATTTTGACCTTTGACCCCAAATAACTTTTGAAGCACACATAGGATCGATGGGGACTTTTAAAAGTTTATTTTTAATGGTAAACTTTAGCTCTCCACGAATAGGTATTTGGCTTTCCGCGAATTTTTGTTATTTGACCACTATTTTTATGTCTAATTTGACCGGACCATGGATAATATTTACGGTAATTTTATACCTACCGTTTTTATTTCCTTTTTGAATTACTTTTTTTCTACTGTTTTGTTATGTGTGTAGATTAACAAATAACATGGCTAAAACAGTATAAATAAAGGGAGATTAGCAGTTCCCCTCATAAAATTGTCCCCTAATTATTTTCCGACCTTTCTTTAATTAAGATAATCCGAATCCATTTGTTTACATGAATAGGTAATAAGTACCTTTTTCGACCTTTGAGGTAGAAATAAATTAATAACATTGACAACCACTTAACTCGGTAAATTATTAAAGAAAATAATAATATAATATTATTGCGCCGAGGGAAATGCCCCGAAAATTACAAAAGAAAATAATATCTGGCGCTACACAAAAGCAATCGTATTTATTCCGCTATTACGTCTAAATAAATATATACGGATGTCACTGTTAAACTATGAAGTTTGAATTTATGAAAAATTACTAATTTTACAATCTGTGAATGCTATGTTATTTTCTCCTGTCTATCTGTAATATTCTATAGTTTAATCCACTCCATGTTGACATGTTTGGAAAGGCCTTTAAGACTTCTTTTAGAAGAAAGGTTGAAAAACCGGAAAAGTGCATGTCAGAAAAACGCACATTAGTGAAGTAACCGTAATTTGGGTTGAATTATAAAATCAATTTACATTTGCAATTAAAAAACTTCTTCTTCCATACATAATATTTAGATAAAAAAAAAAGTTTCCAAAACATTTTGTATAGTTGGCCAACTGTCAATTTTATTGTAAATCTAACCAGTCTATTTAGATTAGATAGTTATCTTTTTAACTTCGTTATTATATAAGTATTAACTTACAACTGCCTGGAATTTTTTCAAAACCCCAAAAACACCGTCTTGCAAAAATAAGGACTTTAAAGCTAAAAAAATGGATTTATTAGTAATGTGTGACGCCTAGCGAAGTGAGGACGGGTCAATAGTCAGTATATTTTATTTAAAAAAACATTAAAGTAATTTGCCACCGTAAAACATAATAAATAAATGATCTTCAAATGCCCATGCCCACCATAAAACTTCATCCCAAACCAACAAACAGACGCAGGCAATTTTAATAAAATCTTATTCACCGCCCCGTGACGATCGGCATCGTCCACCCAGTCATTCCACTAATTGTCCGAAATCATACTGACACCACAACACGTACCTAATAACATTGGCTGGGGCAATAATAATGTCCAATAACGCCCTTTTATGATTTACTTCTGTGGGCCCTATATACGAAATAAAATCGTATGTGATATTTCCTTGGTATATAAACTATGATGATTGAAGATTATAATAACTACTAGTAATAGGGGTTAACTTGTATATGTTTTGTGTTATGGGGTATGCAATGGATGCTTGCGATGAATTTTATGGTCAATTATATCGTCAAATAAGACTGTACTGTGGAAGTAAGATAAGTTGCCTAAGTTTTGTGTGACGTGATGATTTATTTATTACTAGAATTTGAGAATTCTAAAATAACGCAAGCAAAGCCGCGGGAACTAAAATAAGAAGAAACATTGGGTACGGTTAGCCGATACAATATCTGAGCAGCACTAAAAGAAAAATGGCGAATGCTGAGTAGCATAGGCTGAGACAGCTGTCAAAATGCTTCACTCTCGTCTAAACACAGCATGGTTTCAGCCGATAATTTAGTCAGCATAGTTCAGCATTTTCTGTCCAGATTTTGTAACGGCTAACCGTACCCATTGACTCTTCGAATCCGTGAAATTATCTGGTTTATTATCACACTCTCAGCCTCATACTAGTTTTTTTTTTCCATCGATCGTCAAAAGGTCGTCCACTATTTCTTTCCAAAGCAGAACTTCATAAATCCTTTGCCTGTATAAAAATAATTATGATACTAACCAAAATAAGGTACATTCGCAGCCAGATAACTTTCCACTTTCCTCTTTTGAACTTCAAAAGCCATGTTTTTAATTTCCAAATGAGTGAGCACGTGGTGAAGTTGGGGCACTTTTCTAACTGATTGTACACACGGCTACGCATCAAGGTGTACAAAACTATTTTGTTTTGACCTCGCTTCGTATGATCTTTCCACACCATAAACGGTCAGCTTATACTGGATTATTGAGCATGTTTTTTAAACGTTGCCCCACCCTATGAATTTCTCCTGAGGCTTGAAATAACAAACACACAAACACCCAAACCCGGAACAACAGCTACTTGCAGATCGTACAAATAAATATTTGTTCCGTGCGGGAATCGAAGCCGCGACATGCAGCGTATCAGTTGAATCGCTCAGCCACTTAACACGTAAAAAAAGACACTATTTATTGAACTAGATGTGTATACAATTTTTTTTAAAATCAACTCACTCTAACTATTAGTTCATGAGAAAAAGCCTTTATTCTTTTACGAGTCAATCCTGGTGACAGACCGATAGACAGATAACCAAACAGACAGACAGATAGACAGACAACGAAGTCTCAATAATACAGTTCCGTTTTAAATTATGGGTACGGAACCCTAAAAGGAAACCTTACCTTTTACAATAAGGTTTGATCTTCGATTTTTTCTTGCTTGCACGTGATAGAGAGTTCTACATCGTTTGCGCCCGTGTGTACCAGAAATTAAGGTTAACTCCGAGTAAAAGTTGTCGTGTGTCTATTAGAAGGCTTCTATTAAAAGTTTTCTAAGCACCTTACATTAAGAAGCTTTCCCTACCTTCCCGTGTTTACTTTGCTTTTCATTCATTTAAACGCCGTATCACAGTAGTTCCATTGTCTGGTTCCATTATGGATCAACTGGGATTTTTTTCCCCCAGCAGTTTCACGGAACTAAAATATATTTTCACCTAATCCCGTTAGTTCGATTAAATAGTTTTGATACATACCCTTTTGAACTTATGGTAATCTGATACTTTTGTTGATAAGATTTTCATTCGGAATTATTTAAAAACAAACCACTTCGAACTAATGCCAGCCTAGTACTTTTGTTGGTTAATAGCATTCTTTCAGAAAAAAATGTTGTATTTGTTTGATCAACCGAATTCATTGTTCATTAAGGCTACTATCACAAGGACCACAACAACCGCACGCACTTGCTATATTCAACTGCATGCAGTTGTCTGCAGTCGGATCCGACTTCACGCAGTTGACGCCAAGCATCTAGCTAGACCCGGAGCCAGTGTTAGGTTTGACGTTGAAAGTGCAGTCCTTGTAATAGCAATACCTTAGTGATACCTTACGACTTTGGTATACAGGTGACCGCAATACAAATCCATAAAGGTTCGTACTCAGTCAGGCACGCGTCCTTGGATGCCAAAATCGTACGGTATCAGAGACTTGCGTCGCCTTGTGTACGAAGGGGCTTATAGTCTCTAGTTCCTTCTTCTTATGCGAGTTCTTACATCGTGTAAATAAAGCTTAATTTCTAGTGTGGGCGATTGTTCTTTTTTATCTAGAACAAAAAAGTAGAACACTTCAAAAAACGCGAGCAACAATCGCTCACATTCTGTTTCTTTCAACAAACAAAGAGATTTTGTCCGCTGCGGGCAAAACGTGTCTTCAAGTTTCACCCGACCAGGTTTAGAAGCCCTTTATTTCTGTAGTGTTTTATTTTACCATGTTTCAAGGAAAAATGGTCGTTTCCCACTGCTTCAGACATGAAATACGGAATGTTTTCGTATGAAAAGCGTGTCATGTATGTGTCCGCAGCTGTCAGCGTGAAGCCTTTTGATCGTTGTTCGCAGTACAGTGTTTTAAGATCTTCCAACGGGTTCAGTTCTCTAGTAAAGTGTCTGGAGATCTTCTTGACGGTTCAACCGACCTTTGTGAGATGATAACACTAAAGGATGACTAGAAAATTACTGAGAGTGAGAACATATGTCTTACATTGTTATTTTAAATATCCTTATTGCTCAAGAGTAGAGAGTTCATTAACACCAGTGGAGCATGGAACCTGCTTTCAATCTGTATTTAAATAGGCATGAAAGCACGGGATAGCATCAATCAAAAAAGTAATAGTACCATCAGTTATTTTGAAAATAATAACAATAAAACACCTCCGTCCACCGTAAAAAGGGTCTGTGGTTTTCATTTATGTTTTTTGTTTTATGTGGTGATTTTTTTAATTTGAAAAAGTATCTATGAGTGTGTTATTCCCACAATATGAGATGCTTTTTATCCTTGTAGTACGTTATCGTGGGCCAAATAGTGAACTCCACGTTGGCAAAGGTAATGAAAA
Source organism: Agrotis segetum (assembly GCA_036375495.1). Lineage (NCBI taxonomy): Eukaryota > Metazoa > Arthropoda > Insecta > Lepidoptera > Noctuidae > Agrotis > Agrotis segetum. The sequence goes on along the minus strand of JAQSVV010000692.1, from coordinate 256,070 downwards.
AGTAAAAACTCTTTGAAGATGTAACAATATTTTTTTCGAACAAACGTCTTTTCCGTCATCTTGCAATCATTCAAATAGTGCTGTCAAAAATAAGCATAATGAATTTATCCGTATTCTTCGTGTTAATTTGTATATTAATTAATGATGTTGCCGCTGTTGCAAATACTGTACCTGTCTTATTATTAGATTACGATCAAGTGATGACCAACGTTCAAATAGAACCAAATCCGTTCGCGAAACTGACTTCGGAACATTTCGGTAAAGTAGTCCGAGACTTTATGAGAAACAAAGTGATTGTTTTTGTTGAAGATTCCTTTAGCGTTGAAGATATTAGCACTAAAGATAAAACAGGCACCGTCTTCAAAAATTTACGAGCAAACCTCCTCGAGGACAGAAATAGAGTTAAATACTTACCGTCAGTCATTGAACCTTACCAGACGCTTAAAAAAATATTCTTACCGAACAAGAACAATGTTTACTATATAGCTCAACGCACAAAGTTGCTATTGAAGGAGAAATTTAAGCATGTGTACATGTATTTCCAAGATTCTGCGAATGAAACGAGAGCCGATGCTCTGCGAAGACATGATAATATGATGAAGGAAATTCTGAACGCAGTACGGCAGCTGAATACTGGTCCAATAGTAGCATTTTACACGGGGAAATTTAACCCTATTTCGGTGAAGAAAGTGGAGTTCGTCAAGAGTTCTCCCAACGAACTAGTCAGAATGGGATCTTCCCCGAGGGTACTCTTTAAGCTACGTGGTTAGTAACCCTTATTAGATAACTGGTCTAAAGCGCGAATATTTGGAGAGATCCTGGGTTCGATTTCCCGGCCAGACAAAGCCCTATAGCCAAATGGCAAGCGACATTCGCTAACGTTCAGCAGTCGCTAATACATTTTCAACTTAATACCCCATTTCATAAAGTTGAAAATCTATCAAAGATTACAGATAGTTTTCTTTTGTTCCATTCGCTATTGCTCAGCAGTCTTTATTAGATTTTCAACTATAAGCGATGGGATCTAAAGTTCAAAATGTATTAGCGACTGCTGGACGTTAGCGAATGTCGCTTGCCATTTGGCTACAGCCTAAGGTGTTATTGGAGTGAAAGCTCGTGGCTTAATAATTACAGCCGCGCAGGTCGATCCTCCAGGTTAAGCCGCGCTTGCCGAGACTGGTCTGTGGGGTGACTGATCTGTCATAGCGAGTTTTCACCGTGACTCGAAAGACGTAAAGCCTATTGGTCCCGGCTGTCATTCGTAGATTTTTGACAGTCGTTACTATTAGTCAGAAGCTCTAAAAAGTCTGACAACCAGTCTTACCATGGGGTATCGTATTGCCCAATAGCTGGGTTGTGGAAGTCTTATAGGCAGTCGCTCCATGTAAAATACTGAAATTCATGCCTCAGTTTTAACTGGAAGCCGACCCCAATATAGTAGGGAAAAGGCTAGGCAGATGATGACAAGGTGTTATTGGATTATTTAATCTGGAATTTCACATTATGAAGCCTAGATTTGTGCCTAGTTGTTTTCAATAGACTCACCATCTATTACATTGGACTTAAATCTAACTGCAATGTCACCTTGGATCCTTTACCTCACTTTTAGTCGATTAGAGGTATGAGGACGTTCTGAAATACAAGAGTTGATTGTACAACTTCTGCACTTACCTGTATTGGTATTGTTCGGGCGTTGTTGCCATTCATCGGGTGACGCGATCGATGGCTGCGCGGGCGCATATACCCAGGACCAACGGCCCACCGGGGCATTCCACATACGACCGGCACTGAGGTCACACGCATTCATTCTCACTTGTATTGTTTGTCCGGGATTTATTAGTCTTTGTAAATTGCCAGTATAGAACTAGTTTTACAGTCCACTGCATTAAATTCAAAAAGTCCTCAGTAAGGTCCCATCAAGTTCACTTCACCCTGGAAGATTACTTCCAGGATTCCTGGAAGATTACTTACTCACCCATTAGGGTGACTCGCCGTCTGATCATGGACCCAGGTTGACGGCGCGTCGTATATGTGTCCCCCCTTAGAGGATCAAAAGCCTGCCGGGGTCGCGGGACTGTCTCATCAGGTGACCCTGAAACGTAAAAGGCTATTAAAGGATCACCGTGGATTTTAGTCAGTACAAAGTCCTTCTGCCCTGTCCTAGGGCGGGAGGAATCATTTGATGATTTTACCACGATAAAAAAAGTGGAACTCTACAAATTATGATATAGAGTGAAATGTCTGTATAATTTCATTGCATCTAAGACAGTAAGGGTCAGTACAAGAGACGCGACGTATGCATGTAGTAAAAAACGGTAATTTCAATAGGTATTATAAATAGATACTCCAATTTTATTTATGTGTATGGATGTATAAATCAATGCTTCGATTGTACTTTCTCAGGAGTTCGAACAACAAAACAGACCCGTCGTGGTTTCATTTACAACCAGCAACCAATGATACACGATGAAACGTTTTCCACGCGCAAGTTCACAACGAGAGTCTCTTCCGAAGATTTAGATATCATTTGGATTTTTAATTTTGACAAACAAGAATGGAAAATAGGTACTTTTTCAGTCCTCTTTCATCATCATCATCTCAGCCATTGCACGTCCACTGCTGAACATAGGCCTCCCCTTTTGATCTCCACATATACCGGTTGGAAGCCACCTGCATTCAGCGTCTTCCTCTTCGTCAGTCCTGCCCTCTAGCCAAGGCACAGCAAGTCGTAAACGATAATCGTAAACGCTCGATACTCCCCAATAAATTTTTAACTTTATAGCATGGAGCCTAAAGTTGAAAATCTATTTAAGACTTCTGAGCGTTAGTGACAGGAAAGATCGAAAACGATAAGCAATCTTCACTAGATCTTCAACGTTATACCCAAGCACATAAAGTTGAATATCTATTAAAGCATACTCAGAGGTTTCGTTTATCGTTTGTTACATGGCTACAGGGCCTGTTTAGGTTGCTGTAAAAGTAATGTAAAACACAGGATCTCGTTGGATGCAAGTCTCTTCCGATCCTGTTGGAAATCTATGGGAGAAGCCTATGTTCAGCAGGCGACGTCCTACGGCTGATATGAAAATGATTAAGAAAGGTAATGTAACATTAATTTTTTGGATACATCATTTCATAGATTTTGTTCATCTAAAATCGTCATGTCGCGAATGCACAGGCAACGTGAAATACACAGTCTGGGAAAAATAATGTGGACGACATTTTTTTATGGCTTTCTTTCGTAAAGTGGCAATAGAAGTCCCGTCAGAATCGCCCCAACCATTACAGAGATTAGCTATTACAAACAGACACACAGAAAAAAAAATTGTAAAAAGTATTATTTTGATGTATATGTCGCAGTAAGATAGATAAAGCCGTAATATAGTTATATTCCTAGGGATATAATTATATACCTGCTGGTGCTCCGTCGACATTTTCATGTCGTCGACACTCCGAAAGCTATTTCACTAAAATTAATCTAGTAATATAACTATGTTACGGTATATAATTATATTCCTAGGGATATAACTATATTACGGCTTTATCTATCTCACTGCGACATATATACCAATTATATTCATGTAGTTATATTACAAACAGACAGTCCAATTTTTTTTATGTATGTAGGTATGTATAGAATTATAGATGTATATAGATTTGTTTGCCTCTTTCAGTTGAAGCGGCTCTTTTTGAGGCTGAAGAAGAAGTTGGCTCTATTCCCTTACAAATCAAGGCTCCTCGAGACTCCGCGTACTTCTGCGCAGAACCAATAGTAATATTAAATAGTAGAGACGGGAGCACTCTAACCATCCATGAAGTATTGGTGAGTTTTTTTTGGACGTGTCTGAGGAAAGGCGGGAAGTAGGTATTCATATACAACCAGTATTCAACCTATTTGTTTTTTCAAAGGCTATAAAAGACACAGACGGGGCGGAGACAAACTTAACACTCTTCGGCGTCTCTTTCACACAAAACGTAAATAGAAGTTTCGCGACGTAAAACACACAGAAGAAACGGGGCGCGGACGCGACTGTCATACATTTACGCACGTCCGCGACGCGTCCTCGTCTTACGTCTATGTGGCCCGGGCCTTATTTTTCAACATCATTGGTGTTGATTCCTGAGTAGTATTATCGTTTTTTAAATACAATAATGTAGTGCTTTCCATCAAAATCAGTCATCATCATCAGCCTATTAATGTTCCCACTGCTGGGACACAGGCCTCCTCTCTGTGAGGGGACTGGGCCATAATTCACCACGCGGGCCCAGTGCGGATTGGTGGATGTCACATGTCTTCGAATTTTTGGTTCTAGGACATGCCGGTTTCCTCACGATGTTTTCCTTCGCCGTTTTGAGAGCAGTGGTGATGAAATAAATTACACTAAGTAATGCGCCTGCCGATTCGAACCCACCAACTACAACTCGTAAGTCGGGGCCGATACCGCTGGGCCACCACATCATCATCAAAATCAGTAATCACACTCAACTTCCTTTTTCTATTCCCCAGATCGATTTTGGAAAACCGCTCAAGAAAATGAAATTCTGCGCCCCCTATTTCAGTAGCACAATTTTGTCGTGTTTCTTTGTGACCTTCATACTCCTCATCATCTTAATGTATGGAGTTATGATGCTGTACGATTGTACCACCTACAGTCGTTTCGATGATCCGAATGCTGAAGCTTTGGTACATGAAACTATGCATTGAGACAGTAATTATAGCATCCTACTACTATTATAAAGGCGAAAGTTTGTAAGTATGGATGTATGGATGTTTGTTACTCTTTCACGCAAAAACCACTTAACGAATTTGGCTAAAATTTGGTATACAGATAGTTTATAACCTAGATTAACACATAGGATAGTTTTTATCCCGATTTTATGTTCCTGTGGGATAATTTTCAAGTTGTAGCGGGTGAAGCCGCTGGTAACAGCTAGTAATAATATACTCGTAAGTATTCGATAAGCAATCGACTACCGTGTAGCGTGTCGCGGGTTCGATCCCCGCACAAAACAAATATTTGTATATTCTACAAGTAGTTGTTTCGGGTCTATGTTTGTAAACGCACCCACGATTCAGGAGAAATTCCTAGTGAGGAGAACGATTTTTTTTTTTTAAGAAATTAACTAAACTATTAACTTGTACGCATAGTAAATAGAGCAGTGGTGGCCCAGTGGTATCGGTCCCGACTTACGAGTTGTAGGTCGTGGCTTCGAACCCCGCCAGGCGCATTACTTTGTGTAATTTATTTTATCACTACTGTTCTCAAAACGGTGGCTCAAAACATCGTGAGAAAACCGACATGTCCTAGAACCAAAAATTCGAAGACATGTGACATACACCAACCCGCACTGGGCCCGCGTGGTGAATTATGGCCACTCCCTCTCACAGAGAGGAGGCCTGTGTCCCAGCAGTGGGAAAATTATAGGCTGATGATGATGATGATAGTAAATAATTTTATTTCATCACCACTGCTCTCAAAATGGTGAAGGAAAACATCGTGAGAAAACCGGCATGTCCTAGAACCAAAAATTCGAAGACATGTGACATCCACCAATCCGCACTGGGCCCGCGTGGTGCATGCGAACATGGTAAGGGTAAACACATCAATGTCAAAGCAACTGTTATTTGAAAATTCGATTAAGTAAATACTAATGCATATGAATATGTTAACAAATATGCATATTCATGTAAAATAATAAAAATACACCAAGCTGTAATAATCTGTCACTTACCTACGGTCAGTTCACACCGAGACGCGACGCGAAGCGACGTGACGCAACGATACTTCAAAATATCTTTTCTTGTAGTAAATAAAGTCAGATTTTGAATCGCTATTATAACGCAGCGCGGCGCCGCGCTACGTCGCGCTGCGTTGCGAAAGGTGTATCTTTTCTATAACTCTATTGAAAAGTGCGCGCAGCGTCACGTCTCGGTCTGAGCTGACCCTTTAACTAGAATTCCTTACGTCCTACACATGACAGGAAACAGAGATGGATCTAGGAGAGGCAATCATGAGCCCTGACTTCAATGGGGCATCAAAATAAAAAAACGGAATTGCTTGCCGCTTGCCACTGTTGCATTGTTCTTGGCCCTAGATGCCTGTAGTGTCAAAACCGGCATGATTTACCAGGGGCGGCCTGGCCTTCTGGTCCAAAAAAAAATTGTTTTGTGAATGTCTCTAAGTTAATAAAAAATCTAGAGTGGGCACCAGACTAATCTTGGGTGGGCACGCCCCACCGTTTCCGACGCCCATGTTAATCACCCTCTCCCAACATTTTACTCTTGTTTCGTTCACAAATCAATTACAACAAACATACGCCCAACTTCTTGATAACTTCAAGCTTACTAGTTTTGAAGCACCGGCAAAAATACTAGTGGGCTTAGTTCCACTAGCAACGAGATGGCGCTACATGACTTGTGTGGCTCTGTTTCTTTCCCACAGTGAAACAACTCTCGCTTTGGGACGTCATAGCCTGATAGACACCTAAAACACGTTGACCTCTAGGTGCCCTGACATCTAGAGGTCATCGTGTTTTCGGTCTGTCTGTCTCTGTCCTGTCATGTTGGAATCCTAAAATTCTAATTTCATTGAAATATTTTCACACGTCTTGGAAAAAATATAATCTAACAGGTATTATGAAAAATAAACTATGCTAATTGATTGTAATATTATTATTATTTATTGCCTAATTTTAATTATATATATTTATTAATCTTTAAAATTAATTATATATATAATTTTAATTGTAATCTTATTATTATAATGTTAGTAAATGAAATCGTGTGATTTGGTTTTATAGCTAAAGTTAGCTTTTAGTAATAAATATATTATTTAATACTTTTTTGTTTTTAATTACACTCGTCTATTGGCAACCATTGATCTTTAAATAATTATGTCCCATCTGTGGATAATGCAGTTGAATGCAACATAATTGAAGTATTTGGCTCTAACAGTCGCCCCCAATTATGATTTTATTTTAGAATCACGGCGCGCGGCGCACAACAAAAAATATATTATAATTATTTAGATCAGAATAGAAGTGTTCTCTACAATTATGTTTTCTTAATTCAATTTAGCGAACCACGATCACGGACCGGAAAACGCAGCATAGGCAGGCCTCCCACTAGGTGGACCGACGACATCGTGAGGGTCGCGGGCAGCCGATGGATGCAAGTGGCGAATTGTCGTTCGGCGTAGCGGTCTAAGGGGGAGGCCTATGTTCAGCAGTGGACGTCCTCCGGCTGATGATGATGATGATGATGATTCAATTTAATATACCAGCAGGGAAATAAAGAAATTATTTCCTCAAGGATCAGTGTTCGACTTATATTTCGGCGAATAACTCTGAACTTTAGGACATAATTCGAATATTATTTTTAGTTTATCTAAGTGTTTATCAAATACTTATAGAATTTCGTTGAGAACCGCGATTCTGAAAAAAAAACGCGGAAGCCACACTTATGGGAAATGCCGTTAAAATCGCGATAATAGACTTAGATGTTCGTACGAGTATAACGTCCATCATCGCGTTGATTAGCGGTATTTCCCGTCAGTGTGACCTCTAGAATAAGGCTGCTTTTCCACCAGAGATGCGCTATGTAGCTGTGCTGCGAGGATGTGAAAGTTAAGCTAGGAAACTGTGTGACCGTTTTCACCGATGCTACGCTATGTAGCTGTGCGGTAAGGTGTGCTATGAAGATGGGTAGCTGCGCTACGAAGATGCGCTGTCACAGGGTAGCTGCGCTATAAAGATGCGTAGCTTCGCTAGGAAGATGTGCTGTCACAAGGTAGCTGCGCTATGAAAATGCGTAGCTCGAGCTATGCCATGTATCGATTGTAGGGAAAACGACACATAGCACGAATCCACAGCACGCAGCCATAGCACGCAGCCACAGCACGAAGTCACAGCACGCAGCTATAGCATGCATCTTTTCATAAAAAAACACATCTTAGTTGAATCCGTTTCCACCAGTGCTGTGCTATGTAAACCAATGAATATGATTGGTGGATATCAAACGCATCCGCAGCAACGTAGCATAGCGCATCTCTGGTGGAAAAGCAGCCTTAGGCTCGTTTGACTTTCTTTCTGTAGGATGAATGTCTACGGCTAAAATATAAAAATGAGCATTAAAAATCTCGTAATCTCATGAAACTAAAAGCTTTACTAGGTATTCATAAAACTTTAATAATGTTGCAAAATCCACAAAAAAACTTATTTTTATAAAACAACAATAGAACTTTTTCATAAACAAATCTTGCCGTCACAAAATGGTGGAGGCACAAAATGGCTGCCTTACAAAAGCATAGACAAAAGAATAAAGGTCTGACTCTCCTCGCGGCCCTTTAATGAGGGTTTTGGTCATTTTACGCTCATTTCGATGCAAATTCGAGGGTTTCATGATATTAAGAGGGCTATGCAAATACAACCGAAAGATTTTGATTAAAACTTAGCAAAACACTAGATATGTTACACTGCTTTGCTTGTGTTAGGTGAAAAGTGAAAGAAATATAGTTAAGCATTCAACTTTTACAGAATTTTACATCTTAAATGGCATTACTTTCCCCTTTTTTACTTTCAAAACGGTGAAGAAAACATCGTGTGGAAATCTAGTGTGTGTGTCTTAGTACCAAAATTTCGAAGACATTGGACATCTACCGAGCCGCGCAGGGCCCGCGTAGTGGATTATGGCCCACTCTCTCTCACGGAGAATATTGTGGGTACTTTTAGGCTGAAGACGAATTCAAGTTGAATGCAAAATGGCTGTGGGAATGTGAGCTCAAGTGACAACACTAATTAGATTTGGCTATCTTAAATGACGGAGTGGCATCACTGTTTAATCGAGCAAGAACGAGGGAGAGAGAGAGAGACGATAAACCGGTCAAGTGCGAGCCGGAGTCACGTATCGAGGCCTCAATGGGGGTTCCGTACCAATTTGTTGTGTAAATAGTTCGTTCATCACAAAAATTGAAGCGAAACAGTTTGAGGAGATCATTCAGACTCCATTTATTTTAAGGCCTTTTCTGAAAGTAGCCAATGATAAAAATGGTACGTGTGAGCAGTTAAGTAGGAGTGATTTGGTGGTTTGGTGGTGTGAGCAATCACACAACATAATACTACGCATTTAACCAAAAACAGGAAAATATAAAATAAACAAAACTTACTTTTGGTCCACTGACTTCCAAAACAAAAGTTATCTAACCTTTTTTTGTGATTTTAGAAATCGTTTTTTTATCAATTGATAGACACATATTAAGATGCTCCTCTAATCCAATTGAAAATTTGAAACCCTCGCGACCTCGGTGCCTGCCTTCATTCATTTTCATGTCATCGAGAGCCCCCAAGCCTTTTAGAGCACGTTAAGCCGTTGGTCCCGACTTCCCCGACTTCCGAATGTCATACGTAGGTATATCTATATGACAATCGGGCAGTCTGAATCCCGAAAATCTGACATCCCGTCGAAACGTAGGATATCGGTTTTTCTTAATAATTGGGATGTGGAATATGGAGGTCAAATTGCTGTATGGAGAATTCAAATTTTGATATACTAGCTTTTATCAGCGGCTTGGCCCGCGTGTTAGTTGGAAAATTATCCTACAAAAACTTAATACACAAATCATTATGCAAATACGCCTATACAGATAGACATTTCAGACTGAAATCTGATGCCTTTACCCAGCTCAGCCAAATTACATTGTCTATCAATGCTACACACATTCTAACAGATGATTGCAGTCCACTACTACTAACGTAAGCCTCCTGAACCCCGGTCCTGAACAGTCCGCATCTATCCATAGCAACAACATATATCATCAATCCATCTTGCCGCAGGGCATAATTTACGTTTGCCTTTTTCCATCTGCATACATGGCCGGCCCACTTCCACTTCAGCATGCTAATTCTACGCGCAATGTCAGTTACTTTGATTATCTGGCCAATGACTTTCTTCCAAATTCTACCATACAATCTTCAAACATTGCTCTCTCCATTGCACCCATAGCGACCTCTTAATTGTAGAGTAATGGGTTACTCGCCATCCGCCGGGTCGACGCGCGACGGCGTCGTCGTGTTCCACGCGCGCCTCAAATAATTGCTACCAGTAATAAATTATGTGTCCCCCTTAAAGGGCCAAAGCCTGCCACGGTCGCGGGACTATAGGTAATCTGTGCTTTTGGGTAACAGTGGCCTCGGAATGTAAAGGGCTATTGAAGGATACCGAGGATTCTAGTCAGTTCAAGTCTGACAATTCCTCCCGTCCTGCCCTAGGTGGGATTACCATGTAAAAAAGGGCCTACGGTAAGTAATACGAGTAGGACACACTACACTACATAGCTTATCAGAATAAAATAAAATATAAGAATAAACGTAAACACGCGACTGCTTTCAAACAACTTATACTGTGTATAAAAAACAAGATTATACTCGTTATTGAGAGCGTATAACAGTGAAAGCGTAGATGTTTCGCAGCTAATGTTTCAGATAAAACGAATTGCCTCCGAACTCTTTGCTAGAAATTGCTCTGTAATTTCTACATTTAGTAGGTACTTAGTTTGAGTGGGCCTAAAATGCTACTGTGTTTGTCTTCGAAATTGTTTTCCTTTTTTTTGTTCGCGTTTTGTTTTTTTAATTTATTTGTACGTACAGTCGAAACTATTATTTTCGTAGCTGTTACTTGCGGCTTCGGGAAATTGGAAATCAATTAGGATTTTATTCGTGCTTGTGTTATAATAAAATTCAATCACGCTCATAAATGACACGTGGCGCCATCTTTTATCACAAGAACGTCATTATTGGTTTCTCAGGATGTTTTCCGAGAGATGTTCACTTCATTTAAGTAGGAATCAAACCACGGGCGTAATTTTTCTACCCTATTTTTGGCTTCAACTCTCAGTGGCCTACTAAGAATATGGATATTTTATATTCTAAGAATTACTTTTTCTTCCAACTATGCTTTAATTTCATCACAATCACACTAAAAACTCAGTACAAAGCGAGTCTTTAATGGTCTAGAGCAATAAAAATGTATAAAAAATCATTACTGCACAGTTTTTTAAATAACACCAAAAGGTGCCAATCTCAATGGATAGCTATGTTCAGCCAGCCGATATTAATAGTTTTTTTTTACGTACGTATTATTCGTTTCTATCCTACTTGTTCGTGAAAAAAATGTAAAAAAGTGATTCTTCGGGAACTTTGTTAATTTTGCAAGACAATATAACGATAAAGTGTGATACTCTCTGATTCCTTGCCTTAGCACTCGGTGCAATAATAAATAACTACCATCCAAAATTCAGGTTTCTACGTTTAGTGGTTTAATATCCTCCCCTTAAAACTTGAATACCCCTTTTCACCAACCTTTGTGATGATGCAATAATCTACTATTATTAATTTATGAGTTAACTGTTAAATTGGTTTTACAAGTACGTTTTCGAAGAAGCAAGCAATTATTTAAGTTCTGCACGATCGTAACCTTCGTGCTCCTGTAAATTTACTTCCTCAGATACCTTCTCACCGTTCAGGTTCATTAAGATGCCTTCGTGGTTACGGCAATTAAACTCTTCTAAAAAATCCTTTATTATCGATATCATTTCAAGCGTCATTTTAGGTGCCCAAGACTAATAATCATGGGGCAAGGTCCAACCCCTTTTCACCCCGGATTTATATTAAATTCCTTAGTACAAATTTGTCGAAACAATCCCTATGGGGCCACCTAGCCGCGATTTTATTATTTCTAACCCCTATTTGTATACCTAGACGTATATAGTGGGAAAATTCTATTAGACTGTTTTATTGCCCAGCGTGGTGTCGAATTTTTATGTTTGTGCTCAGGATAGCTAAATATTTACATAAGGTTTCATTTAGAAGGGAAAAAAACTTTTGACTTAGTACTTATTTAATTTATATTATATTATTATTCCTTTTATGTTTTATTTTTTATACATAAACAGGGTGGAATTTTGTAATGCCACCTGGAGGGAAAGTACTCTTAATACTGCAGATAGAAAATTTTACTTAAAGGAAACATTCCTTTATTTTTGAATAGAAAGCAAACTGCATTCAAAGATTTTCGAAAAATCTCTTCTCCCACACCCGGGAATCGAACCAAGAAACCATGTTACAATGTTACGAGAGCTTTAATTTAAGATTTCCTGGTTTTCCTTTCATTTAATTAATCATGTGTGCTAGAGAGATTTCATCCTTATAATTGACCCTAACGATCGGTGTAATAAAAGTACAGGGTATAATTTTTTCAGATTTTAGCCGGTTCGATTCCCGGGTAGGAGAAGAGAATTTTCGAAAATCTTTGAATGCAGTTTGCTTTCTATTCAAAAATAAAGGAATGTTTCCTTTGAGTAAAATTTTCTATCTGCAGTATTAAGAGTACTTTCCCTCCAGGTGGCATTACAAAATTCCACCCTGTATAACTAGCTGACCGGGCAAACTTCGTACCGCCTCAGAAATAATTAAAAAAAAACCTTTTAAACCTTCCCTGGACTTTCCAAAATAATTCAAAACCAAAATCAGCCAAATCGGTCCAGCCGTTCTCAAGTTTCAGCGAGACTAACGAACAGCAATTAATTTTTATATATAAAAAGAAGATAATAAAAAAAAAATAGTAGTCCTCCAGAATCAAGAAAAAGCCTCAGGCTACCAGTATTCAGGGGGAATCTTGAGAGAGAAGCCTGCTAAGACTCTATGTACACAACGCGACGCAAATGTGTGATACCTTACGACTTTGGTATCCATTAACGCGTGACTGTGTACGAACCTTTATGTATCTGTTGAGCACTTGTCTAAGAAACTGTCAACTGCAAACCCGATATTGACGTTGATATACGAGTCGTTTTTCAGTTAATTTTTTTTTCAGCCAAGTGTTCCACAGATGTTTAACTGTAACATATCCAGTTAGTAATCTCTTTACATGACTTCGATTGCTGACCTTTTAGAGCGACTAAGAGTCACTCAATGAGCAATGGAAAGAGCTACGCTCGGAGTTTCTTTGCGCGATAAAATCCGGAACATGGATATTCGGCGAAGAACCAGAGTCACCGACATAGATCATAAAATTTGCAAGTTGAAGTGGCAATGAGCAGGCCACATCGCTCGTAGAACTGACAACCGAAGAGGAAGAAAAGTTCTGGAGTGGCGACCACGGACCAGAAGACGTAGCGTAGGCAGGCCTCCCACTAGGTGGACCGACGACATCGTGAGATGGATGCAAGTGGCGAATTGTCGTTCGGCGTGGCGGTCTAAGGGGCGGGGCCTAATGTTCAGCAGTGGACGTCATTCGGCTGATGATGATGATGACTTCGATTATACGCTCACTTAGGTAAAGTGAGCTCGTGAATTTACAAAATAGCACAACTAATGCCAAAGAATATTGAATTATATCTAGAAACCATTATTTAGTGAATATATTCTGTTTTGTTTGTTTGTACCCGAATATAAAATGTATGAGCCGTAAGCCCCTGGACGAAAGGCCACACATTAATAATAAAATGATCGTACTTCGAGACTGATAGGGCTGCTAACGAATGTTTCGAAATTATTTTAAAGCTAGCTGTTTTACAGCGACTTTACCCACTATAAATCCAAAATTAACCCGCGGAAAGATAAAATCGGGTAAAAACTATTCTGTTTGTAAATACAGGATATTATATAAACTATTTGTGTATCTTTTTTTTAGATTGAGGCCAAAAACAAACACAAGTTGAATAAAAAAACTTGGTCAAATTAAGTTAAGTCGTCCTATGGTTATTTATTGAAAAATATTTCACAATGAGCTTCAAAAGCCGATGGGGCCCACGTTTTTTTTTAGCGTGGTAAAATCATCAAATTAGTCCTCCCACTCACTGTCAGACTTGTACTGACTAAAATCCACGGTGTCTTCTTCAATAGTCCTTTATGTTCCGGGGTCACGGTAAGGAAATAAGCCCCGCGACTCCGATGGGCCCGACGTAATGTTCTCAAATGAAGACCACGAACCGGCAAGCGCAACGGAGTAACGTCCACCTGCAAGGTGGACAGACGATCTGATGAAAATCACAGGATCACGTTGATGCAAGTTTCCAACCGGTCCTATTGAAAATCTATGGGGGAGGCCTATGTTTAGCAGTGGAAGTCTTACGGTTGATATCTATAATGGTGATGATGATGATTAACGAGCTTCGAAAGTTGTTTGTGTGATGAGCATGATCATTTGTTCTGTGTCTGGGTGTAATTTATCTACAATATGTATGTATTTAGAAATATATAAGTATGTTTATCAGTTGTCTAGTACCCATAACACAAGCTCTGCTTAGCTTGGGACTAGATGGCATTGTGTGATAGTTGTGGAATATTTATTTATTTATTTATTTTAAATGAGTTTATTGTTAGGCGCTAGGTGTGTTATAATTTTAAAATCACTTCACATTATGAAGTTTAAAACCTAACAAAAATTCAGAAAGTCGCTGTTGGCAACCCTGGTAAGATATCATGATTACATATAAAGTCCAGTAACATTATTCTAGAAATTTCACTTAAATATTTCAAAGGATTTCACAAAATTTGCCGACGTGAAATTGTCAAGTAGGTCGGAGGATCGAATGGTCGATGGACCGTTTTGAATTTCAGTAACGTAACTGTAATATCCTATTTAATCCTATCCTTCATTTCGGGCCCAAAAGCTCGTGAATTTGAAGCCTACAGCAATTTTTTTAAAGAGAGGCAAACAAAAGAGGAATCATTGAAAGAATATTTATTTCAAATTATAGAAAAAGGCTAAAACAATTTCGATGAAATTCGTATTATTCGATTACGGGGGCAATTAGTCGTAGATCTCATAAATGAAAATATATTTTTAAAATCATGTGATATCAGCTATGTTGTGTGATGAAAGAAAGAAGGGATTTATTAACACGCACAGGACAGAACAAACAAAACTATACAGAAGAAAGAAATACAAAAGTAACACAAAATAACTTAAAAAAAAGTTAACAAACGGAACAAAAATAACATAAAATAGTCCTATGGGAGGCCAAAAGGCCTATCTCTCAATATATGTGCTGCAACATTTTTTTAAATGTCACAGCCCGGATTTTCTGATAGGGCCCAAAGTGTGGTGGATGCTGTCCTCTCCGTCACGGCGACCCTCTCAAGGACTTAGCCCTACTTTAGGAAGTTCTTCTGTGTTGTGAAACATTTAAACTTACATACACAAAAGTCCAGACTCGAAAAAAAAACAGTCAAGATTAAGTTTTTTACTCGAATATTTGTCAAGAAAAACTTAGCCAACAAAATTCTGACTTTTGTTTAACACGCCAAAAGTAACATAGCTCTAAACCACAGAAACATCTGAGAAAAAGCGACGCCCAGCTTATTAGGACATTGTGTCCACATTTCACCTTGGATTTGAGAGGATACGTAATTTAGGGAAAAACCGGGCAGTGCTCGTAGTCCCAGCCCGTAGGGATCAGTGACAGGACACGTCTGGAGATTTGCTACGAACAGGTTGATGAATGGAGCTCAATGTATAAGGTGGGTTCCAGGTTCGGGAGTATTTTATTTGGGACGTTTTTATGGTATATCACTAGGGTGTCGGTTAATTGAGGAAAAAGAGGTTCAGAATTATTATTGAGTCTAAGTTTTAATTGGTAAAATTAGTAAAAGGAGTATCTAAACATTTTAAAAATACAACAAACTATTTAAATTATTTTTAAATGCACATTTCATGATACAACGTTTTTTTTTTTTTAGCGTGGTAAAATCATCAAATGAGTCCTCCAACCCCGGGCAGGGCGGGAGGGACTGTCAGACTTCTACTGACTAAAATCCACGGTGTCCTTCATAGCCTGTTACGTTCCGGAGTTACGGTAAGGGAATAATCCCGCGACCCCGGCAGGCTTTGGCCCTCTGAGAGGGGGGCCCCGTCATTATGCTGACGCTCTTTGAGGCGCGCGTGGGACACAACGCGCCGTCGACCCGGGCATGGTCCTTGGTCGGGCAGCGAGTTGCCCTTTACTCGCTGCCCGCATGCCCGCGCCTACGGTGGCCGGAGATCATCAAGCGACGTCCGTCGCCGTGGGCGCCTACCACTGCGGCTGGGGCGGAGGGAGGACGCTGTCCTCTCTCGCTCGCGGCCCGCCTCCTCCTTAACGAGCATTACTGCCTCGCAGAAGGAGCTGACCGCTTCCCACTCCGTCTCGCCCCGCAGCATGGCCGCAACCAATGCCGGGCGCGAGAGGTCTCCGCCTATCGCAGCCGTGAGGACACGTCGGTGCTCCGCCCAAGCTGGGCAGTCTTGCACCGTATGCTCCACCGTGTCCTCCGGGCGATCTTCGCAGTGGTGACACCCAGGCGTCTCCTCCTTTCGCATCAGACACAGGTACCTCCCGAAACTTCCGTGTCCGGTGATGACCTGCGTCAAGTGGTAGGTCAGGACGCCATGACTTCTCTCCAGCCACTCCTCAAAGAGGGGTCTTACCGCCGCAATTGCGGCGTGCCCGATGATACAACGTTTGCAAAAAAAAAACAACACAAATCCCCATAATAGGCTATGAGTGTTACATTCATGAGTCGCGCGGTTTCGGTCGGTTTCATGGAAAAGTCTTCTGCGACGCATTAGAAGTGGTCATCAATTTACCAGAACATGAAATTACGGGACTCACAACTCAAATTACGCTCTTTTCTTTTAATACAATCATTAAGACCTATTTGTTATGCAAGGCTGCAAAGTTGTTTTTTTTGGCGCGAGCACTTGAATTGAAGACTGAGCAAGCGATTATAGGATTAATATAGAAATACTCAAATATAGAATCCTGAGCGTAGCGAAGTTTTCAAAGGTACGAGACCGAGAATGCGTGAGAGGTAAAACACGTTTTATAAAAACCACGACCGAAAATGCACTAATGAAAAAAGTTTCCGCTACACAGACACCACAAAATGTATTTTCGGCATGCAAACCTATTTTTAGCCGAATACCCAATGTCCAAAATAGGAACGAGCGCGGCCACAGCTCAAGGCTTGCGAACGTGAGGAGAATAAGTAGAATTCCTTTAAATTATGTAACGTGAAAGTGTAATTTGTGTTAAGTAAGCTTTATTTATGCGATTTTATTACAAAAACCTACTATGTGCTCGACTACAATAATGCATAATTCCAAAAAAAAAAACGGATAAAGGGCTTCTTCAAACAAAACACACTCCAATTCCCAATGCCATTATTCAAAACTACACATCACACAAGTCATTACAAAACCACACGGAAAGTGCAACTTCAAACTTTTTCCTATAGGGCTGACATGAACGTTTCGACAAAATTAATTGACGACTTTTAACGAGATCTTAAGTTTGTGTTGTGTACAGACATTGGGGCATTTCTTCTTATTCGTTACACTACTTGGTAAATGCGGATGCTTTAATTGATTTCGAATGGATAAGTATAATAATATAATCGAATGCATATTCGAAACAACGAACCAACGTTCGTCTGTCAATAATTTTGTGAAATTCTGACCTTAAGCCGCGTACACACATCGCGAGACGTGCGATACGAATGGTTCGTCTTGCATGCCTCAACCTGAGGCATACGATGGTACATTTAAACGTACGTCCCGAACGAAACATGCTCAAGCTGAGCAAGCAAACCACCACGCACGGTGTTCGTGTTGACTTGCTGTGATATTTGACGCCACGCGTCTTCCCTTTTACATTTATTGTAATAATCAGAATGTTTAGAGTCCCTCAACACTCTATTAATTTCATAAAGTTGAACCAGCTCACGTAGTGACTCGGTATTAGCCTCCATGATGCATGCGCGCAACGCAAACAACACCTGTCCGTCCACACGGAGCGCACGGCTCGTACTGAGGCGGCATTCGCAACGATCGTATGGCGCGAATGCTCACTGTGAGCACACACGTCCACACAGCCCGAGGCATGCGAGACGTACCATTCGTGTCGCACGCCTCGCGATGTCTGTACGCGGCTTTAGCTTAAGCCGCGTACACACATCGCGAGGCGTGCGACACGAATGGTTCGTGTTGCATGCCTCAACCTGAGGCATACGATGGTACATTTATACGTACGTCCCGAACGAAACATGCTCAAGCTGAGCAAGCAAACCACCACGCACGGTGTTCGTGTTGTCTTGCTGTGATATTTGACGCCACGCGTCTTCCCTTTTACATTTATTGTAATAATCAGAATGTTTAGAGTCCCACAACACTCTATTAATTTCATAAAGTTGAACCAGCTCACGTAGTGACTCGGTATTAGCCTCCATGATGCATGCGCGCAACGCAAACAACACCTGTCCGTCCACACGGAGCGCACGGCTCGTACTGAGGCGGCATTCGCAACGATCGTATGGCGCGAATGCTCACTGTGAGCACACACGTCCACACAGCCCGAGGCATGCGAGACATACCATTCGTGTCGCACGCCTCGCGATGTCTGTACGCGGCTTTAGACAAATGTGTGTATATCGCAATACAAATCGAGGTCCGTACAGAGGCACACGTCACTGGATACCAAAGTCGTAAGGTATCGGAGAATTGCGTCGCCTAGTGTCTGAGAGGCTTAGTGTCTTCAAATTGATTTTTTATTAAGTCTTATCATCATCATCATCATCATCAGCCTATAAATGTTCCCACTGCTGGGACACAGGCCTCCTCTCTGTGAGGGGGAGTGGGCCATAATCCACCACGCGGGCCCATTGTGGGCGTGGTGGATGTCACATGTCTTCGAATTTTTGGTTCTAGGACATAACGGTTTCCCACGTAAACATCGTGGGAAACCCTTCCTCGTTTTTAGAGCAGTGGTGATGAAATAAATTACACAAAGTAATGCGCCTGGCTGGGTTCGAACCCACGACCTACAACTCGTAAATTGGGGCAAATACCACTCGGCCACCACTATTAAGTCTAAGGCTAGGTTATTTCACAGCAAATCCTTGACTGGCCTGTTGGTCCAGTGGTTAGTGACCCTGCCTGCTATGCCGGAGGTCGTGGGTTCGATTCCCAGTCCCACCCAGGACAAATGTTTGTGTGATGAGCACGATCATTTGTTCTGTGTCTGGGTGTAATTTATCTATAATATGTATGTATTTAGAAATATATAAGTATGTTTATCAGTCATCTAGTAACCATAACACAAGCTCTGCTTAGCTTGGGACTAGATGGCGTTGTGTGATAGTTTGTGGAATATTATAATTATTATTATCCTTACGTCAAAGCGGCTTAACAAGAATATGCGAGTGAAGTTTATGCAATTAGTGTTGAAAACCAAACGGTAATAACCCCATGGTTAATGATGGTGTCGTAATTAAAGCGTATGGGATAGTTTTATGAAGGGAACGGCGGCATTCATACAATAATGAGGGACAGGGTTGGCTTGTGAACATTTTAATGGTTTGCAAGTTTAGTTTTTGATGCCGAAAACTGTTTTAATTCCTTGTGCTCATGAGAGCGGTTTTTCATTGATGTTGTTTATTTCAGTCACGTTAATTTTAAAGGTCTTCTACCTTGTTGATGAAACGGGTGAAACGGGTAGTATACGACCAATTCTAATTTATCCCGTGCCGTCCACCCGGCTACATGTCAATGGCAACACTAGCGGACTCCGTGATACAATTTTTCCCATCTAGTCCGTTGACGTGGCTAGGAGCGAGCCAGATGAAACCAAACCGATGATTGATTTATTTTACCATTCGACCATAATCCTACTACTATTATAAAGGCGAAAGTTTGTAAGTATGGATGTATGGATGTTTGTTACTCTTTCACGCAAAAACCACTGAACGGATTTGGCTAAAATTTGGTACACACATAGTTTATAATCTGGATTAACACATAGGATAGTTTTTATCCCGATTTTATGTTCCCGTGGGATAACTTTCGAGTAGTAGCGGGTGAAGCCGCTGGCAACAGCTAGTCTTTCATATTTTAATTTTCAGTTCTACACTCGTTCGATATTTCGTTTTCGATATTTTGTAGGTACATTGATGTTTTTCCCGTAAACCAGGTAGCCTACCATGAACTCATAAAGCGCCAGTCTTAAGTCTGTGGGAAAGAGATGGCGCTAGACGACTTGTATAGCTCTGTCTCTTTCCCACAGCCTAAACTGGATCGCGTTAAGAGCTCGTGGTAAAGCCTCTGGTGGCTTACCATGACGTCTTACGTATACTCATGTTTCTACAAATAAATGTCTTGTCTTGTCTTGTCTTGTCTTGTCTTGTCTTGAATCGTGAAAAGTTCCAGTGTGCCACACACCGGTGGAATCCCATCTAAAATATCTCTAACAGCCTGTTCACGGTTTGTCTTATTTTTGGTGAGCGGCACAGCGGCGGCGAAGAATGGCGGGAATAAGCCATTAATTATTAAAAAGTACGCGAAATCGCCATTGAATTGACAGCACTTCATGGCATTTTTCAACCATTCACCCCGCGGTAAGAGACCTCTCATAGCGGCAAGCCCAGCCGTCAAAAGTCACTACATAATATATTGTCTTTCAAATTAAGTATGCATACAAGCCTGGTTTCAGAAACTACGTCACAAATGAGTGGTGTTTTAATTACACGATGGAGCAATATAACTGTGAAAGTTACGAGTTTGCGTTTTGTCGCTTCCTTTGTTAACATTCGAAAAGTCTCGGATCACAGTTTCCTCTTCTGTGTTTCGGTTAACGTTTGTGCGTTAAATACTGTTTGATATTATTTAGCCGTTGGTATAACGTTTCACTTAATTATGGGTTGATCCAATCAGTCTATCACAGTAAAGAAACTAAGGTTTTTAGAATAAGATAATGCTAGGAGCGTTCGGCGAATTTTTACGAAAGTCATAATGCTAAATAATAAATTGTTTATTGAAATCATTGATGGGCAAAAATATTTATTGTAGTGCTTCAGGCACGATGACAACTTGCTCTATGCTTCTTCAATTTGGGCTATTGAAGGACACGCTACAAGTCTGACAGTACCTCCCGCCCTGTCCGGGGTGGGAGGACTCATTTGATGATTTTACCACGCTAAAACGCCTAAGCCTTGAAGCCTGAATTAAATAAATAAATTTAAAAAAAATCAATTTATACCTAAACAGAAATGCAGACCAGGTTAAGAGGAATTTGTTTTGAATGAAGCCAGACGTATTTAAATATGCAATTTTTCTGGTTAAAAAAAAGTTTTAAAGCATTTCGAAACCTGTTCCACTTTAAAATTGAATAATTCTATTAAAAAATTAGTTGGTTTTTACACCTCGCCAGACGCAAAAAGATGTGTGTTTCACTCAGAAAGCGCTTACCACCTTTTAAACAGTCTAACACACGGGCGCAACGAATAATGGTAGCAAATTGTTCTTATGAGATTATTTTTGTACGTACAGATGCCAGGACATCAACAACTTTTTTTTTTAATTAAGCGGTTCAGATGTTAGGGTGTTCAGTTCTTCTACTGCTTTACAAATGGCACATGACGGTGTGTCCTGTTTGCTATCGAGTCAAATGACACAACATTACCGAGAGTCTATCTTTTAAGCAGACTCGCATTGGGGCGGAATTGTTTCGCGGCTAAAGTTAACGAACACGAAATTTTGATGAAACCATATTCAGACAGATATTTTTGTAATTACAACTTTAATAGGAGACGGATGTCAACGAGGTGTTATGCAGTTATTTTGCTGAAGATCGGAAAGTTTTTCTTCAAATAATCCGGTTTTCTAAGGTCCCATATCAAAAAACCAATTCTTAGTACATATTTAGAAAAGCGCGACGGTGCCACCTACATATGATACTCGTAGTGTACGAATAAAATTATAATGCGACTCTTATGGTAGCCATACACCATACTGCCTATTTGTCAATTCGGCATAAAACTGCCAATTTGCTCAAATAGAATTGAACGTGTATGGGGGTGGAATGCCAATTTGATGGCATGACATGCCAATTTTGATAGGTCATCAAATCGTTTTTGACACAACGTGAAATCGGCAGCAGTGATGCCATCTTAGCAACTTCATAGATAGTTAGCTAATTTTATAAAGGTGCTAGAAAAAAAGCTAAAAACTTAACTTAACTTGTGGCTAAACTTTTTAGCTACTTTTCTAACACCATTTCAATTCATCATGACATTGAGACTTTCAAAATTAGTCAAGTAGTGTCCCGAGTCAAAAGACAAGATAATGCAACAGTGGCTCATTCTACATATAAATAAGTGGCATTCTGAAGAAATAGTTTAGTTTCGGGTGGAAATAAAAAAGAAATGAAATTCTTCCGGTGGCAAAATATATTTAAATATACAAGATACTCGAGAACTTAGTTCTCGAGTGGCGACCACGGACCGGAAAACGCAGCGTAGGCAGGCCTCCCACTAGGTGGACCGACGACATCGTGAGGGTCGCGGGCAGCCGATGGATGCAAGTGGCGAATTGTCGTTCGGCGTGGCGGTCTAAGGGGGAGGCCTATGTTCAGCAGTGGACGTCCTCCGGCTGTTGATGATGATTGATGATGATGATACAAGATACCCTGAATATGAATTTTCAATCTTAAGTACACTGGGAAAGTAAAGCAGACTCTGTAGAGTAAAATACTGCAAAATCTCTGTAACAAATACAGGGATTATTGTCAGCCGACATCACTGAGAAGTCACTAAAATCCGACCACTCATGACTTTCGGAAATTTCTAGGTACTAATTTTTTAATGCATTTGATGTAATGAAATGTCTGCCATGTCTAAAGGTCAAGGAGTGGTGGCCAGGGCTGGGGTGCGTTTAAATCTTCCGGCGGTATTTCGCCGGAAAAAATTAAACTAGCGAAGGTTCGCTGAACGGAGTCATAAGTTTCTGTCAATGTTAGTTGTCAAATTCAATTGACAGCTCAGTTTATTGAACAAATAATCAATTTGCCGGTTTAATACAAATCCATAATCCACAAATAATATTTACTCTCTAAAATAAAAATAATATTTGTTTTTACTGCGGATATCGAGCAAAACAACAAAACGTAATGTCAGTCTGACAGCAGGATAAAATATTGCGAGGTAAAAAGGTCGCAATATTTTATCAGTAAATTCCATTTAGTAAAAACTTATCCCAGCGAATGACCGTAAACGGGGCAGATTAAATTTTAGTTAGCTTCATTTTTCACGTTGCGGTGTACTTAAACGGGGTGTTTGACATTTAGGCAGTATAAATTTAAACTGGATAAAGGATATAAACGCAGCCCAGAGTCCTGCATATGGGATCGTTCTGAAACTCGACTTTTTGACAAATATTTATTTTTATTTAAAAATAACCAGTACTAATCCAAATTCAGTGACTAAATAAGAAAATAATTGTACAAAAACGTTAATAATATATAATAGAATTGACTGAAAAAAAAAAACAAATATTCTCCGCATTTCATTTTACATTTAATTTACTAGACAAACGTTTTCGAACGCACCACGTCTAGCATGCGTACATACCTATCTAGTCTGTGATGCGTACGCAATATAAGACAGTGTTCCCACTTTATAAATATTTTCCCTTTATTTAGGGTAGGGGGGTCCTTTCAAATGCTGGTCATTATTTAAGCGAAAAAATTGTATAAATAAATAAATATATGAAGGTCTTTATGAAATTAACCCTGACTGCTATGCCGGGGGTCGTGGGTTCGATTCCCACCCAGGACAAATCTTTGTGTGATGAGCATGATCATTTGTTCTGTGTCTGGGTGTAATTTATCTATAGTAAGTATGTATTTAAAAATATATAAGTATGTTTTCAGTTGTCTAGTACCCATAACACAAGCCCTGCTTAGCTTGGGACTAAATGGCGTTGTGTGATAGTTGTGGAATATTATCTCCTTTATTCATCTTAGTTTCCTATAGTTTACATTTTTAAATATTTCTAAAAAAGAAAAAAAAAAAAACATTTAAAAATATAAATAATAGTGGCCCACCGGTATCGGGAACAGGGTCCAAGCTACCGGCAGTCAGGGCCCCAGAGAAAGGAACCTCCTAACAATGCGCGCCGTGTCCAGAAGAACTGCTTTCTGAATCAAGCCCTTGATCCAGCTGCCTAACGAGAGCCTACTTAGGTGTTGGTCGAGGCTCTTGGCAATTAAGCCATGGGCCGACACGACTATCGGCACAATGACAGCTGAATCAACGTCCCACATATCGACAACCTCGCGAGCCAAATCAAGATACTTGATTTGCTTATCTTAAGTGGAATATTATTATTATTATACAAGGGAATGCATTTGTTCTATATCGGCGGTTTTTTAACGCCAGCAGAAAAAAAATAAATTTTCGCGCGAATGGCGTCTTAAAAAGTCTAGGTAGGATTAAAAAAACCAGCAACTGCCTGCAGGCACTATTACTACGATTAATGAGTAGTCATTATGACTTTTTTTTCAGATGGGTCTACGAACCAATATCATCAAAATAGTTCAGCGGTTTAGGCGTGAAAGCATAACGAACAAGTGCATTTATACTACACGAATAAGTTAGGATAAAATTGTAAAATCATTTTATTTTTAATTTTAATACCTTTTTAGTAATATTAAAATACGGGCAAAACTGAAATCAGAGGCTGACAATATGGTTACTATGACAACGAATATTCAAATAAAACAATCGATGTGTATCTAAGTAACAAACATCAAACAAAAATACGTTAGGAAATTCAATAAATTAAATTTTGTGGTTCGTTTCAATAAAATCGAGAAGCGTTTAAAATACCTACCTACCTAAGGGAGATCATCATCATCATCGACGACTTTGCTCTGGAAAAATTATATGGAAAACGCGTGGTCCAATTCTGACCCGACTCAATTTAGATTGCCATCGACATGCTAAGAGGATCAGCACAAAATAATCGCAGAACCTGCCATTCTTCAGACATGAATAAGGTGGAAGATAAAACCAGCTGACACAGTGATATACCTAGTGTGAAACCGCTAGGTATTGTACGAGTATGATCAAAATGTTTCCTAATTATTTCATGCAAACAATTTGATACAGAAAGTTGAGAGCCATTGGATCAATGTGTAATTCTTTATCATGGATTTAGGTACTTCGATTAACAAAAAATGTACAATGGATTTACATCTCAGTGAAGTGAAATATCATATTCCTTATTGTTGTTAGTAATAGTTATTTAGTGATTGTGTTTAAATTACAATAATTGTATTTTTCCTATGCTGTTATAACTTACAGAATGTTAATAATATAGGTAAAAGTAAAGTAAGTAAAGTAAAACCAACGACTTTCATTTTGATATGATTTTAATTAAAGCATTTCAAGCAAAGCTAAGCAGCTCTGCCAGAGCAAATATATAAAATATAATTATTTTTGCATGATTTTACTAAAAAGGTGAGTACTGACATAATGAGTAGAGAAAAATAGAAGATTTGATGAATTAGAATAAGGGCAGGAGAACGATGAGACGACGAATCATAAGATTTGTAAATAAAATATAACTATTAATATTTCCCTAAGTATTTATTTTAATAATAAAAGGTTAAAACACTATATATACCTATAATATTAGGTAAACTACCACATATTTTATCATATAATTCAGTGTGTTTTTCTTGCATGATTCACAGAGCAGCAGCGAAATTGAGAATAGGCAATCCTTGCTCTCAGTAGAGTTACTGTCCAAAGATAAAATAATCTGTAAACATGAAGAAATTACCATTAAATTAACCCATTTTTCTAGTGTAAAAAACTTGTAACTAAAATGATACAGCGAAGATGCTGGCTCAGTGATGGCCCTTGCTTGTGAATATTGTAGTTCAGTTAATTTATATTAGTGTGACAGATTCGGACAAAAGTGCACACTATA
The DNA here is from genome assembly GCA_036375495.1 of Agrotis segetum. Taxonomy (NCBI): domain Eukaryota; kingdom Metazoa; phylum Arthropoda; class Insecta; order Lepidoptera; family Noctuidae; genus Agrotis; species Agrotis segetum. Next base: position 230,266 of record JAQSVV010000692.1, on the reverse strand, counting down.
TAGGTATGTTTTTAATCTACCAGTACCTATTAAGGGGTAGAAATGGGTTGTGAGACAGTTTAAACCAATAAACGTAATCAAATTGTTGATTACATTATATGAATTTGTTAGTGATGGTTTTGCATTTAATAGTTGATGTACGTATGTATCATCACATCCTGCATAAACTTATTATAGTAGTAGTAGGTATGGTTAATAATCTTTGGTCATTCCTACCTTATAACTATAGCAAGTCCAAGCTGATAACAGACTGTAGTAGTTTGCTTCTTGGCATACATAAAGTTGGTGGTTTTCTGTTAGTAGAAATCCTGTTTTAAATTCAGTTTTGCACAGATTCAACACATTGAAAGTACTTGGTTGCGTTTATAAAATAATTCGTGCTAAGGGTAAAGGTGTTAAAAAATGAACCGCAGGCATTTCGTGGGCGTACTCGGTATCAAAAACGAAGTCGATTCCAATTTTTTTTATTATTCCACCGGAAGAATTTCATTTTTTTTACTTCAACCCAAAACTGAACTATTGCTTCAGAATTCCACTTATTTATATATGTAGAATTAGCCACTGTTGCGTTATGAGTAGGCATCACTGATGCAGATTTGACGTTGTGTCAAATCAATCTTTACGATAGGCAGTATGGTGTATGGTGTCTATGGACGAACTGCCGATTTGAAACAATTGCAAGCGTCACATCTATCGTTCACATAGGCAGGATGGTGTATGCCTACTATTAGGCTGCTTTTCCACCAGAGATGCGCTATGCTACGTTGCTAAGGATGCTTTTGATATCCACCAATCATACTCATTATGTGTGTGTGCGTTATGAAAACAAATGAATATGGAAAAGCAGCCTTAGGCTGCTTTTCCACCAGAGATGCGCTATGCTACGTTGCTAAGGATGCGTTTGATATCCACCAATCACATTCATTTGTTTACATAGCACAGCACTGGTGGAAACGGATTCAGCTATGATATGTTTTTTATATGAAAGGATGCATGCTATGGCTGCGTGCTGTGGCTGTGTGCTATGGCTGCGTGCTATGGCTGCGTACTATGGATGCGTGCTACGGTCCGTCGACGTTTTCTAACATTTACTAAATTTAATTTAGTTGTAAAATACCACAGATAAGTAATTTTTGTCATCTCACTGAACCAATTTAGGGATTTGTCAAATCACTAGAAGCGATTTTCGACCTTACTGACATTTAAAATTTAGTTTATTTTTCTTACATTCTCGTTCGCCAACATTGCTCCTTCATTAAAATCAGGTGTTTGCATAAATATCAATAAGGTCGAAAATCGCTTGAAGGTCGTAAAACATTTGCTTAACGATAGCGAGATAAAAAAACAGGTACAAGCGATTTTCGACCTTATCGACATTTAAAATTTAGTTTGTTTTTCTCACGCTACCTTGTGGCGGCGCATCTTTGTAGCGTAGCTACCCTGTGACAGCGCATCTTCGTAGCGCAGCTACCCATCTCCATTGCACATCTTACTCGCACAGCTACATAGCGTAGCATCGGTGGAAAAGGTCACACAGTTTCGTAGCTCAGCTTTCACATCTTCGTAGCACAGCTACATGGCGCATCTCTGGTGGAAAGGCAGCCTAACAATGCGCTTTCGATTGTGAAGCGATTCTAAAAAAAATATTACCATTAGGTAATGTTTTTTTTAAGAACCAGAAAAAGCCCATCATATTCTACCATGTCTTATTACATCCGGGCACGCCGCAATTGCGGCGGTAAGACCCCTCTTTGAGGAGTGGTTGGAGAGAAGTCATGGCGTCCTTACCTTCCGCCTGACGCAGGTCCTCACCGGGCACGGGTTCTTCGGGAGGTACCTGTGTCTAATGCGGAAGGAGGATACGTCTGGGTGTCATCACTGCGAAGATCGCCCGGAGGACACGGTGGAGCATACGGTGCAGGACTGCCCAGCTTGGGCAGTGCACCGACGTGTCCTCACGGCTGCGATAGGCGGAGACCTCTCGCGCCCGGCACTGGTTTCGGCCATGCTGCGGGGCGAGACGGAGTGGGAAGCGGTCGCCTCCTTCTGCGAAGCAGTAATGCTCGCGAAGGAGGAGGCGCGCCGCGAGCGAGAGAGGACAGAGTCCTCCCTCCGCCCCAACCGCGGTGCAGGACGCCCACGGCGACGGACGTCGCGCGACGATCTCGGCCACCGTAGGCGCGGGCATGCGGGCAGCGAGTAAAGGGCAACTCGCTGCCCGACCAAGGACCATGCCCGGGTCGACGGCGCGTTGTGTCCCACGCGCGCCTCAAAGAGCGTCAGCATAATGACGGGGCCCCCCTCTCAGAGGGCCAAAGCCTGCCGGGGTCGCGGGATTATTCCCTTACCGTGACCCCGGAACGTAACAGGCTATGAAGGACACCGTGGATTTTAGTCAGTAGAAGTCTGACAGTCCCTCCCGCCCTGCCCGGGGTTGGAGGACTCATTTGATGATTTTACCACGCTAAAAAAAAAAAAAAAAAAAAAAAAAAAAAACAATGTCTTATTACATCACTTACTTAAACTTCTCACGTATTCAATATTTAACCCACAGAAAATCAGTATTGCCTATAATAAAAAATCGCTTTTCAATATCCCTCAACATAATTCAAACATTAATATCTTCAATACGAATTCATGGTGTGATAAAGCAGGGATCAGTCTAAAGTGTGGTGGTTCAGCACATAATCTATATTTTATGCCGCTGGGTTCGTGGTTCAAGCTTGCTTTAATGTTTTATTGATCGCTCAGTATAGTTTTGGAATTTTGCTGTCTACACCAAAACAAGTATTATGTAAGGGGTGGTACACTATATCATTAAATTTGGAATTACTCTTGTATATATCTTTAGCTCTTCTATCTCTATAGCTATGTTTGTCAACGAAACTACGTTCGTTTACAAACATAGCAACTCACATACTTTTTTTTACGTGGTGAAATCATCAAATGAGTCCTCCCTCCCCGGGCAGGGCGGAAGGGACTGTCAGACTTGTACTGACTAAACTCCACGGTGTCCTTCAATAGCCTTTTATGTTCCGGGGTTACGGTGATGGAATAAGTCCCGCAACCCCGGCAGGCTTTGGCCCTCTGAGAGGGGGGCCCCGTCATCATGCTTTTAAGAATAAATAATTTTATGCATGTAGTCAGAACAACTGTACTTCTTTAGTTCTTACCACTAACTAATCTTATCCTATGAACAAATATTTTAAAAAAATATAGAGATAAAAAGTAAGAAACTCCCGAAACTTTGGTCGAAGCTACGAGTGTCGTGCTTAGATAGTACCCCAGAAATCTCGACGTTACAAAAGTCGTAAAAACTGATAAGTAAGAAAACAATCGGAAATAATAATGAAAACAGCAGTAAAATGTGCTAGATATCGAGTATGTTTTATAGTACTCGTTCAACTCGGTACAAATAGGTATTTTCACGACATCGTTCGAAAACAAAGAAGCTTATTAGTCTGAATTAAAATAACTTAATTAATGAACGAAGTAAATTTAATAACAACGAAGTAATAACGCTGTATTTATGGAACTTAAATACTTGTAACAAAGGTTTTATCGGGGACCTTAAGAATCACCAGTACCAATTTCAATAGGCAGGTACACTTTTGTCTTTCTAAACCATAACCGTCTTATTACAAAAGTTTGAGTTAGTACTGGTTTAAACCTGGACTAAATAGTCTAGGATTGTTACGGTATTAGAAATTTATTTTTTGAGAAAAATAAATTTCTTTAAACCGATTAAAGTTAGTACCAGGCTTAAAATGTGATCTTATTACAAATCTAAGACCAACTGAAGATCAGTTAGTCCAAAGATCATCCATGGTTTACACAGATAAAAAATGAAAAAAGGACAATCATTCATTCTTTTACACTGGCTTCATTCAATATGACATTCCGTTTTTACTAATGTTGATATTAAATACTTGAAATGTATAATAACTCTTTATTCCTAAGTCCTAACAAACAAACCATTTAATTTCATGTCCAAGTTCCATCCTCTTGAACGAGCGCAACAAACACACATATCGCGTTTTTTTTATCAAGTTATATTTTTATCAAAGAACGTGAAACGGAGTACATAGTAAAAACTTTATGGACTTCCTATGTTGCTAGGCAACACTCTTGTTTATAATTTTGAAGTTTGTGGCGTAAAATAAAACTATCTTTTTTCTTCATGTATTTCTATTACATTTAACAATCAAGTCAATCATTTTAATATCCATTTTTTAACGCTATAAAAACAATAAACACAGAAATTTACAGCCACGATACCCTCAACTTTTTGTAGAAATTGACATTTGACAGTAGTACCAAAGTTAGACCATGGATAAACTAGGGGTCTCGCGGGTTTATCTTTAGTACCATAGATAGTACAAGGATTAGTGATAAACTTCATTTTATAATAAGGTTTTTCTTAGTCCATGGTTTAAACCTAGAACTAATCCCAGTACTATATTTAGTCGGCGTTTTGGAATAAGACGGCAAAAGTTCTAACTCATTAAAACTGTGTAGGCGTCAATGTGTATTATTCCCTTTTCTTCAGAAGTGGTTATCCTATATCGAATCTTCATCAAGTCGTAGACGTGGTATCACAACCGCATTCCCGCCAAATCTGATCTGTCATCAGATGACAGCTGTCATATTAACCATAGCTACGACGCTCCGCTAGAGTGACATTCACCAGCCAGTGTCACTGAAATCCAGCCTCCTTCGAGTTCCCAAACAGACTAAAACCAACTGCGCTGACAATTAATTAACTAAAAAATTCCAACAACGATTAAAACAGATAACTTGGGATCCCTCTCACCTTCACTAGATCGAATACGGCTCTAGCAAATCGACTTGATTTCACCTTTTATCAGATAAGGCGCCGATTTCCACCGATTACAAAACGAAAATCTCCCGAGGATTTCTCTTTTTCCGCTGTCATCCGTAATTCTTCGCATAGCATCGTTAATTTAAAACTAAATGCTCCGGGCTCGAAACAATAGATTGTCACATAAATAACTTTAAAGGAAAAAAGGGGGAACTCGAGAGGGGGCGAAGTAATTTATACTCCTCCTAACTTTTCCAGAAATTTCGGGGCCAAAAGCTCGAAATTCGGCTGGAGTACTCGGACCGATTGGTAATTCATGAGGATTATACATCTTTCCCGTAATTCAGGACTTTATACGTTGATTAGTTAGAAAGATCTACATGAAAAAATGTTGAATTATTCATTACTGTTAAGAATAGATTTGGGTAACAAGCTAAGAAACGGGTAATCCCGAAATTGAATGGAAATTCATAAAATGTTCGAATTACATAAACTAGATTAGTGAAAAGGGTTCCTTTTGAATTGCCTGGGTTCTTTTCGGTAGTATATTTCATTTTGTTTATTACTTCTTTACTTTTGTTCTGTATAATTTTGTTTTTGGATCGGTTATTTAGTAGGGGTCAATTATGGGACGAAGTTTCTATGAAAATGAATTTAAACATCCGATTTACTTGAAACTTCGAATATAGACTTCATCAACTTTATCAACCAAATAATTAATTAATTTATGTGTATAATTGCTTTTTTTTTTGTAAGTGGAACCCTGAAGGGGTAATTGAAAATCAAAACCATAGGAAAACATACGAAACCAAAGTCACGGGGGCAGTACTAATGTTACACAAACCAACGGGTTTATAAATTATTTTAATGATTATGTGGTTTGTACATTTCTCCCTACCACTTAGTTCCCTACGTACCCCATACAAATGGGAAACTCTTATTAATAACAGAGCACAATGGGACGTAACCACAACGTAACGCGTTAAGGGTGCTTGCATACTGTAGTGTTCTCATAAAACTCACCGTGAAGACGACATTACTGTACATCGCTTGCAAGAAGCCTAAATTTTGGGGTCCTTATTTTGAAAAGAAAAACCAATAGACAGACAATACACAAAAGATTTAAAGATTTATTTATATGTTTTAATTTCATACGTCAGATAGATTGTTAAAAAATATTTGTCCGTGTTTTTCTTCTTGTTACATATTATATTATTATAAACTTTACGAATTGGCAATACGTCACCACCACGGAACACCACATTAGTACAAGTAATTCTCAGTTCCCACTTTTGAGTTTTGATCTTTGTAATTAATTGTTGTAACAAAAATAAATTACAAAATAGCCTTTACTTTCATAACTCTGATAGATTATTTGATTTGCAATTTTTTTATTCTCAACTTCATACTCAACATGCATGGCATATTATATTCTATAAAATATGACTCCAAACAAATAAAAGCTAGTAAAAACTATGTTGTTTTCAGCTCCAGATCAGGTCCATGTCACCATAATATTGCATTGTCACTCGATATACACATACATGAAAAATTTCAACTCAATCAGAAATCGGCAAGTGGATCAAATTCAACTTTCAAGATTTGATCACAGACAAGGGACAGGTGATAGAACATATAAGCTTGTAAAAACTTTTTGAAAAAAAGGGTACCGACTTCAAAACTAAACATTAAAAAACTATAAAATAACTTTTCTTTCGGAAGTCGGTGGCTTTGTTTTTTATTTCATTGACAGATGGCCACCGACTTCCGAAAGAAAAGTTATTTTATAGTTTTTTAATGTTTAGTTTTGAAGTCGGTTCCCTTTTTTTCAAAAAGTTTTTTATTTTTCCCTTTTTAGTTGAGATATTCAACAAAAATCTTCATAAAATCGACGTCTTTGAAAATCAACAATCCTAGTAAGTAAAAAAAACGGATATATGCAAGCAACTTCACGAGATATCCATTATTGTTATGTATTTAAACCTTCGTTAGAATGTAACAAACAGTTTTCTGAAAACTGTATCAAAATCGGTTCATCCAAACGCGAGATAATCGCGAACAAACATGCAATCATCTCTGAAAATCTATTATCCAAGTAAGCAAAAAACCGGCCAAGTGCGTGTCGGGCCACGCACAGTGTAGGGTTCCGTAGTTGCCCATCAAAATATGCGAACTAACTAAACTGATTCGCTGAATTTAATTTTAAAAAGAAGAATTTTCACAATCGATGTATTTTCCCTGATTTCTCAAAGACTCTTGTCTTTGAGAAATCAGGGAAAATACATAAGAAAAAAGATTACGACGAATTTAGAACCTCCTCCTTTTTAAGAAGTTAGTTAAAAATAGTTGAAGATAAAAACCTACCTATCCCCAAAAAACATACCGTAAAAACATACCTATTAAAGCTGTAAAAATAAAGTTGACAAACTTACATATGCAGTTGAAGTACATATTCTCCGATACATTTTGTTTAAGAAAACCTATTTTCCAAGTACATTTTATAAGTTGGTCGACTATTACTCGTAAAGTTGTAAAGCCTACTTAGTCATGACAATTTTCTTTTAAACTTCGTTATATATACTACTATTGTGAATTTTTTCACACCCCCAAACATAACTGTTTAGCTGGTAGAGGGGGGGGACACTCGAATCGAGCAAAATTTAGCACTTTAAAGCTTAATATTTCACAAACGAATTTTTTTATCAAAAACTGTTAATGAAAACTATCATTATTTTTAAAGGCCTATTTAATGATACCCCACACTAAGGGTACGCGAGAAAAAAAAAATCCTCACTTTACGTGTAAGTTCAGGAGGTACCCTAAAAAAAAATATTTTACGAGATTTTATTTTACCACTTTTTCGGCACAACAAATCCGCATATTTACACCAAATTACAGCTCTCTAGTACTGTGCGTCTCTGAGCTAAACTGCGGACAGACGGACGGACGGACGGACGGACGGACGGACGGACGGACGGACGGACGGACATGGCGAAACTATAAGGGTTCCTTGTTGACTACGGAACCCTAAAAACGGGTCCACGCGGGCAACGTCACGGTATATCTATTAGTGTTATATACTAAAACCTTCTTCAGAATGTAATGAACACTTTCCTGAAAACCACATCAAAATCGGTGCATCCAAACGCGAGATAATCGCGGACAAACATGCAATCATCTCTGAAAATCTATGATCCAAGTAAGCAAAAGCGGGACCACGCGGGCAACGTCACGGGATATCTATTAGTGTTGTATACTAAAACCTTCTCCGGAAGGTAATGAACACTTTCCTGAAAACCGCATCAAAATCTGTTCAGCCAAACGCGAGATAATCGCGGACAAACATACATACATACATACAGGTCGAACTGAGAACCTACTTTTTTTTTTGAAGTCGGTTAAAAAATATACAGAACCCACCCAAAGTCCACACAAACATTCCAGTCCCTCTTTTCTCACAACAAAAGGTAATAAGTATTTATGGGCCACACACGATAACCCATTAGTTGGGCATGTTAGCACGGCCATAGCCCCTTAATGGGCTTACGTACTTGCTAATTACAACTGGCTATATCTGCTGGCCCTCTATTGTGATTAAAGGATTTATGAATAGTAGGATTTGAATATGTGAGGGCGCGGTAGATATTAGTTTTTTTTTGTGCTGTTCAGTCTACATTTCATGTGTGTCCAAAGTTCAATATCGCTGCCATCTTTATTAATTGTAACTAATAATAATATGATATCCACAACTATCACACAACGCCATCTAGTCCCAAGCTAAGCAGGGCTTGTGTTATGGGTACTAGACAACTGATAAACAAAGGTACATATTTCTAAATACATAAATATTATAGATAACTTAATAAAACAGAACAAATTATCGTACTCATTACACAAACAATTGTCTTGAATGGGAATCGAACTCACGACCTCCGGCATAGCAGTCAGGGTCACTAACCACTAGACCAACACTTTCCATTCTCATTTTAAATTGTAGATAATAAAGAAGGAATAACCTTTTCTGGCACACCACTGGTACACGCAATTATTATAAAAAGCAACTTATGATGATAAATCGATGATTGATTGATGAGTCGAAATTAACGACTTAAAACTAAACATAAAATGGCCCTGGTGGCCTACCACGAACTCTTAAAACGTCAGTCTTTAGACTGTGGGAAAGAGATGTCGCTAGACGACTTGTATAGCTCTGTCTCTTTCCCACAGCCTAAACTGGATCGCGTTAAGAGCTCGTGGTAAGGCCTCTGGTTTTCAAATTCGAACGTGCAGGTTTTTTTTGTTTGGTTTGGCATACTAACTTTTCACTTTTCTTTCAATTAAGGCTTTCTCCTTTTTCATTATCACCCATCCACAAACCAACCTCGGTAAGGGCGAAATTTGAAGATCGACCTGTGCAGCTGTTATTATTTTGAATTATTTTCTACTTCTCATTTTTATTTGACTACTTTTTAACTAATCATCACAAGACTATAACGATTTATTGCTTTGATGTATTTTAATTTGAAGCCTTTTCAGAACCTTTTCTAATACAAATATTATCTAATTTAGTAAAACGCCCGTTTCATCTACTAATTATTCTGTAATTTTATCAGTCAACGGTAAAAGCCCCTTGAGTTTTGTGACGTCCCAGTTCAGCGTCACAGGGGTAAGTAAAACAAACACTAGGTTTCCAAGTGATCGTGCCGCACGTCCGTCTAGGCCGACGGCTGTGTAACGAATGCCCGTGCGCCACGATCTAGTTTATTAGTATACGTCACACCTCTCCTTTCTTAACAAAATCACAATTATTGTATTGTCGTGCACGGTTCGCGGTAGTAGATTCCATGGAGAAGAACCGGCAAGAAACTCCATGGTTACTCTTTTGAAATGGGAATTAGTTTTTACAAAATCATATTTTTACAGAGTACAAGTAAATAAATTATCGTTATAGAACACATTACGTATGACAGGAAGACATTAAATGACGAACATATCCTAAATTCAGATTTTATACAAATATGAGCATTTTGAATTTAAGTTACAATTTTCTAAATTACAATTCTAGGCCTTAAATAGAAATCAAAATCTTATCACTATCTGACCTAACTCGATTGTTTTTTCGGACTCAGAATTAGTATCTTCGCACACTTTCCATTGTCCCTCCACCCGTTTGAGATGGATTATATTCCTTCACCACATTCTTTACAAATACTATCTCCATATTATCTGCGGCTTTCCTTTTTCTGTCCTCATACTCTTTCCCCTTTTCTTTCATTATCTATCTTTGTACCTAAATTCTGAAATAAAAGGATTAGCATCTTTGTCTGTTAGGGATGGTATTTTTTATCTCTGAGATACTACTGGTGTACCAAATCTGTAAAAATGTTACTTGTTATGCAAGTCTGATCCTTGGCGTGAGAAACTTGAATTGAGCGCAGCGAAGCCTTCAAAGGTACGAGATGCAGAACAAACCTTGCCGCAGAGTGCAACACACAAATCCCCACCTCAGTAAGCGAGGAAATGCAGTGCGGCTCACCTGTTAGTGCAGAACACAATTGAACACAAGTCGCGTTCGAACCCTTAAAGACAATTTGCGCCCCAGCGTGCAAAATGGAGCCCCGTGGCCAGATTCCGAATGAGAAACAGAATCCCTCCGAGCGTATGAGGCGAAAAATCTATTTCGATATCTACCCAAGCCTGTGAGGACACTTACGATGCGCCATTTGCATCCATTGGCATCGGATGATTCGACGCAGATACCAAAATACAACCCTTGCAACATTTAACAAATTTTCGGCGTCGCATCAATTTTAGCCCACCATACTTTGGTACGTAGACACGCTTTCATCGCCTTCGTAAGCCGCTTGTAGCACCTGGTGACGCAATTTCATAGGTATAATTATTTTACTTCCTCTCAACAAGAGTCACCGTGGGTCCAGAGTTCTGTCTGGAATATTCTAAAGTATTATCTTAAATTTTGGGATAGGTAGCGTACATGCTTACTAAAAGTTTCAGTATTAATGTAAGGCATAAGGCCATAAAGTTGAAAAAATGCTTTCCCTACTTTTGATAGTTGTCCAGTCACTAAATATAAATTTCGGGCAACTATTTTGTTTTCTTTTCAATTTTTTTTTTTTTTTTTTTTTTTTCACTGAACTATTGAAAAGAAAATATTCTTACAATTGATTGGCATTCATTTCGTCTATATTAGGGCTTATTACACTTACTTGTTGTCTAAGGAACTATTAAATCTATTTAATTTATTTTTCGTTACTGTTCTAAATTAAATCTGTTCTTGTTGCACTACACTTAGAAGTTACCGTCTGTCAACTGTGATCAGACGGCAAACAACTTACTAGATATAGTTTTATCAAAATAATCACAATTTCAGAAAAACATTTCACCTTCTAATTTTTTTTTTTTTTTTTTTTTTTTTTTTTTTTTTTTTTTTTTTTGGAATTGGTACAATCGACCAAATGGAATTATGACCCACCATAAGCTTATTTTCCCATTCAAATACAGTTAGGTCCACATTCGCGTAAATATACATATCCATGGTAACGACTTTGATCTTTGTCAATTCGACAGATTCAAACGATTTATTGTCAAAATGGGTCATGCTTTGAATATTTTGATGGAATAATGTCAAGGTATTCTGCTGAGGCCCTTTAGATGATTGCCAGAAGATACATTGTTACTTGTGGATGTTAAATTGCGACTGGTATCTTCTGTTGTCCTACTGACTAGTTTAAATGACTATTATCCGGAGTGAGCCAGATACCATCACCAGGCAAAAATAACCTACTACCAGTAGTCTCGCCTTGTGATTGAGAATCCTCCATGGCGACACATGGATCCTTCTTTGCACTACTAATACTGCAGCTAATAGGTACTATAAATTTGTGAACACGATAAAGACATTACTTATGTCCGAGTAAATCTACACCTGTCTAGCCTTTTCCCAACTATACTGGGGTCGGCTTCCAGTCAAACCAGATGCTGAAACGACTGCCTATCGAACCTCCACAACCCAGTTACTGGGTAATACGATACCCCATGGTAAGACTGGTTGTCAGACTTTAAATCTCCTGACTAACACACTGTAAATGTTATATCCTTTGTCCGAGTAAATATGAAAACTTAATAGACTAGCTATTATAATGTCTACATAAATATCTAATATAGGCAATAAACTGAATTCTGGGTCGACCTAAGCTTATCAACAAAAGTGTTGATGTTCTAAACATAGCTATTATGACTTGCCAAAAATGTACAGGCTTATACAGCAATGGAAAAGCACACAAAATAATTTTATTATAATCGAATTTCAACTCAACACTTTGATTTATGTACAGTGAGCGATGTCTTGTTTACTAATCTTGGAACTATTACCAATAAATATAGTAATGGTAGTATTGGAACAACAACCATTTTTAGTGACTGATGTCATTATCTGTTTGTAATTTGAACCGGGCATATAATCATTTTTAGTACAATAATTGACTAACACTCATAATGATTATAAGAAATAAAACTATTTATCTCAGGCCGCATTTTATTGTTTTGTATAACGTCAGGTATTACTTCCTAGCTGGTGATACAGTCCTGAGCCCTAACAGCTTGGAACGGGTCCTCCGTTGCCTCAAGCTGAAGGAAACTGCACTAGGTTCCCTCTGATAGGAACCGAACATCGAGTGTTGCCGAGAGTCAGCAAGACCTATTGTTGTTGAGAGTCAGTAAGTCCACTTTGTCCACCAACTCATTAAGAATATGCTCTTTGATTTGATTTTTAGAGCTTTTATATATTTATTGGTTATACATTTAGGTGACTGATTCAATACCTGCATTTCAGACTGTAAGCGGTGAGTATCCATTTCATAATATTTTTATAGTATCTCCCAATTTTATCTGATAGTTATTTAATATTGAATACTCTTAATTGAATATTATTAATATTTTTTTTTTTTGAGAAGTGGTTTTGTTGTTTCTTGTATTCTTAAATATATTTTTTTTTTTTTTTTTTGTTTGGTCTTGCATATTTCCTTTTCCCTCCCTTCAAAGGTGAAATAATTATGAGACATTTTGGGTGACATAAAACAACAACTAGGTACTTTTTAGTACCACCCGACAGATCCAAATCAGTATACTACTTTTTTTTTTTTTTGCTAGTACCAACTGACAAGTCATGTCAGCTTACTACTTAATGTACCTAAATGTAACATTATATTGTTACTTTTGTGATTCAATTAATGTTGTGATTCGCATTAAATTGTATTGTTAGTACCAACTGACAAATTATGTCAGTTTACTACTTAGGTATTTAAATGTAACACTATATTGTTACTTTTGTGATTCCACTGATTCACATTAAATTTTATTGTTAGTACCAACTGACAAATTATGTCAGTTTACTACTTAGGTATTTAAATGTAACACTATATTGTTACTTTTGTGATTCCACTGATTCACATTAAATTTTATTGTTAGTACCAACTGACAAATTATGTCAGTTTACTACTTAGTATTTAAATGTAACACTATATTGTTACTTTTGTGATTCGAATGATTCACATTGAATTTTATTGTTAGTACCAACTGACAAATCATGTCAGTTTACTACTTTGTGATTCCTTTGATTCACATTTTGTTAGTACCAACTGAAAAATCATTTCAGTTTACTACTTAGGTTCTTGAATGTAATACTACATTGTCACTTTTGTGATTCCTTTGATTCACATTTTGTTAGTACCAACTGACAAATCATGTCAGTTTACTACTTAGATTCTTGAATGTAACACTATATTGTCACTTTTGTGATTCCTTTGATTCACATTTTGTTAGTACCACTGACAAATCATGTCAGTTTACTACTGTAATACCACATTGTTACTATTGATCCCTTTGATTCACATATGTAGGTACCACCCAAATCTGTTTACTGCTTCATATTTATAATATCCACACAATTTGAAATGAAAATCTTGATAGTATCCACCGACAATATCGGTTGATACTACCCAAGATAAATTAACTTTAGTTTCCAGAATAACAACCCGCAAGCAATACTAAGTAAGTACATATACGTCACGCCTGTAACATATACGTCATCCCTGCAATACTCGAGGGGTTGGACAGAGGAGTGTCCACCAGGTACGCCCACATTTTGCCAGATATGTTCCGAAACAACACTGCTCGACCCGGGAATTGAACCCGGGACCTCAAGCTTAGCAGTTGCGCTTGCAACTGCTAGACCGAGGCAGTCAATTATAATAATATATGATTAGGGTGGGTACTTTTTTTTTCTTAGTTTTACTTTAACAATCTTCTTTTTTTTTCGTTTTTTTTTTTTTTTTTTTGGTGGGTATTCTATTTATTACATTGCGAGCAAATTATTTATTTAGATTTGTGGTTTACAATGTGGTCCTGCATTTATCCCCACATTAGTACCCGTATCTTGTTCTTACGTAATGTTTTCAATAACATCGTATAAAATAACGGTTTATCTTTTACTTTTAGTGCTTAAAAGTAACAAACTCTTTAGTACCGGTTATCGATCAACCTACTACTGTATTTATTATGGAACAGGAATGAATGATTGTTTAAGATTGCGTATCATACGATTTCTGTGGTTTAATAAATCTTCGTGCCCCGGGTACGTTACAATGTGTTCATTATAATCATCGTACGGTCTTATAGATTAACAACACAGAATGTAAATACAAGGTTTCCGTTATAGACTGCGGAAGCTATGACGTCACAAATTTGACATTTTGAATACATTATCTAGTGTTTACAAGGTATAAAATACCTTATTGTTTTGCTCCCGGTTGCAACCATGTCTCTAGAAGAGAAACCTGCAGGTTTTTTAGATTTCCTGCTAGTGAAAAAATCTTTAAAAAATGGAAAACACTCTGCCGGTACGTTACTGCTGATTAATTATTATTTAGTCTGAGGACTCGTTGTATTGACTTGTATTGCTGACTTACTCATTATTTTCAATTTCAGTCGTAAGGATAGAGACCCTACTCGTGAAGACCGTCTTTGTAATTGTAATTTTGCTGATGAAAAGGATGTTTTTCCATCAATTTTTTGCACACAATAGTAACAAGAAGTTCGACGCAGACATTATTATTAATTACAAAAAAGATAAAATAACAAAAATCCCACGTCGAAACCTGTTTGTTTTTACCCAAATGTCATCTTCCTACGTCACACTTCCACGGTCTATCTTAATCGGTGGTTTATTTAAACTGTTTGTTTATGTCAGACTTTTTTTTTTTTTTTTTTTTTTGCAATGTACCCACGAGCTTACGCACATTCCTTATTCCTTCCTTCCCACAAAAATTATTACGATACATCATGTACTTACCCGTAGACTCGTCGCCACTTGTGACGTCCCAGTTCAGCGTCACAGGGGTAAGTAAAACAAACACTAGGTTTCCAAGTGATCGTGCCGCACGTCCGTCTAGGCCGACGGCTGTGTAACGAATGCCCGTGCGCCACGATCTAGTTTATTAGTATACGTCACAAGTTTGTTTTGAAAATACATAATAATTTAGAGTTTATTTATTTATTGAGATATAAATAAAGAGTTTTACGTGGTTTTACTCACATTGTCAGAAGCGTCAATAGGAAAAAATAAGCATATAAAGTCTCATTTCTAAATGAGACTTCGTGGCAAAAAAAAAGCGTCAGAGTTTTATATCAGTTTGACTTTCTTTCATTTTTGACGCCATATTTTAGAAACTTAACGTTTGATTTGTGAAAATATTAAGATAGATGTTTGACTAAATATTTTTGTAATTTCTTTCTTCTCTTCCAATCGCTTCGCAAATCGCTAGATACTTATTGTAGCCTCAGTCGAGTTGGAAATATCGCAGTCAAAGTCGAACATTTCCCCAAACTATTTGGCACTCAACCGCAACTTGGAACTTCTTTCTTTTCCGCAAGTCACCAACACTTCTGACCGTCACTTTTGCACTAATTAGTTTCAAACTGTCAAACAAAACATTTTTGAGGCACGTTAATGAATAGAACAGAAACTTTGAAGTAGTTAGTGAGAAAATTATAGGAACTGTAAAAGCGCAAACGACCTTTTATCACGAGTTTTCACTATTTTACTTTACAGTATCTTTTATGGAAAAATGGAACAGCGGCTCTGGTGAAGTTTTAAAAAATGAAAATGTCAAAATTCCAGTTTACTTATTATTATAGTATATATAATTTAAAAGCACCTCTAGTTTACGAACGAGGAGCTAACAATTATCCTTGCTTAACACAAAAACATCAAAACTTTGAGGCGCATGTGGAACACGACGCACACCGTCGACCAGTACCCTTAACACTTTATTATCTATTCACTCTATTTTACTTTACAGCATCTTTCCAGTATTAACAACGTTTCTTTTATGGCAAAATAGAACAGCGCCTCTGGTGTGCGAAGAAGGAACTAATTTTTTTCTTAAAATTTTTCAATTTGAAAATGTCAAAATCCAGTTTACTTGACCTCAGAGTAACTGAAAACTCATGATAAGAACTCAGGAATGATTCTTGATTAGACAATTAACGTGTGTGTAAAAATTCAAAACAAAATAGTATGCCCCTGGCTGGTAACTTTAGATAGACAAGTGACACCACAGAATTATCCTGTTAGGCTGACCGCAGACTCGAGTCAAAACAGTTTTAAGACAGACTATTGCTTTACAAAAACCATGAAGATGCGCACACTTAAAACAAAACGTCTCATAGACAATATTGTCTAATAGACACAAGAACTGCACCACAGCGACAAGTCTGACACTGAACAGTTTTGTTTCAGGTGAGCGGCGTGTCGTAGACAAAACAGTTTTGTTTATGTTTTAAGATAGACGTGTCTATGTGAGACAAGACTGTCTTAAAACAGTTGTGACTCAAGTCTGCGCTCAGCCTTAAGCAATGCATAACCTCCTTGTTGACTTTGACGTTGACAAAAAAAAAAGTTATATTTGTGACTTTACCTATTTTGGCGTTCGCGCGAGAGCTTTCAAAGCTTCCACTAGAAAGTTGGGAAGTGTAAAGTGTGCGTCAGAACTTATGCCATCTATAGCGGTCGTGGCGGGCGATAGTTGGCGACCATTCCTCAAGTTTGATTTATCAACGTAGCGAAGAAATGCGGCTTTAAAAAGTTTTTAACCAACATGTCGGCGATGTATTGGATTTTACACATACGATCCCTGGATACCTATACTACTGAGGCATGAATTCTTTACGTCACAAAAACTTGAAAACTCGTGATAATGCCTCTTTGTAGAAGGTAGGTAATAAAAGTAATGCTAGAAAATATAGAATAGTAAACGTGCTGAGCCATCTAAAATCACTGATCACAATGATAACTCAGTAGAAAAAATTAAATAAAAACTATTATTACACATGATTTATCAAGTAAAAATAAAAGTTGACACTAATTATAATATAACAAGAAAGGTTTTAATTCTTAAATTAGTGTACCGACCTGCCTGTATCCTCAGCATGAATTTTCAGTATTTGAGACGTAAAGTAAACTGAAACTTTAACAATTTCAAATTGACAATATTCAAGGAAAAAAATAGTTCTTTCTTCGCACACCAGAGGCGCTATTCCATTTTTTCATACAAAAAACGCTGTAAATACTGGAAAGATGCTATAAAGTAAAAGAGTGAAAATTCGTGCTAAGGGTATAAGGTCTAGATTATATAAAAAAAAAACTTTGTTATAAGAATACTGGAACGCGTATAGATACAGAAACGATTTCTGTAAAAACAAAAAAAAAAAAAAAACAAATCGCAAACCACAATCACGCTATCTCCAATTATATTCTAAAACAAGCAAACAACGTAACACAATGAAGGGAATTCTCGTAAACGTAGCAAGTTCTAATAAAGACAGTGGTAATTAAATAATTTCATATATGTAACTAATGAACTTTATTTACCCGACGGCCTAGCCTGATATTTATTATGGAAATCTTACGACCCTGTACCAAGATATCGTGACCATTGTGAAATACAATAGACGAGAAATACTGAGAAAAGTAAAGCTATCTTTTGAAAATCATAATAATTATGATTGAAGGAATTATTAATAGAAAGGTCACTCCTTGAAACATTTTTGTTCAAAACTCTGAAAAAAACACTAACCGTGGTACAACAAAAACTTTTAAACTTCTGTTAAACACTTGTCTAAAAAAATGTCAGATTATGACGTCATAATCTGACATTTTTTTAGAGAAATAAGGTCCGTTTTGCAGTCACACTTTTTAGACAAGAGTGTTCAACAAATGTTTAAGTTTTTTTTGTGAGGCTGCAAGTGTTTAATTTCATAGGACATTGAATAATCCAGAAATTGACAAGAATGATAACCTCAGCAGACTTTTAAGTAGGTAATGCTAAAGTAATACTAACGCAATCGCCGATAATTACCGCGATGACGAACGTTTGCACGAACATTCAAAGTCCATTATCGCGATATTTCCGGGGTTTCGGGACTAACGAGCTACCGTGACCCCGGAACGTAAAGCGCTATTGAAGTACACCGTGAATTTTGTCAGTACAAGTCTGACATTTCGGAGCCAGAGTGGAGGCGTGGTTAAAAAATGATCGCAATATTTAACGGCATTCCCCATTTCCCCGTTAGTGTAACCTCCGCAAAATAAAGTTCTCCGCGAAACAGATGGACATTGCACAAACATAATCAACACATGGTACTAAAATACCGATTACTTTCCAATAACAAAAATATCGGAACAAGATGTCCAATGAAAATAAGAATCTCGATATTGCGTATCGTTCCGCCATCTTGGTACCAAGGCCTGAACCTAATTATGGCACCGCTCATTTTGGCGCGAAAATGTGACAGTTCGTTAGATGCCGGCCGCATCTTGGCGGGAAATGGAATTGTTAGGTTATGAGAGAAATAAGTTTATACTCGCAGACGTTTTGGCTGATCCTTGTTGTTTCTTGTTTTGGTAAATGAGGAGCAAAACGTTGAAATTTATTAATATTATGTTTATTGTTTCCAGAGCAAAATATAACATTTTTGTCGTAATAAAGAATTTAACTGTTTTATTGATGTATAATGTATGTGTATAACTATGTGCAATTATGAAGGAGAGTCTTCTCTATATCTGTCAACTGTCACTTGAAAATAACGTTCAGAAATAATAAAATACTTTGTGCAAATTAATTTTTAACTGTGTATAATTATATTTTTTATAACAGGGTTGCATGACGTCACAATTTGGCATCAGCAACTCACTATCATAGTTTAACTGCATAATAACATAAATAGTACTTGAATTACTGTTAAAATAAAACAGATGATTTTCTTCGGTTGAAAAGACTCTTATTTTGTTTGTAAACAAGTCAGTAAACAAAATCAAAATAGAAGATTATGCACAAAATGGCCGCGCGCGAGAAAATGTTAAACAAAAATGAAATTAAAGACAGGCGCACCCAGGTAGCGGAAAGACGACATTTTTAAATTAAAACAGGAAAAGAAGTAAGAATTACGCTGTGAAATAAGTAATCTTGGAACGGACAAAGACATTTGATGAGAAAGTTGAAAGAGATGAAAAAGTAACATTGGAAATTAATTTGGTCGGCTTGAGAGATTTTGTCAAAAATCTGAAATGTAAGATTACTTGACTTGGATTCGTCGCAATTTTAAAACGAGACAATTTCTGGCTTAAACTTTTGTCTTTCGATCGATATTTTGTAAGTACTTAAATTATGAAGCTCTAATAGCTCTATTTCTGAATGACAAATAAAATATATTTTGAAAAAGCACTTTTTATTTTTCTCACTCTGAAAAAAACCGTTTTAAAATTGATTTGAACTCTCATTCACGAAGGCCTATCCTAAAACGTTAAAACCATAGTTCCCAAGTCTGGGTATCTGTATATTAAGTGAATTTCTATGTTTGTAAACGTATCCACGACACTGGAGAAATTCCTAGAATATGGAAAGTTAAAAAAAAAACCGCTTACAGCGGTTTTTACTACCTATCATTTAATAAAAACAATCACAAAGTTTCGTACCGAAATCAAAAGACAAATAAATGTTATCAAAAATACGTCTTACCTGAAGGAAATTACGCGGAAAATAATGACGTTGACAATAATTTGACGCCGCCCGAGATGTGTTGAGGGACCCTTTTCACACCCTTTTTATAAAAACCCATGTCAGTTGAACACGGATTGGCTTATCCGAACTGTAAATATAACCGGGCGATACGTCCTGGGATACAATACAATTTCTGCTTGAATATTTTTCGGGTTCAGAAATGTTTTGTCAATGATATTTTTTTTATGTTTGATATGTTAGTAAAAAGCATATTATAGTGTTTTTTTATTTTATTTTAGAACTTATTAAGAATTATAATATTATTATTGCTTTAAAGATTCAAATTTAAAGCTCTGGATGGAATCAAGGAAAGAAATTGATAACAGTGTGTTTTTACGAGTAGCAGATAAGCTTTTAATCCCAAAAAAACTTAAGGTATGTTTTCTTTTTGAGGAATAATTTTCAAGTACACACGACTACCTACACATCAAGCTTTATAAGACCAATTTATCGTGGTCCCACTTTGTATGACCTTTCCCCATTGTCAACATTCGGTTTAAACCGGTTTTGCATAGGTTGATGTAAAGCTGTGTGTACCACACGGGCGCAGCCGCTTGTAATACTCGTACCTTGTGCTTTTTTACCTCTATTTCATGTCGTGGAAAAATAAGAGAGACATTTCATTAATTCTTCGTCCCCCATCCAGAAATTGCTTAACAAAATGTTCGAGAGTATCTCTAAATAATTCATGAACTAAACGAGCAGCAACATTTAATAATAAGGTTCCATTACTTACCAAAATATAAAAGCTACATAATGTACAGTCAACTTAACATTTTGGTTACTAGCAAGGAAGGAAAGAAAGGAAGAAAAAGGTTCTTATTAGACTCACACAGAACAGAACAAGAACAAAAAAATAACAAAAATACAAAAGGAACAATTTTTGGCAGATAGGACAATGGTTTTTGGGTTGGGTGGGATGCACCTCCAAGCAGTCCAACCCGGGTAACAGCGCCACATGTGAGGGCAGCTAAGGGATCCCAATGGCGGTGAAAACAAAGCCGCTCATGATTATCATTCTGTCGAAGACATGCTAATTTTACCCGTGTCTGAGTGAGCAGTGAGCTCATCATCCGTTACTATCAAAAATGCTAAATAGTCAAATCAAATCGTTTATTTCAACTAGGCCAATTTCAGGAAATAAAACAAGAAATAAAAGAAGTTACAAAAAACATGAAATAAAACAAGTTTAAAAATAGTAATGGTGCTACAGTCCCAGTCACATGCAGTCACAAGACATAAAAATTGTGAGTTTTTATTTTGTTTTGACACACGTAGAACATAGGCTAGGCTAGTAACTTGTATCTATGCTTGCTTACTAGTCTAGTTTGTCGAGTGTACCTAGACGTCCGTAGGAATGCGCAGACTTTGTGTATAGTAAATATAATATTACGTTTAGACAGGCTGAATCATGCCCGTAACATTATATGAAGATGTTATTTGCTTTTTTTGCTTAATTCATCATGAGGACGCAGGGTTGCTGCTTCTTTTCGTGGTAATTTATTTTAAACTACACGGTCCTTAATTTTGCGTATTTTCTCTATTCCTCATAGTTTCGGATTGAGCCATCCAGGCCCATTTGGAAAAAACCGGCCAAGTGCGTCAAGTCGAACTTTCGCATTTTTGCTTTCATGTTTTTTTGCTTTATCAACATTTTTTGTTAAATGAACAGCATAAATGTCTACATATTGCGGGTTTTGAGATACAACTGGCTGACAAACGGATGGACAGCGGAGGCTTTTTTTTTTTAATAGGGTCCTGTACACGGAACCCAACAACGAAAACAGTTTTTATTTCTAAATCAACGTAGTGCTAACCCTGACAGTGTAAGTAGTAGCCAATCAAATAAGCGAAACATAATAGTTGACCATTCTATCAAGTTGCTAAATGTATCACAATACAATAGCAATTTTTTTTTCACTTAATAATCTGGCTTATTATTTTTCCACTCTTTAAATATTCAATTTTAAAGCTATTCGTAGATGCTTGATGATTTTATGAGATCCAAAAAATGCACCTTTAAAAATATTTGGCTTGGTTCAATCTGACTACTTTTCAGCTAGATCTACATTTCTGTACTTAGGGATATATCAGTTACGTACCTATACGGTCCATTTTTGCTTGAATAGTCAAAGATATTTCAGTAACTATTTCAGGACGCTCTCAACTTTAATATGAACTGTATCGATTAGCCACACAGTTTACCGTATTGTTAGTTATGTTTATGTTGGCAACATAACTAGTGCTTAAAGTTTCCAAGTTGCAACATCCGAAACTGTTACGCAACCCTAGGGTACAACTTTGTAGTGCTTACTACGTACTGAGTTAAATGTAGCTTGAAATCAACAAGTATTTCAGAATATTCAGTGTGAACAATCATTTTGTGAATTCCGTTCCAACGGTGGACCCGTTCTGTGCGTTTTTTTTTATTGACCTTATTTGTCCCACTGCTGGACCAAAGGCCATAACTTTCCACTCTTCCCATTCCGTGGCTTTCTCCGGTCAATCTCTCATAAATGTGTCTAGATCGCCACGCCAGCGTTTTCTCTGGAACGGAACTAATATTTTCTTTGAAAATTGTCAATTCGAACTTGACCAGTTCCAGTTTACTTTACGTCTCAAACACTGAAAACTCATGCTAAGAAAACTTTCTCAGCGCTGTTACCAGCCTTTTTATGCACCCAGTGCAAGTGGCTTCAGCTGCGCCAGCTGGCCTACCATGAAGTCTTAAGAGGAAACAGCAAGGGCTGGAGAATTGAAAAATAGGTATTTGTAAAATCTATTGCTGTCGCACAGCGCCCACAACAGAGTTACAGAGCGCGAAGGAGACAACTGCAGCTTGGACCGAAAATACCACAAATGGCACATAATCAACGATTTGTAGTCCCCTGATTACTCCTCAAAACATAACCGATTTCACTACTTTTTCCTTTAAAAAATAAAGAAAGGCATTGGCCGTGTTCTTATGTTTTCCTTTTTTTATATAATTTCGTCAAATTTGTTTACTGATTATTTGAACACAGCGGAAAATCTGTCCATTTTTTTAGGATTTTGAATGTTCATATCTCTTTTCATAATTAATTTATGGGAAACAGGAAAACATAGAGACATGCCAATAGTGGTCATCGATTTTTTGTAAAAAAATTATTGCTCTACTGGCATTATCCAGGGAGAAAACAGGGGACTACGTTTGTATGGAAAAACGGCCGTGCTGTTTCCTCTTAAAGCGTGTATATTTCCAATCCGGGAAAGAGACAGCTATACAATTCGACTAGCGCCATCTCCTTCCAACGTCATGATCTAGCAAATTGTGGCCCTGGTCTGGCTTTCACTGCGTCTCTCCAAGGTTCTACGCGTTAGGCTTGGGCACCGTTTGCACACCCCTACTTTCGACACAGGACCTTAAAATCACCAGTCTTTAAAAACTCCTGGAGTTTTAGTGTCACATCGCGAAGAAAGACGGTTACAACCTTGAACAATCTGTGGTTACTGGCAAGGTTTAGTCGCAGGTCGCGTAGCCTCTTCGTAACGGTACACAACGCGACGTAAGTTTCCGATACCCTACGACTTTGGTATCTGTTGACGCATGCCTGTGTACGAGCCTCTATGAATTGGTATTGCAGTAGTCGCCTAGATAAGTCATCCACTCAAAACGCCATTTGGGGCCTTAAGTCCCCGAGCGAAATAATTACGAAAATGTTGCAAAAGAAAAATACAAAATTTAAATACGATTATACACGACGATATGGATTGCATATATTATGTTTCTTCTGCAATATTTTTTAGTTTAAACTGTCGGTTTTTCGAATTAGAATTTTTAATGTTGAAACACCACGTGCAATTTGAGAATTCCACGCCACGTGATTTCATTGTAATTTGAAACCTTTCAGATTTCAAAATTGACAGTGACATGACAAACGAGTGGCGATATCGGATTGCGGCCCTGTGTGCGAAGGGGCTTAGATGTCGATGCAACGTAATTATTACAGATTCAAATTTTAATTTGGCATGAATCTGTAATTCATGCCAAATTAAAGTTTTCCAGTAGGAATTATTAAAGGAAGCATTACTGAACTATGCTGCGACAGGCAGACGGACAGATATGGCGAAAATAAATGGGGTTTACGGAACTCTAAAACAATGGAAGAAAACAATACATTTTAGCAGCGTCGTTTAGGCTTTTAAGCATTATAATGTTTCGTTCCTTTTTACTTCAAAATGTGTACCTATTATTTTCTTTGTAATAAATTAAGAATGGCGGTCTAAGGGGGAGGCCTATGTTCAGCAGTGGACGTCCTCCGGCTGATGATGATGATGAAATTAAGAATGCATCTGAAGATGATCGGTAGACTGCGACCTAGATTAGGTCATAGGCTACTTTTTATCCCCGTAGTACATTCCTGTGGTATAAATTTCGACCTCCACAAAAACAAAGTCGTGGAAATAATCTAGTTTTCTACATTTAAAAGCTTATTGTAAAAAAAAACCGGCCAAGTGCGTGTCGGGCCACGCACAGTGTAGGGTTCCGTAGTTGCCCATCAAAATACTTATGCGAACTAACTAAACTGATTCGCTGAATTTAATTTTAAAACAAAGAATTTTCAAAATCGGTCCAGGAATCTTTGAGAAATCGGGGAAAATACGTTAAAAAAAAAGATTTCGACGAATTTAGAACCTCCTACTTTTCTTGAAGTTTTTTTTTTTTTTTTTTATCTCTCTTGTTTTCCTGCAATCTGTCTTGTCAACATTAAGCCGGATTTTTGTAATTGGTGATTTGTCTTGCATGGTACAATATCCAGTGATATGTCCATAATATCAATTTATGCCCCTTGTTTCAAATCAGATCTTGAGGGGCTCGTCTTTTAAGTCTTCTGAAAAAGTGTTGTGGTTGTACTTCCATTAGGTTTCTTGCCAGTTGGTTTGGATGTTTACGTATTCGTTTAGTGTACGTTTGT
This sequence comes from Agrotis segetum, assembly GCA_036375495.1. NCBI lineage: Eukaryota > Metazoa > Arthropoda > Insecta > Lepidoptera > Noctuidae > Agrotis > Agrotis segetum. The sequence continues at coordinate 205,352 of JAQSVV010000692.1, read as the reverse complement.
AGGGAGTCTTTGATTTCTTCTCGTACAGTTTTTATTTTCAAATCGTGGTGAATACGATTATTGGTCATGTACCATGGTGCTCCAGTTATCATTCGTAGAGTCTTTGATTGAAAACGTTGTAGAATGTCTATATTCGATGTGGATGCTGTGCCCCACAGCTGCAAGCCATAAGTCCAGATAGGCTTAAGGATACACTTGTACAACAAAAGTTTGTTTTCCAGAGTCAGCTGAGCCTTGCGACCTATAAGCCAATAAAGCTTTCTTATTTGCTGGTCAAGAGCTTTTCTTTTTGTTGAAATGTGTTTTTTCCAGGTAAGGCGTCTATCCAGATAAACTCCTAAGTATCGAACATCATCTGATTGAGGTATTTTTATTTGGTTTAGTTCTACTTCTGGGCAGGTATCCCGTCTTAAGGTAAAAGTGACATGAACCGATTTAGTCTCATTCGCTTTTATGCGCCAATCTTTTAACCATTTTGTGATTTGATTTAGGTTGTTTTGCAGTTTTGTAGAGGCGCCGTCAGCAGTTTCGTCAGTTGCGAGCACTGCGGTATCATCAGCGAAAGTCCCAGTAAGTACGTCTATCGTATTTGGCAGATCTGAGGTATACAAAAGATAGAGCATTGGGCCCATCACACTACCCTGTGGAACACCTGCTTTTATCGCACAGAGCTTTGAGAAGCTTTCGCCATATTTGACGTAAAAATGTCTTTCACTGAGATAGGACTTTATAAAGAGATAATAATTTATGGGTAAGTTTTTATGGATTTTGTACAAGAGTCCGTCGTGCCAAACTCGATCGAACGCCTGAGAAATATCCAGAAAGGCAGCGGAGCAGTATAATTTATGTTCGAAGGCGTAGTTGATTTTTTCTACAAGTCTATGTACTTGCTCAATTGTTCCATGAGCCTGTCTAAAGCCAAATTGGTGTTCTGGTATTAGCTTAGCAGCTGCGATTTCTGGAATCATGCGATTGAGTACAAGTATTTCTAGCACCTTAGATGGAATTGGAAGGAGACTTATTGGACGGTAGGATTTCACGTCGGTAGGATCTTTTCCAGGCTTTGGGATAAGTATTATTTCTGCAACTTTCCACTGCTTTGGCACGAAATTTCTTTTCAGACATGCATTAAAAATTTGAGTTAAGAATGTGATGCCAACATCTGGTAACTCTTTCAGGATTCTAGCTGTAATCAAATCGTACCCAGGCGCCTTGTGGATGCTAAGTTTTTTGATGGCGTTTATGACTTCTGCTTTGGTGAATTTCTTAATGGGTAACTCCATCTGGTATGGCTGGCCCAGCACAGATTGAATTTCTCCGATTTTGCTCGATCCACTATCATCATTTGCTGTAAAGACACTTGATAAGTGATGAGCAAATATTTCTGCTTTTTCGTCATCACTTTTTGCCCAAGTACAATCAGGTTTTTTGATGGGAGAACTGTGTATTATGGGCTCTTGAGTTTCTTTGTGGCTTTCCAGAGAGAGTAATCTGTGTTGGTGTTGCGTCTAGACTTCTCAGGTAATTTTCCATGCCTTTGTTTCTGAATATTGCGAGGGTTTCCTTGAGACGACGTGATAGTGCATTAAACTTGGTCTTATGTTCAGGATATTTTGTTTCTTGCCACAGTTTTCTGGCTTGACGTTTTTCTTTTACCAATTCCAATATATTTTTCGGGTAATAAAAGTCAGAGTGGTGATTATTAGGTTGGGATGGGGTTGCAGTCCATGCAGCTTCCTGTACTGATTTATTAAAATGTTCTACAGCCTGTATAATATCTTCGTCTGATTTAAGGGGTATTTGACACTGTAGTGATTTTTCCACTAAGTCCTGGAAGTATGACCAATTTGTCTTCCTGGTGTGGAGCCTACATTTTTTTGTAACTTTTTTAACATGAGTTCCAACTAGTGTGACTACTGGTGAGTGGTCTGATGTCATTTCGAAGCAAGAGCTACAATGTATGGAGGAACTGGGTAGTCCCTTACTTATAAGAAAGTCTACAAGATCTGGTTTTTTATTGACATCGCTGGGCCAGTATGTGGGTTCCCCAGATGATGCAACGCTAAGTTGGAGTAACCTTACTGATTTCAACAGTTCACGGCCTTTGGAAGTCACGAGTCTTGATCCCCATTCAGTGTGCTTTGCATTGTAGTCTCCTCCAGCTATGAATCGATGGCCAAGAGTTTTAAGAAAGTTAGTGTAGTCCTCTTGTTTCATGTTATGTTTAGGAGGGATGTATATTGCTGACAATAATAATTGGCCATTGGGTTCTTCAATAATTATGTTGGTGGCTTGTATTTTTTCTGTGCAGTAAGAATCGGCTGTATAGTGCTTGATTTTTTCTTTTATTAGTATGGCCGAGCCCCCATGTGCTGTACCATCTGGATGCATGGTGTGATACAATTTGTATTTCGGGATGTTAAGTAAGTTCTATTGGTAAAATGTGTTTCTGAAACCAACAATACATCTACCTCATTTGTCTCAAGGAACATTTTTACTTCTAAGAAGTGTTGTGACAAGCCATTGGCATTCCAAATGACTAATTTTAATTGGTCGAATTTTTAGACATTATTGACATTAGATTTGTGAGAAGATTTGTCATTGTGCACATCTGGTTCATAATTTGTTTGAACATTTCTAATAACTGTTTCATGTCGTTAGATTGGTCAAGATTCTCAGCAGAAAGGCTAGTTGCAGCATTATTGTTTGGCTTAAGGGTATCAGCATAGGTTCTTGAAGTTAAATAAAAATAGTTGACGATAAAAACCTACTTATCCCCAAAAAACATCTTTATCTTTATCTTCTTTACATATAATAAAATCGTAGAGCTGTCATTCCTGTACATTGAATATTTTTTTCTTTTTGTATTTTTTTCGAGATATGGGATCGATTCTGATGCCAAATCAACTTTTTTTTTTTCGAAATTTTTTATGTTTTTTTGATTTGATCTATCTCTTCAACTACTGTAAAGTTGTCGATCAAATTTTCCTCAAATATTCCTAATAATATGCTTCTGTTAATATGCTATGTATTATTACGCTATTTTTTCTGGGAGATGAGCAATTTTGAATTTTGTTGTTTTTATCTGTTTGTTGATAGTTGGAAGCTAAACCACTGGATATTATTTAGTCAATTTTTCCCCTAATATTCCTTAAACTGCACTTCTATTAATAGGATATGTATAATTACGCTATTCCCTTTGGGGGATTAGCAATTTTATAATATGTTGATTTTCAGTCATTGTTGACATTTGTTTATGAACCATCATCTGCCTAGCCTTTTCCCAACTATATTGGGGTCGGCTTCCAGTCGAACCAGATTCAGCTGGATATCAGTATTTTACATGGAGCGACTGCCTGTCGGACCTCCACAACCCAGTAACTGGGTAATACGATACTCCTTGGTAAGACTGGTTGTCAGACTTTAGAGCTTCTGACTAACAGTAACGACTGTCAGAGACATTTGTTTATGAACCGCTATTTGAAAATCACTGTCAGCATACTAGCCAGTCTGGTTGGTATCCTGCTTGACTTTCGTGCAAGGGGTCTCTGGATCAAATCTATCAGTTTTTTTTTTTCACTTTTTGAGTTTTCTTATATTTGTCCTGAGAGTTTCAAATAATTTTAAAAAATGTGCATACTTTTATTTCAATATTATTCGCGATTTTAAATTATTACTATTTTTTTTCAATAGTACTCTAGGATATAAATCTACACTGATTTAAATTGTAGGTAGTAAGTTGGATATTTTTTTAAATTGTAATTTTTTCGAGGTGTGGAATTTTAAAGATTAGAAAAAATTGTGTTTATTTATGTTTTGAATTGGTGTTCAAACCAGTGCATAGATTCTGTTTTAAACGACGACAAGTTGTACTCGTCGAGTCAGATAATTAGTTATTTTTAGGGTTCCGTAGTCAACAAGGAACCCTTATAGTTTCGCTATGTCCGTCCGTCCGTCCGTCCGTCCGTCTGTCCGCAGTTTAGCTCAGAGACGCACAGTACTAGAGAGCTGTAATTTGGTGTAAATATACGGATTTGTTGTGCCAAAAAAGTGGTAAAATAAAATCTCGTAAAATATTTTTTTTTAGGGTACCTCCTGTACTTACACGTAAAGAGAGGATTTTTTTTTTCTCGCGTACCCCTTAGTGTGGGGTATCATTAAATAGGTCTTTAAAAAATAATGTGAGTTTCCATTAACAATTTTTTGAAAAAAAAAATCGTTTGAGTAATATTAAGCTTTAAAGTGCTAAATTTTGCTCGACTCGAGTGTCCCCCCCCCCTCTACCAGCTAAACGGTTATGTTTGGGGGTGTGAAAAAATTCACGATAGTAGTTTAGATAACTAAATTTAAAAGAAAATTATCATGACTAAGTAGGCTTTACAACTTTACGAGTAATAGTCGACCAACTTATAAAACGTACTTGATATCATATTTTCTTAAACAAAATGTATCGGAGACAACTGCAAATGTAAGTTTGACAACTTTATTTTTACAGCTTTTATAGGTATGTTTTTTGGGGATAGGTAGGTTTTAATCGTCAACTATTTTTAACTAACTTCAAAAAAAGGAGGAGTTTCTAAATTCGTCGTAATCTTTTTTTTTATGTATTATCCCCGATTTCTCAGACTCCTGGACCGATTTTGAAAATTCTTCTTTTTAAAATTAAATTCAGCGAATCAGTTTAGTTAGTTCGCATAAGTATTTTGATGGGCAACTACGGAACCCTACACTGTGCGTGGCCCGACACGCACTTGGCCGGTTTTTTAGGTATCACGCGGAATGCTAAAGGGAGAAGAGCAATGCTATTATGACTGGCCTGTTGGTTTAGTGGTTAGCGACCCTGACTGCTATACCGGAGGTCGTGGGTTCGATTCCCACCCAGGACAAATGTTTGTGTGATGAGCACGATCATTTGTTCTATGTCTGGGTGTAATTTATCTTTACATATAATAAAATCGTAGAGCTGTCATTCCTGTACATTGAATATTTTTTTCTTTTTGTATTTTTTTCGAGATAAGGGATCGATTCTGATGCCAAATCAACTTTTTTTTTCTTTCGAAATTTTTTATGTTTTTTTGATTTGATCTATCTCTTAAACTACTGTAAAGTTGTCGATCAAATTTTCCTCAAATATTCCTAATAATATGCTTCTGTTGATAGGCTATGTATCATTACGCTATTTTTCCTGTGAGATAAGCAATTTTAAATTTTGTTGTTTTTATCTGTTTGTTTTTAGTTGGAAGCTAAACCACTGGATATTATTTAGTCAATTTTTCCCCAAATATTCCTTAAACTGCTCTTCTATTAATAGGATATGTATAATTACGCTATTCCCTTTGGGGGATTAGCAATTTTATAATATGTTGATTTTCAGTCATTGTTGACATTTGTATAAGAACCGCTATTTGAAAACACTGTCAGCGTACTAGCCAGTCTGGTTTGTATCCTGCTTGACTTTCGTGCAAGGGGTCTCTGGATCAAATCTCGCTGTTTCTTTTTTTTCACTTTTTGAGTTTTCTTGTATTTGTCCTGAGAGTTTCAAATAATTAAAAAATGTGTATACTTTTATTTCAATATTATTCGCGATTTTAAATTATTACTTTTTTTTTTTTCAATAGTTTTCTAGGATATAAATATTATTAAATTAATGTCGCTCAAATAAGGACGTTTCCTATGCAAACTATGTACCTAGATATAACATTATTGATCTAAACTAATAATAAAAATGCAAGTATGTTTGTTTTTTACCTTTTCACGCATTACTACCTACTGAATCGATCGTCCCATTTAGCATATACGTTGTCAGGAGTATAGACACGGATATAAGGTATCTTACATCCCGAATAACAGAAGAGAGCTGTTGCCGAGAAAACAATTACGTTCATATTCCAGATGGCGCCACACGATCCGTATTGTTTCTCAAATTCTAAAATAACGCAAGCGAAGCCGCGGGCAAACACTAGTCTATAATATGTATGTATTTAGAAATATATAAGTATGTTTATCAGTTGTCTAGTACCCATAACACAAGCTCTGTGCTTAGCTTGGGACTAGATGGCGTTGTGTGATAGTTGTGGAATATTATTATGGAATATTATTATATTATTGTACGTTCAATTTGCAGCGATACTGTAAATCAACCCAAAAATGATAGTCTAATGTTTAAAATAAACACGGTTCTTTGAAATTAATGTCGCTCAAATAAGGACGTTTCCTATGCAAACTATGTACCTAGATATAACATTATTGATCTAAACTAATAATAAAAATGCAAGTACGTTTGTTTTTACCTTTTCACACATTACTACCTACTGAATCGATCGTCCCAAAATTTAGCATATACGTTGTCAGGAGTATAGACACGGATATAAGGTATCTTACATCCCGAATAACAGAAGAGAGCTGTTGCCGAGAAAACAATTACGTTCATATTCCAGATGGCGCCACACGATCCGTATTGTTTCTCAAATTCTAAAATAACGCAAGCGAAGCCGCGGGCAAACACTAGTACATAATAAAGCTGTAAAAATAAAGTTGACAAACTTACATTTGCAGTTGAAGATCAAGTTCTCCGATACATTTTGTTTAAGAAAATATGTTATCCAAGTACATTTTATAAGTTGGTCGACTATTACTCGTAAAGTTGTAAAGCTTACTTAGTCATGATAATTTTCTTTTAAACTTCGTTTTATTTACTACTATTGTGAATTTTTTCACACCCCCAAACATAACCGTTTAGCTGGTAGAGGGGGGGGACACTCGAGTCGAGCAAAATTTAGCACCTTTAAGCACTTTTTAGCTTTTTAGCATGTACGAAATAAAGCACGCTCTCAAGCAAATGAAGAAAGGGAAATCACCTGGACAAGATGGAATCACCTATGAACAACTTCTTCTAGGGGGTCGTCCAGTACTCAAGCAGCTACAAGTACTCTATAATAAAGTGCTAATCGAGGGAATAACTCCAGAGTCGTGGAAAAATGCGGTCGTCATACTATTGCACAAGAAGGGGGACCACACCGATCTAGGCAACTATCGACCCATTTCACTACTTAGCCACGTATACAAACTTTTCACTAAAGTTGTCACAAACCGTCTTACCACCAGACTAGACTCAGCACAGCCAGTGGAACAGGCAGGGTTTAGGAGTGGTTTTTCAACTATAGACCACATCTTCACAGTACGCCAAGTGATCGAGAAGTGCAACGAGTACAATCAACCATTACTATTGGCCTTCATCGATTACGAAAAAGCGTTCGACTCCGTTGAACACTGGGCAGTCATCCACTCGTTGAAAAGATGTCAGGTAGACAACAGAAATAAAGAGGCGATTAAGGAAGTGTACCGAGCGGCCACTCTACAGGTTAAACTCCACGAGCTCACGAATCCAGTACGTGTTGAAAGAGGGGTGAGACAAGGAGATACGATTTTGTAGCGTTGTAGTCGATTTGCAAAAAACCGACTAAACGCACCTCACTAGTAACGTTGCCCATCTCTAAATATTCCACATATGAACGCGTCATCGCTTGGCGGCGTTCGTGTGTGCTATATAAGGGCCCGCTTCGTTAGTTATTTCTTTTTCGAATCGGAAGCCGCTTTTACTCAAAAACCCCGAGCTAAACGGGTAAGTGTTCATGTGATTTCAATTGTTCGCTGTTCTGCCAGATCGCATTTCTTTGTATTTCCTTGTGTACGCGGTCTGGCAGCCATTTTATTGTGTCAGCGTTATTTCACCATTACTGTCGAAAAACTATATTATGTACTCATCACCTTTTCTTCTTCATTGCACCTCACTGTGAATGCGCCCACATGCTTTTCGCACCCTACGCTATGCTTGCCTCGCCGCGCTGTGCCTAGCTGCTCGCTTAAATCGCCTGGCCACGCGGCGAGGAAACTTCGAGAATGCCTGGAGCATGTGCGCGCATACCTACCTCTATTGTAAGCCACCGCGATGGGTGAGTCTTCCACCAATCCCCTTGCTTTGGGCTTGCGGCTGAAGGACCCACACATCGACGGAGGCTTGCAGAGCTACGGCACGACGCTTACGCACGCACCCTTCTCCGCACTCGTTCCAGGGTTCCTGGCTACGGCTAACAACCAAACCTACGGCTTCACCTCTGAACCGTCAGACGTCCCGCTGCCTCCCGGCCTACCCCAGGAGAGAGGCGCCTGACGAAGCCACGCGGCCACTAACGCCGTTGGCACCTAGTGGGAGCTGAGGCCCACGCCGCCACCTGCCGGCTTTGCCTCGCTGGCACGTCGCCACGCGCACGGCCCTAACGGTCCGTGAGCCCGCCACCTGATCCGGCCACCCACGCGGCGCGTGAGTGCCGAGACCTCACGCCAGCCGCGTGTGGAGGTGCCTGCCTGAGCGGGCCACGTGCCTCGCTGTGCCCTGCCTGCGCGGGCCACGTGCCTAGCGGAGGGCACTCATAGCCTGCCTGCTGCCTGCCGATCTACGTGCCTGCTTCTTTGAAGGCGGACGCGTCTGCCACGCGCTCGCCTCCTGCCCTGCATCGTCGTCTTCGGCGTCCTAAAGCCCAGGGCAGTACCTTTCTAACCAAGTGACCAGTGACAAGTGCCTAGAGACCATAGAACCTATTACCCTGAATCTATTCTGTGTGCTCATGCTCCCTTATTAAATGTTTTAAGTGACATTTGGTTTCATTCGTATACCTACCTAGAAACCCGCATGCCACAATTTCACCTAAGCTCTTCACGGCTTGCTTGGAAGATGTATTTAGGCTTCTCGACTGGTCACATAGAGGTTTAAATATCAATGGTGAACGACTAACCCATCTGCGCTTTGCTGTTGATATTATCATCTTCGCCAGCAACGTCGAGGATTTGCAGACTATGGTACAGGAACTATACAACGTGTCACTCAGTGTTGGTCTAAAAATGAATGCCTCAAAAACTAAAATAATGTGCTGTGACGACGACATTGATCACATTCTAGTGCATGGTCAGCAAATAGGAAAAGTCAAGGAGTATGTTTACTTGGGACAGACTTTGAGTTTAAGGATGAACTCTCAAGAGCGTGAAATAAATCGTCGTATCCAGCTAGGGTGGGGTGCTTTCGGTAAGCTGTCGGACGTACTGAAGTCGAAGCGGGTCCCCATTAACCTAAAGCGTCGCATGTTCGAGCAATGTGTCCTCCCAGTCATGACGTACGGGGCTGAAACTTGGACGCTCACCAAGCATATAATCCACCGCATGCAAGTTACTCAGAGAGCTATGGAAAGAGCCATGATTGGTATTTCTCTCTACGACCGGGTGAGAAACACAGAAATTCGTAGAAGAACGAGACTTCTAGAGATAGCATGGGTGATAGCAAAAAGAAAGTGGAAGTGGGCGGGCCATATATGCCGTAGACTGGATGGAAGATGGGGCAGGAAAGTGTTGGAGTGGAGACCACGAACGGGAAAGAGGAATGTAGGGAGACAACCGACTAGGTGGACAGACGATCTTGTTAAAGTGGCCGGAAGAAACTGGATAGCCATAACAAAAAACCGCCAGAAGTGGAGAGATTTGGAAGAGACCTACACTCAGCATTGGGTGACTAAAGGTTGAAGAAGAAGAAGAAGAAGAAGCTTAATATTTCACAAACGAATTTTTTTATCAAAAAATTGTTAATGGAAACTTCCAATATTTTTTAAAGACCTATGTATTGATACCCCACACTAAGGGGTATGCGAGAAAGTAAAAAACATCCCCACTTTACGTGTACAGGAGGTACCCTAAAAAAAAATATTTACGAGATTTTATTTTACCACTTTTTCGGCACAACAAATCTGTATACTTACACCAAATTACAGCTCTCTAGTACTGTGCGCCTCTGCGCTAAACTGCGGACAGACGGACGGACGGACGGACGGACATGGCGAAACTATAAGGGTTCCTTGTTGACTACGGAACCCTAAAAATGTAAGTTCGTCTATCAAACATTGTATTCAAGGATATTTTCACTTTCATTTCCAAACATAACTTTTAACGACAAGTCAACAAACAGTTCAGAATTATGTGGCGTAATATTGGACCGAACACATTCTAAAAGACAATAACACACAGGCCTGCAATAAATATCGTTTTCGCTCATTTCCGATAAACGGGCAACACTGAGGCAGGCTGGTCAGTCACTAAATCAGTCATAATTACTGCTATAAATGTCCAAAGCGCGCGCGTTTTGTATGGTTAAGCCGGTGTTGCTAGATTAAAAGTAGAAAACTGCCAGAAATGTGTTTTTATACAATTTTTCCCACCTAGTCTGTTGACGGGGCATAGCCAGCGGGCCGGATGAAATCAACCCGGCCATCTCATCATCATCAGCCTATAATATTCCCTCTACATACCCTCTTCTCTGAGAGAGGGAGTGAGCCATAATCCACCACGCGAACCTAGTGCAAGTTGGTAGATGCCAAATGTCATCGAATTTTTGGTTCTAGGAGATGTCGGTTTTCTCACGACGTTTTCCTTCATCGTTTTGAGCAGTGATAATTACATAAATTACACAAAGCTATGCGCCTGGCAGGGTTCAAACCCTCAACCTACAACTCGTAAATCGGGTCCGAGACCACTGGACCATCACTGCTGCACTGCACCAATGAATTACGTGAATGTTCTCAAAATTCACAACCCTCCTCTTATTTTTCCGATATCGTATTTACAAAGCTGGCAACACAAAGCAAACCTCGCGGATATCAACGACGAAATAAAACGCACGATATTGGTACGATAAAACAAATTTTATTGTTGTTATAAGCAATAATCCTGTATCGCTGATGGTATTTAAGGTCTTTTTTTCCTACTTCGTTTCATTGTTGACCTTTGTAAGGATGGTACAAAATTGAAAGTGAACTTTTCGCTTTGACGCCTACATAAATCGTTGGTTTTGATGTATTTCAATAAAAAGATATCAAATTAAATAATACTAACAAGATAATTATAATTTCAAATTCAAATGAGTGGTAGCTACTGAATTTCATTAAGTAAGTATATTTAATGTTACTCGACTAGGCTTAATCTAAAGTTTGCTTAGAACATAATAAAATAATTATAATTTGACATTTATTTAAATGTGTATTTATCACAATTTTTCAAAATATCCAGAGCAACACACGAACGCCACAAAAAATCGCTGACAGAAGCTGTTGTCCAAATATACAGAGTGTCCTTGAAAGACGAATCAAATTGAACAGTGACCCTGTTATGGTATATAAATGTATGTATGTATAATATATTCCACTAAACAGTTATTACGTAAGAAATGAACGTAGTTACTGTATCCACTGTACTTTGTATAGAAAAAAGCCCATTGACGTAATAAAAATCCTATTCCGAAAATCTTTATCCGCCATTTTCTCCGCAGAAATACGCAAACACAGACATAAATAGGTTTTATTGTAAATAAATATCTAAAAGGGATCTGTAATAACGTTATGGGTCGCTATGGAAGTTATTTTCCATATACAACAGTTGAAAAGCAAAGTTTACGCATGTCAACGGTTTAGGCACATGACTTCACTTAATATGCACAAGCACATGTTTGACAGGTCCATTCTGCATTGTCTCTGCCACCGTAGCTCCTAAAATAAAGTACCGATTTTGATGCAGTATACGGAAATAGAATAGAGTAGAACAATATTTGGGTTTTTTGATAATATTAACGACCCATTGTCGCCGGCTTAAGCAACAGTATCAAAATCAAAATGTTTTATTTTACATGGGCCTCAGTGGGCACTTACAAAACGTCGAAAAATTGGCACGGTTCGGGATTGTCGTTTCCATGGAGAAGAACCGGTTAGAAACTCCATGGTTACTCTTTTAAAATATTTGTTATTTAGGTTCCTTTATTAACTTCTTTAAATTTTTTTAAAACTATAAATAAAAACTTACTAGCAATATGTACAGGAAAAATTAAAATAAATAAATAAAAGATTGTTAATACAATGTTTTTATTACAGTTTGGTATACTTATGTAAGAGAGAACATCGTTGGCACGATAAGAAGAATTATCTTCCTACCAAAGCTAATAATAATTAAAAAAAATACATTTATAAAAAAAGAAAAATATAAAAAGTATATAATAATACATACGTAGTCAAGTAGACGATCAACACAATATGGGCATTTGGAAATTTACACAACCAACAATGTTCTCGCATTCACAATTCTGAGTAAAAAGAAGCTTAATAAAAAGCTGTATTAGCCATAATGACTGTAAAATTTAAACATTGTTAAACAGTAAAAAAAAGGTAAAAAGAGACAAAATAAACACAAAATCAATAGTAGAAAAAAAAAAGAAAATTTACAAGTAAAAAATATAAAAAAGTAGTACCTACCGTGATTCAGAGCAGTTAATAGACAATATTTTATCCGCATACGAAGTCGCGGGCAGAAGCTAGTTAATAAAAAAACTCAAAAGTTTATTGAACACAAGAAAAAACCGGCCAAGTGCGTGTCGGGCCACGCACAGTGTAGGGTTCCGTAGTTGCCCATCAAAATACTTATGCGAACTAACTAAACTGATTCGCTGAATTTAATTTTAAAAAGAAGAATTTTCAAAATCGGTCCAGGAGCTTTGAGAAATCGGGGAAAATACATAAGAATAAAGATTACGACGAATTAAGAACCTCCTCCTTTTTTTGAATTTAGTTAAAAATAGTTGACGATAAAAACCTACCTATCCCCAAAAAACATACCTATAAAAGCTGTAAAAATAAAGTTGACAAACTTACATTTGCAGTTGTCTCCGATACATTTTGTTTAGAAAATATGATGTCCAAGTACATTTTATAAGTTGGTCGACTATTACTCGTAAAGTTGTAAAGCCTACTTAGTCATGATAATTTTTCTTTTAAACTTCGTTATATATACTACTATTGTGAATTTTTTCACACCCCCAAACATAACCGTTTAGCTGGTAGAGGGGGGGGGGACACTCGAATCGAGCAAAATTTAGCACTTTAAAGCTTAATATTTCACAAACGAATTTTTTTATCAAAAAATTGTTTATGGAAACTATCATTATTTTTTAAAGACCTATTTAATGATACCCCACACTAAGGGGTACGCGAGAAAAAAAAAATCCTCACTTTACGTGTAAGTACTGGAGGTACCCTAAAAAAAAATATTTTACGAGATTTTATTTTACCACTTTTTTGGCACAACAAATCCGTATATTTACACCAAATTACAGCTCTCTAGTACTGTGCGTCTCTGAGCTAAACTGCGGACAGACGGACGGACGGACGGACGGACGGACGGACGGACGGACGGACGGACGGACGGACATGGCGAAACTATAAGGGTTCCTTGTTGACTACGGAACCCTAAAAAACGCCTTCAAATTTGCACTCCGCTGAACCACAGAACATATATACTCCTAGAACACAATCAAAACAACAAAAGAATAAACAATTAAAATTATATCATCCGCAAACAAAAGATGATTCCGAGAAAAATGGAAGAAACCGCAATAGTATTTAGCTTATCTTACTAATAAACCGTACCAGGGGACCAATTAGGTCACATTTACTGCTAAAAATCTAAAAGCAAAAAACAGAATTAGCTATAATAGAAAGAAAAAGGTCCCCAAAGCAATAACAGTTTTAATTACGTTGAAAATTATGTTGGAACCAACTTTTCCGGTTGGTATCTTCGCCAGTCCGTTTCATTTTACGGTAATGTTTATTTCTGAACGTAACGATGCCCGGTTTTTTTTCTTTCTTTCATATTGAATATGGAGAATAAAAAATTAAATTTTAGTTTTTACTTTTCCCTCCGGCTTTGTCTATTCAGGCATTAGTTTTGAAGAGTTCCCTTCTTCACAAGTGTATTGATAAGATCTTTTATTTAGATAATGTTGTTCAAAGGAAATACCATCACATAACGTTACAACCATACGGATTCACATCAGAACGACTGAATCACGAATTGCTCACCTCGCTCTAAGTCCAAATCTCAAAACGTCTCAAACTCAAAATACCTAAATCTCCAAAATAACTACTACCTCAACCAAAACCACACAGTACTAAACTCAAAACATTATTTTCCTTGAATCTCAGGCAATTTCCTTGAAATCCCTACAAAAATTAAAGGACTTTGGGAGTAGCAATGTAGCCAGAAACATCACCATTGGAAACTCTTGGGCAGTTATCAACAATTAACAGACCTTACAGAAGTTACAGACTCAATAATCGCCTGAAACAAAATTAACACAACTTTAAAATCAGTTCCCTCTTTCCTCTTTCACGACTTTGGGGCCTTGTTTTATCGATTATAATATTAACAGCTCGGATCTACTTTCTTTTAGAGTTGGCGTCAGTTTTCTTGCTTCAAGTTTTCAGTTTGCGGCTTGAATTTTAGTATTATCAAGGTTTTCTCACTTGCGGTAGAGCCACTTGCGGTATGCCAGATTACATTTATATATCACCATAAAAACATAAAACAAAAACGTTGTGTGCTGTGCTCTGGGAACGACCTGGTACCTACCTATCCCTTCAGCCAAGGTCCAACCCGACCGATCCGACATCTAATCGAAACAAACCAACAAACAAAACATCAATCGCAAATAGATTGTATGCGTTTCGTAAGCAGATGTGTCGTATCTTAATCAATTTTGGGTTACGTAATAAAAGAAAAAACCGGGTATTTTTTATAATGTCTTATCTGATCGAGTTATCAGATTTTTCCAATAGACGAGCTTGGGTCGCGGAATTATTCGGGTCGCGGGATTATTTCCTTACCGTGACCCCGGAACAGAAAGGGCTATTGAAGGACACCGTGGATTTTCGTCAGTAGAAGTCTGACAGTAAGGGGTGGGAGGACTCATTTGAAGATTTTACCACGCTAATAAAAAATAAAAAAAACTATTAGTTGCAAATAGAATATCTTCAGAAATGGCTCCCGGTCTTATCAACGGCTGCATGTGCCAAATTCGTGCAGTTTTAAACTTAATTTCCCCTTTGCAATCATCTTGGCAGTGGACGGACATGTTCCAATAGAATATTATTGAGCTCGTTTAGATGCATCTGGTTAGACTGTAAGCGAACCCTAAAATAATTATGTATGTAAAGGGAAAAGGCTAGAACTCGGCAGTCGGCTGCAATAATAGTCCATATGACCGATTTCGGCCACGGCGCGGGCGGTCAATATCTGCAGACTTGCAGAGATCTAATTGCACGAAAGAAATTATAGAGCACAAAACTTGTGCACTATAATTTCTTCTTCTTCTTACACACTTAGTGTGTGCGTAGGTGCACAATCGTCTGATCCTTTACCTGCTTGGGAAAAGGCTAAGCAGGTGATGACTTGATGAAATATCAATTTAACTATTCTAACAAAATACGAAGGATGTTTAGATGGATTTATATTACTCAATCACTCAGTCGGAGCATCTGAACAGAGGCCTAGGTTTCACGTTTTTATTACCAAAAACTTTGCCATTAATTTTGTGGATAAAGTTAGTAAACCGTTCGTTAACTAGAGTCGCTTTTAATTTTTCACAGAATTTCCAAGTACAAAGTACTGTTAGTAACGACAAAATGGTGTTAGGGCCTCAGATTTTGATGAGGGATGTGAAAAATCATCCTCAAATAACACATTAGATACCATTTATCCACATAATTTTATGCTATTGGGTTCCCGTGAGATAATCTTCGACTTACAAGCAAGAGAAGCCGCTAGCAAGAGCTAGTAACATCATGAACACTCTGCTATCATCATGACTATGTTGACTCGTCTTCATCAACATTGTATCGTCCATCACGAATACAATAACTCACCATTATTCAAGGCAACTCTGGAACAATGTTTGTTCCGCACAATATCGAACTCTGACTTAGGCGGTATAAGGTTGGATGCACAGTGAGGCTAAAATATAATTAATAAACTAAGCAGAGCTTGTGTTATGGGAACTAGATAACTGATAAACATACTTATATATTTCTAAATCCATACATAATTATTATAGATAAATTACACCCAGACACAGAACAAATGAGCATGAGCAGTGGTGGCCCAGTGGTATCGGTCCCGACTTACTAGTTGTAGGTTGTGTATTCATAATGAAGGGCAACTTTTTAGGGTTCCGTAGTCAACAAGGAACCCTTATAGTTTCGCCATGTCCGTCCGTCCGTCCGTCTGTCCGCAGTTTAGCTCAGAGACGCACAGTACTAGAGAGCTGCAATTTGGTGTAAATATACGGATTTGTTGTGCCGAAAAAGTGGTAAAATAAAATCTCGTAAAATATTTTTTTTTAGGGTACCTCCAGTACTTACACGTAAAGTGAGGATATTTTTTTTCTCGCGTACCCCTTTGTATGGGGTATCATTAAATAGGCCTTTTTTTTTTTTTTTTAGCGTGGTAAAATCATCAAATGAGTCCTCCAACCCCGGGCAGGGCGGGAGGGACTGTCAGACTTCTACTGACTAAAATCCACGGTGTCCTTCATAGCCTGTTAAGTTCCGGGGTTACGGTAAGGGAATAATCCCGCGACCCCGGCAGGCTTTGGCCCTCTGAGAGGGGGGCCCCGTCATTATGCTGACGCTCTTTGAGGCGCGCGTGGGACACAACGCGCCGTCGACCCGGGCATGGTCCTTGGTCGGGCAGCGAGTTGCCCTTTACTCGCTGCCCGCATGCCCGCGCCTACGGTGGCCGGAGATTATCTAGCGACGTCCGTCGCCGTGGGCGCCTACCACTGCGGCTGGGGCGGAGGGAGGACGCTGTACTCTCTCGCTCGCGGCCTGCCTCCTCCTTTACGAGCATTACTGCCTCGCAGAAGGAGCTGACCGCTTCCCACTCCGTCTCGCCCCGCAGCATGGCCGCAACCAATGCCGGGCGCGAGAGGTCTCCGCCTATCGCAGCCGTGAGGACACGTCGGTGCTCCGCCCAAGCTGGGCAGTCTTGCACCGTATGCTCCACCGTGTCCTCCGGGCGATCTTCGCAGTGGATCATTAAATAGGCCTTTAAAAAATAATGATAGTTTCCATTAACAATTTTTTGATAAAAAAATTCGTTTGTGAAATATTAAGCTTTAAAGTGCTAAATTTTGGTCGATTCGAGTGTTCCCCCCCTCTACCAGCTAAACGGTTATGTTTGGGGGTTATTCACAGTAGTAGTACATATAACGAAGTTTAAAAGAAAATTATCATGACTAAGTAGGCTTTACAACTTTACGAGTAATAGTCGACCAACTTATAAAATGTACTTGATATCATATTTTCTTAAACAAAATGTATCGGAGACAACTGCAAATGTAAGTTTGTCAACTTTATTCTTACAGCTTTTATAGGTATGTTTTTTGGGGATAGGTAGGTTTTTATCGTCAACTATTTTTAACTAAATTCAAAAAAAGGAGGAGGTTCTAAATTCGTTGTAATCTTTTTTCTTATGTATTTTCCCCGATTTCTCAAAGACTCCTGGACCGATTTTGAAAATTCTTCTTTTTAAAATTAAATTCAGCGAATCAGTTTAGTTAGTTCGCATAAGTATTTTGATGGGCAACTACGGAACCCTACACTGTGCGTGGCCCGACACGCACTTGGCCGGTTTTTATTTTGTGAAAATAATACTGATACGTCCAAAAACTTGCATTTTTTGATCCCATCAGAATCCTTTCTTGTTTGTCGATTCTTACCTATAAGTGAAATCAACACAAATTTAAGCAAAAAAATAACCTTAAACCCACGATAATAACTTACACGTGTAAAGATACCAACAATTGCTTAATATTATAATGATTATACAAATACGTTTCAAACAAAAAAAATGACTTATCAACACTCAAAAATAGGAGTAGTCAAAACAGTTGATCCGCATTATCTTGTGTGTCACCACCTTTAGCACGAGTAGTGATAGCAGAGTCAATTTAAGTTGCCAACTTAATTTATATAAGTTTGGCCATACCTGCTCGGGACTTGTGGCCATTGTAGAACATTGCCCAACATCGCCCGTCTTAGCTAAAGCGAGCAAATTGAGTACCCAAACGCTTGAACAATGTTGTTGGGAAGTTTTTATCGCTTATTGTGAAGCTATTTGTATGGTAAGTGGGCTGATAACGTTGATAACAATAGGGAGCTTTGATAGGAATATTCTGATGAAATCTGTATCGTTTTCTGAGGAGAAAGTTTATACTGTATTAGTAAGTATCGATTGGCCTCGTTTGACTTTTTCTTTCCTTGGTATTTCTTAATACTTGCAGTCTGTATATGCGCTCGGTTGAATGCGATAATGCCTTACAACCAGGTGTTTTCTGGGCCCAGTTTCGAAGTGGGTTTCGAAGTGGACAATTTGCCCGTAGCACGTATAATCAGTGCGTCCTAGTCCTACCGAGCCTAAACGTGGAGCATGACAGTCAAGCTGGCACACTGACGGCATGTCACGCAACGTGCTATGGAAAGGTCTACGCTGGCCCGGTGTCCACCAAAGCGGAGAGGAGAGGAGATGTGTTTGAATGACCAATCAGATGTCTGTAATAAGCGTCTGTCAAAAAGTGGAGAGGACATGTGGACATCTGATTGGTTATTCAAACACATTTCCTCTCCTATCCGCTTTGTGGATACCGGGCCTTAGTTAGGGATAAAATCCGGAATGAGATCTACGGCGTAAGACCAAAATGATAGATTTCAAAACTGTAGTAAGTTGAAGTGGCAGTGAGCTGGTCATATCTCTCGCAGAACTGACGACAGGTGGGTGGAGTGAAGGATTTTGAATCGAAGAAGGTTAGTATAGTGCGGGTCGCCTCCCGATAAGATCATCTGAAGACCTTAAGAAGGTAGCTGGCGGTGACTGGATGAAAAAAGGGCGAATTGGTACGCCTGTGGCGCTCCCTATGTCCAGCAGTAAACTGCAATAGGCTGAGATGACTATGAAGAATCGCTTCCTATTAAAAAATAGCAAATAATATAGATGTAAGTATTTTATGTTGTTGATTTTGACTACGATGGTCACTTCAGGAGCGACTTCTGACCAGGATGGTTCGATTGGTCGGGCAATATGCATTGTGATTGGGTTGTTTCAGCCACGAAGTCTGTAGTTGTGCCTGGTCGATGAACATAGGCCCTCCCCATATTGTTGGTGTTATATTAGCCTAGTTTCTATAAGGTCCCCCTTTTGGCAATGAGGCCTTGTCCTCTATGAGAAAGAATGGGCCCTTGTCCACTAGCGGGTTACAGTGAGGATTGGTGGATATCACATGTTTTTTTACGTCCTCAATTATTGTCTTCGCTTATTTATTGTTTGCTTTGCTGTTTTGAAAACAGTGCCTTGTGATAACTATAATTAATACACATTTTGCAATTAATAACTTAATTACGAAGAACTGCTACTTCACAGAATATACTGCTATCTTTATTGTGTTAAATTATAGGAATTTTGTGAGTGCTATTTTTATCAACTACCTAATGTACCAATTGTGATATATATAAGTGCGAACACTTTAAAATTTTAAGGTAAATATAGATACCTCCTTTCAACTTACATTTGAATAGTTGTTACTGTTAGTTATAAACTCGAAATTCAGACAATCGATCTTGTTTAGGTGATAAGGTTGAGATTTACTTGATGGAGTTTTGAATGAAACGACGTGTGATTTGTACCAAGATGTATTGGACACTGCTTATAAATTAAAGAATGAATAACTTGTACACATGAATCTAAACATAGCTATAGGTGACAGTTTTTTAACTGACCAGATCTTGAAAAAATATAATCAAATTCTAGAAATGCTTAAATAAGCCTTACCTCGTATCCGTGTGTCAGAAAATCTTCATAAATAAAACGTCACCAGTCAAACCGTGGTATCGCATTGTACAAACCCCACAAATCTATTTTTACCAAAATATTTTGATACCTCCCGGCAAACGAGTCCGTGAGGTTTTTCCTGCAAAACAACTGGATGAGTGTTACACCGAACTGTGTGGTTATAATGAAAATATGTAATGCACAGACGCCAGCATATCGAAGAGAAGAGCAGTGGTGGCCCAGTGGCATCGGTGCCGACTTACGAGTTGTAGGTCGTGGGTTCAAACCCCGCTTTGTGTAATTTATTTCATCACCGCTGCTCTCAAAACGGTGAAGGAAAACATTGTGAGCATGTCCTAGAACCAAAAATTTGAAGATATTGTGACATCTGGGTAGTTCTTCGAAATTTAATTCTTTGACTGATTCATATGGTCAAATTTTAATTTCACTTTCAGCTGAGTAACACATGTTCATATGAAAATAGATATTCCAAATAACATTTATTTGTTTGAGGGACTTCTTCTTACAAAGTAGTTTTTAAGATATCGACGTTTAAAAATTTTGTGCCCAGATGAATCAGAATTTTTAACAGATGTAAATAAAAATGGACTTTGTAATAAGAAAATAATCATAATATTATAACAACAATATTATTTTTTTATAAAACAATTAATTTATTAACAGTGATCATATTATCAAGGAAAAAATCTGGTCAATTCAACAATAAAATTCTTGTTTTTAAACTAACAATTACAGAAATAAATACTTACAGAAAAGCGAGAATTTTGTTATAAATAGGTACTAGATAGTTATTTTAATGATACGTTATAATATTCTCTCTGTTTACTTTTGTTTTTCTCTCTATTTTTTCAAATATAATTCTTTCATTTCTAATTTCCACGCAGCATACTTGCCTGGAACTTTACTTATTTTCCATCTTAGAAGGATGAAAAATTCGTACGTTCTGTGAGTCTCTTTTTCTCATAGATATATTTTGTTCCATCTTTTCTACTATTGATAGTGGCATTGTTGTAAACAGCAATATAAAATAAAATAGATAGAGTTTGACTTATTAATGAATAAAAACCGAAGAATAATGTCAAAATTATGTCACACACACTCTACTGACATGAAAAAGTAAAATAACGTAACAAAAGTGTCCTTTCTGGCTGGAAAAGAGGAAAACTAATTTATTTTCAGATTCATATGGGTTTTTGAACATATAAATCAGGCACAGATGAATCATGATTTTGCCTAAAATCATGCTTAACTCGTCATTCATACAGACTTCAGTATTATCATTTTTCTACACGAATCTGTAACCCAAAAGCATAACACGAAACTCAGATTAAAGTCTTAAATCAGCAAAATAAAATTAATAAATTAGGCATTGTAATCAGCAAGGTACCTAAACCAAGCACAGATGAATCAGACATTTACCTGTGTTTCACCAGGTTCTAAGCCAACCAGCCTCATGTCCGCCTTCTAGCACGTCCGTTGTACGACAGGTTTCCCCCCACGTGGGATCCCAGACTCTCATCATTATTCCTCGACCAAGTACAGTCAAGCAAAGCTTACTCCACATGAATCAGTATTATACGCCGGACACTTCTTATTTACTTAATTAAAATTACACTAACGTAGTTATATCTAATATGTATTTTTTTTGTAAGAGGTCAATTAATTACCTTTCGATATAACTATAATTTATATTGATGAATCAAAAGGAAAATGCGACATCGACCATTTTGTTCCGGAAAATGGGAAACGGACGCCCTATATGAATCAGGAGAACAGACTTCAAAATTTTTTATTTTGTATCTAGATAGCTACTATTAAAAAAAATAGAATTTGTCCCAGGTAGAGCTAAAGCTAAACTGTACAGAAAAAAATATTACATACCGTTTTGTTAGTTGGTTACAGAAATATACCCACAGACATCGAAAATTTTGTCTCTGAAGAACTACCCATCTACCAACCCGCACTGAGTCCGCGTGGTGGATTATGGCCCACTCGACCTCTCACAGAAAGGAGGCCTATGTCCCAGCAGTTTGAACATTATAGGCTGAAGAT
Source organism: Agrotis segetum (assembly GCA_036375495.1). Classification (NCBI taxonomy): domain Eukaryota; kingdom Metazoa; phylum Arthropoda; class Insecta; order Lepidoptera; family Noctuidae; genus Agrotis; species Agrotis segetum. The sequence continues at coordinate 183,539 of JAQSVV010000692.1, read as the reverse complement.
GATGATGATGCCAGCAGATCGACCTACCCAATTCGAACATTAACTTTCCACTATTGTGATAAGGTTGAGAATCCAAGTGATCTCAGCGAGAATCTCGAATGACGTACGTGACGTTTGGAGGGAAATCCCTCAAGTACACCGACATAGTGAACTAAATATTTAACATGCACATTAATGGACACAAACTGACTGGCACAACAAAATTCCTCTAAAGGTGTTGATAGACTCAAGCATTCACTTGTAACAGAACATCGAGCATTCGTAGCTATTCCAGAGAGCTGAACAACGAGCAGAGCCAAACATCGCTGCAAACATTACACGATCTTTTTAAGGGGCCCATATTTTAGAGCGCAGCAGGCATTTAGAGCGATTTCCCCCCCTCCTGTCACGTGGCATCACAGCGCTTTTCAAATGAACTTCGCTGACCCCGTTAAAAAACATACCACCTTGACCTTATTCTAGCCTAGTACTTTGACAGGCCATTTAGCGTTACCCCCGCGCTGCATGTCACGTGGCGCCAGAGCGCAAAACGTACCACCTTGATCTTATACTAGCCTAGTACTTTTGCTGGTTAGTGAGATTCTAACAGTTTTTAAGCCTACCTGGAATATAACAACTTTTTACTTTTGAAAAATGCGCAGTACAAAGCGTCTCTATGAGATATCGACACGGGCATATTATTGCATACTTTCATGCATTTTTATTTCGAGAAATTCTTTTAAACATGTTTAAAATTCATCTATCTTCAATTTATTTAATAAAAAATATGGTATCCAAGTTAAAGCACAAGTTACTTGTAAAAGTAAGAGTACCATATTATTTGAAATCTTTAAATAATGCAAAAAGAGTATCATCATATCAAGCAAGGATCGAACCCGAACCTCGTAGCTTACCAGTCCCAGTGTTCTTACGTTCGGCTACGCAGTCCGCTGAGTAGACGTTTAAAATAGCTGTTCATAAATTATGTCATGATTTTTCATTAGTTCTGATAAAAAAACAACAGACGACGAAGCTTTATCTTTCACATTTTATGTAATCCTGGTACTATCGGGACAAATGCAAGCACATTTTACGACTCTCCTATCAAACTATAAGGCTGCGTTTCCACCAGAGATGTGCGAGGATCCGTAGCGAGGGATGTGTTTGCAAATAACCAATAAAATCGCTTCATTTACCTCGCTTCGGTCAGTACAGCTACAGTGGAGCTAGATTTTTGCCCATACAAAACAAGCAAGGGATTTGTTCGAGGTATTTGTACGAGGGATGTGTGAGAGGGATGTGTTGCGAAGGATGTGTACGAGAGATATGTGCGAGGGATGTGTAAGTGTGATATGTTGTGAGGAGTGTGTGTTGTGTCTTCATTCCCACTACACCGCACCCTCGTCGCCACATTTCACAGCTACGCTACACATCTTCATAGGCACATTTTCATCGCACAGCTTTGGTGGAAACAACCGCACCAGACCATAACATTGTCCTGAATTCAGGATCAGATATTCAGAATATGATTAAGAGTAAGAAACTTAGTCGCCAAAGCACATGCTTTGGCGACTAAGTTTTCAAATAATATGGTAAGATTTCAAATAATATGGTACTCTTACTTTTACAAGTAACTTGTGCTTTAACTTGGATACCATATTTTTTATTAAATAAAATAAATCGTGTCCTAATTAGGATGCTACTCGTCCTAAATGCAATTACACTTTCCTGAATAATTCTGGACGTCCTGAATATCGGAGCCTGAATTTAGGACAGTGTAAATTGCCCCTTATGTTTTGAAAGTCTAAAATAGTTTGAAACACCGCCGTGATGATATCTTTCGTAATATGTTTGCCTGGTAAGATCGTCAGTAACTGCCCTTAAAAATGATTGAACTTCGTGAAAATCTCGAATCGAAACTCTTTCATATCTATGATAGCCTAGTACCAAAAACTTCGTGTATGACTTGTTAGAGCAGTGTTGTATAGTTTATGTGGCAGATTAGGTAGAGACAAAGATACCATAAGAGAGAAACATCGAAGATATCATGGTGTCTCTGTCACACGACAGTGACAGAAATTATACTTCGATGCCGCCTGCACTGTGTCTGTAATCTAACCGTTGCGTTTTATGCTTTCCTGTTAACGTGGCTACAAAATTGCACTAAATAGTTAAAACTCAGAAATAAATGGATATTACGTATATTATATCGATCGCTAGCGGGGGGAATGGCGCGAGCCAGCAAAAGCGATACAGGTCCTACCACAGAGTACTTTTATTAATAGGGCATAGAGATCTAACTTCACGGGTTTTTCGGGCAATGGACAACAGCGACATCTAGTGTTCTCCGACGACAACTTTTCTGTATATAGTTTTATATATATATATATATAGGTATATACACAGCTTGCTCATTCCTTTTAGTGTTTTAATTGACTAATAATACATTAGTAAAAAAATAAAACATATTTGTTAAGTAATTTTATTTATTTCACCAACCATGAGGCCTTTTACAGTGTTTTTTACAGTAATTTCTAGCCACTTGATATTTAGGTATCGATGTCACTGATAGTATCTTGCTCTCCAGTGAGAATTTTATTAGCTTGGAAATAACACACGGATACACTACTTTAGAATAGGACCAAAAGCAGAAAATGCAGGAAAATAACGAGCCGCACCAAACGAGAATCCAAATTTTTCTGCTAAGTGCAATGTGACACTGACATTTTATTGACGTATTGAAAAGACATCGCACCTTGCAACAAAGTCACAAATAGCCAAAACTGCAAAATCGACCTAAGTATCCAAATTGCGGCGGTAAGAGGGTCTCTTTGAGGAGTGGCTGGAGAGAAGTCATGGCGTCCTGACCTACCGCTTGACGCAGGTCCTCACTGGACACGGAAGTTTCGGGAGGTACCTGTGTCTGATGCGAAAGGAGGAGACGCCTGGGTGTCACCACTGCGAAGATCGCCCGGAGGACACGGTGGAGCATACGGTGCAAGACTGCCCAGCTTGGGCGGAGCACCGACGTGTCCTCACGGCTGCGATAGGCGGAGACCTCTCGCGCCCGGCATTGGTTGCGGCCATGCTGCGGGGCGAGACGGAGTGGGAAGCGGTCAGCTCCTTCTGCGAGGCAGTAATGCTCGTCAAGGAGGAGGCAGGCCGCGAGCGAGAGAGGACAGCGTCCTCCCTCCGCCCCAGCCGCAGTGGTAGGCGCCCACGGCGACGGACGTCGCTCGATGATCTCCGGCCACCGTAGGCGCGGGCATGCGGGCAGCGAGTAAAGGGCAACTCGCTGCCCGACCAAGGACCATGCCCGGGTCGACGGCGCGTTGTGTCCCACGCGCGCCTCAAAGAGCGTCAGCATAATGACGGGGCCCCCCTCTCAGAGGGCCAAAGCCTGCCGGGGTCGCGGGATTATTCCCTTACCATAACCCCGGAACTTAACAGGCTATGAAGGACACCGTGGATTTTAGTCAGTAGAAGTCTGATAGTCCCTCCCGCCCTGCCCGGGGTTGGAGGACTCATTTGATGATTTTACCACGCTAAAAAAAAAAAAAAAGTATGCCAAATTGTTTCTAATGGTGAACGCACATTTAGCCGCACCGCAGTCTCCGCAGTCTGTTCTCTTACCCAATTCTTTGTATGAAGTTCTATGATCCCTCGCATACCGCATCGCAAATTCAAAGAATTCGGTAAGAAAACAGACTGCGGAGACTGCGGTGCGGCTAAATGTGCGTTCACCATAAACCATGCCTTTACTTGGGGCAACAAAGACATCCGCGAAAGTATCTCGAAACTACACTAGATGGCAGAAGTGCCTTTGTGTTTATTGGCGGTTTTTCCGTGCGTTTTGGGCCGACACCGTTTCATTGTAAGTAGTGCCCCCTCGCCCGCGACTTTATTGAGGTCTTTTTTCGCTCAAAATCTTGGAGCAACAAAGGCATAAAACATAACAGTCATAAAACTAAATAACTTCTGGTGCAACAAAGTCACAATTCAGGACATTTTTTTTTTGTTATATTTTCTTTTAATAAGATTTCTTTGGCAATTAAATACAAGATTTTTACGTATAAGTATAGCCAACTAAAAAACAATAAATTAAATGTGAAGATTTCAAACCTTCTTTAGATAGTTATCCAGAACCGAGGAAAAACATGCAAAAAAAATTAAAAGTCTTCTCCTGTAAAATTTAAAAATGAGCTGCTACGTCTTTGTTCCACCGAAGGTGCGAATGAGTGAAAATTAATGTTACCAGTAGGTAGCCCAAATAATTATAGAAGTCTATTAATAATTTGGGAAAATATCGAAATAGAAAAACATACTTATATAAATATTGAAAAACGACAGGGACATCATTAAACTAGAAACGTAATAAAATACATGATAAATAGTAGTATAAAGCTACAGTAGCGACATCTATAGTCAGCAGAGCGCAACTCTCGTATTATAATACTACTAAATTAAAAAATACATCTCTAAGAAGATTTATAAGTTACATTTGGTACTCCACAATTTTTTAGTATAATGATCTAAGTCATGCCAGGCTTTTAGTTAGAAGATTGATGACCCTGGGTCCTACCTCGGACACGCCTCGCGGGCGACTGAAGCAATGCGTGTAGGGCACGTCGTTATATAGTAAAGGGTAAAAAAAAAACAGAAATATTTAGAAAAAAAGTAATCGAAAATTGTTCTGACAAACATCATTACCTATCTATTGATATATTTTTTAGGTCCATAAGCATGGTCTACTTCAAGTACCACCGAAAAAACGTTAAAAAAATCTCTATTTTCGCGATTTTTTTTGATCAAGTCAAGTTATAAATATCGCGTTTTCAACCGCACGGTTATTTAGATAGTTTATTGAACTACAACATATATTTTTTTCGGATCGAAAAAAAGAATATTTGATTGTTTATTGTTGAATCAAAAATAGGTCGATTCCTGATTACGTGGCCTTAACGTATGCTCAAGTCGATGCTCGTCATAAAAGTCACGAAGACCTACTCGACAAAAAGCTCAAAGCTAGAACGCTCTCTTTTATTTTTCTGTAGTGTAACATTCGTAAAGAGCTATAGGACACGGTAGATTTTAGTCAGTACGAGTCTGACAGTCTCTCGCACTCTGCCCTTGGTGTCCCGGGCTCATTTTTAATGATAATACCAGGATAAAGTAAAAAAAAGTGTAACATTCGCATGAATGCTGACTGCAGGCGAATGTTCAAGTTTATCAGCACCTTAATGTTCTTAACAATCAGCTAATGATTCGTTCTTGTTAACCATATCAATATGGGCCTCATTGACTGGCTGATAATGGCTGTCACGGTCATTAGGAAAACTAATGCATTTGTTACTGTTTTGTGGCGTTATTTTTAATACGGTCGAGTTTTATAATCAAAGAGGGTTCTGTATATAACATACCTACATATTATAGTTTTCTTGCAAGTAATGAATTGTTGGGTCAATAAATATGTAGTGTGATTGTTTCTTCCGGTTCGGTGAGATGAAAACGTGGCTTTTTGTTTAACTAGTATAAAATTTGTTTTCGATTCAATTAGGTCCACTGGCAGTACCAAAAATGTGTCTACTATCTGTTATAGATTACTGTCATAGGTACAGTCATTATGACCACGATTCTCTGATATTTTTAGACATAGGTACTTATTGAAAAATCAGCAGTTGAAAGTTTGCATAAAATCCTACATCCCAAAAATTACACCATAAAATAATATAAATATTTCAACAATAAATGATTAGTGAACCCTAATGAGTTTCTAATGATGCAAAATAAGGTGATAACAGGTAGAATATAACAGTGTACTTCGCGACCATCATTTATTAAATCACCCGCACGGTGTCAAGTAAAAATAACAAAAAAAAAACTTTTTTTTTACAAAATGAAAGTGTACACTGCCGTGCTATTGTGTGCTGCCGTTGTGTTAGTAGAATGTGGTCATACATTTATGGGGACCAGCGTCTTACGGCCTCTAGTGTACCACAAGGAAGCTAGATTTGGATCCAAGATATTTCAGAAGAGGATTGAATATTTGAACTTCACACTACCCGCGGTCGCTGGCTTTTCGAGAAGTATTCAGGTGAGTCATTATTTGGAAAAAATCTATTTCTTTGCATATTATATTATGCATGAGTAATAGTATCTATCTGTATTGGAACCTTCTGACATAATAAGGTTCAAGTGTACACATTATGGAACTCGACTGTATACAGACGCTAGACGCCAGCACAAAAATCTGCAATTTTTTTGCAAAAGTACCCTTAGCATGAGTTTTCAGTATTTGAGACGTAAACTGGTACTTTGACAATTTCAAATTGACAATTTTCAAATTAGTTCCTTTTCGCCACTAGAGGCGGCAACGACGATATAATACTAGACTCCGCATGCACGATCTAAGGAACAAAAATTATTCTGCCAACTCGCTGAGGTACTACGTCAGCGAGGGGGACGGGGTATTGCGTTGTGATTGGCTAACTCAAGGTCTGTTCTGTCTCAACGTATGTTTACGGCTCACAGGATTGGTTGAAATGAGACGAATATAAGACTTTTTTGCCTAATGTGTTGGCAGACATCGGTCGCCTGTTATTAGGAGTCTAGTATTATATCGTCGTTGAGAGGCGGTGTTCCATTTTTAACCGACTTCAAACGCTGTAAATACTGGAAAGACGCTGTAAAGTAAAAGAGTGAATAGTCGTGATAAGGGATGGATTTTCAACCTTTAGAGGAAGGTTAATATATTCGATTGGTAAAATTTGACAGATTCCGATAGGTTGACCTCACTAGGAATTTCTCCTGCATCGTCGGTGAGTTTACAAACAGATCCTCAAATTCACAAGGCCTTACCACGAACGCTTAACGCGATCCAGTTTAGGCTGTGGGAAAGAGATGGCTCTAGACGACTTATATAGCTCTGTCTCTTTCCCGCAGCCTAAACTGCCCCCCTAGACAAGTCGCAAACGATAATCGTTAACGCTCGGTTCTCTCCAATAGATTTTCAACCTTATTCCTTCGCGTCTTTAGTTGAAAATCTATTGAAGATTTCATGGCGTTGTCGTTCGTTCCAGTCGTAGATTTTCAACTAAAGACTCGAAGGAATAAGGTTGAAAATCTATTGGGGAGAACCGAGCGTTAACGATTATCGTTTGCGACTTGTCTAGGGGGGCTGGATCGCATTAAGAGCTCGGGTACCTACAAATACTGCACGCTGGGCAGCAGTCGATTACTCAATCATTTTCCAATTAGACAAGACGTGCATAAATACACCATCATCTTCCAGTCCATATTTCATAAAATAGGTAGCGTATTAATTATTTCTTATTTCAGGGTATCCTGGCTTACGATCTGACGCACTCCGGCGCATCAGCGAACGTGACGCAGGGCGGGCTCGGCTACAACTTCGTGAATCTTCGGATGAAAAGCGATCGAGCCAAGGAGTTGCACTACGATATTTATATTTATGCTTGATTTATGTTATTTACAGCAATAAATCCTTTTTACTGACTATTGTTGTTCCTACCTTATTCACTAAACAAAATAGTTCCCTGGCTAAAACCGGTCTAAGCCATAAATTCTCCCCCTCTAGAGGGCCAACTCCTGCCGGGGTCGCGGGACTTAATAACATGACCCCGAAACATAAAGGGCTATTGAAGGACACCGGGGATTTGAGTAAGTACGAGTCTGACAGTGCCTCCCGCCCTGCCCGGTGTGGGAGGAGTCATTTGATGATTTTACCACGCTAAAAAGCTATAAATTCTCGTAGGCCTTCGGACGGCGAGTAATAGGTGACTAGCCGCCCGATCAAGGACCATGCCCGGGTCGAAAATGCGTCGTGTTCCACGCGCGCCTCAAAGAGCTGTCAGCATTCTGATGGGCTTAGATGGTCAAAGCTTACCTGGGTCGCGGGACTGTCTCATCTGGTAACCGTGACCCTGGAACGTAAAGGGCTATTGGAGGATGACCATGGATTTTACTGAGTACGAGTCCGATAATCCAGAGCTGCGGGGCTATTGCGCATCTCGGTGTCTATGATCATCAAATAGCGGTCAAAAGGTAAATTTCGTATTGGCTTTGGCATTTGCAATGAAAATGATAAATATAACTTTCCCTAAAACCCGTGGTAACTGGGCTTCTCCCAGTTGTAATGTCCCTTTGTGCCTATTGGCCTTGTTTTGTTCTGTCTCCTGCTTGCATGGAGGGAAATGAGAACATAATATATTTTTCCTACTCCTCCACTATTCGATTCTGATTAATTTCGTTGCAGGATCCAAGACAGGCAAATTCATTCTCCGGGACACGTCGAGCTTAATTGTCTCGGCGCTTTTCTGGTGGTTGCCACTGTTGATTCTGGCTTTCAGGAGTTGTAGTGGTTGAGAATAGTGTGGTGGGTTTGTCCCTAAAACCAACTATTCTAACTCTTGAGGCACTCCACTCCTCAACTTAGCCTCGGAACAGGTATCAAGCCAAATTCAGTGGACAACCGCTGTTCAGTGACTATCAAGTTAGCCAATAGCACTGCGCGACGGAAGGACTAATTTGAAGATTTAATAGGACAAATAAAAAAGCTATAAATTCTAGTAGAAGTAGTAGTAGAATTTATGGCTTTTTTGAATGATATTATCATAACAAGGATCTCTAAAAGTAAACAAGAAATGAGAACAAAGGTGTTCAAACAAAGTTGAATCATCTGAGAGTGAACTAAGAAAAGTCCCAGAGAATGACTTAAAAACAGTACCAGGAAAAACGGCGAACAATACTATATAATATGAGGAAATACTGCGGTCGAGATTATTGAAAAATAGTTATTTGTAAATTTTTTTTTTTGTAACTAGATAGGTATGTGAAATGTTTCATCCATAGATTCCACCCACCCAGGCCTCCTCTCTGTGAGCCATAATCCACCACGCGGGCCCAGTGCGGATTGGTAGATGTCACATGTCTTCGAATTTTTGGTTCTCGGACATGCTGGTTTCGTCAGGATGTTTTCCTTCACCGTTTTGAGAGCAGTGGTGATGAAATGAATTACGCAAAGTAAGGCTGAAATGAATGAAACTACTGATCAAACAACTCGCCATAAGAAGTTTTTTACTTCACACTATTGAATGAATTAATAAATACCGCCCGATCCCCAATGGCACGTTTTTGTGCCACCTCTCGAGCCCCCGAGGAAAATGTTTTTCCACTAAATACTGATCGATTTTAAAACTTATTTTTCCAAAAAAAAGGATTAATATCGGTCTATTTTTTGGTGGCACAAAAACGTGCCATTGGGGATCGGGTCGATCAGTATTTAGTGGAAAAACATTTTCCTCGGGGGCTCGAGAGGTTAATAAAACAAAATATAAACTTTAATAAATGAGAATAGAAACTACGCTTCTATGTAAATACAGCCAACGACTGTGGCGTCTGTCACACGCTATCAGGTGAAGGCTATTTTTCCCTTTTTTTAGGGTTCCGTAGTCAACAAGGAACCCTTATAGTTTCGCCATGTCCGTCCGTCCGTCCGTCCGTCCGTCCGTCCGTCCGTCCGTCCGTCCGTCCGTCCGTCTGTCCGCAGTTTAGCTCAGAGACGCACAGTACTAGAGAACTGTAATTTGGTGTAAATATACGGATTTGTTGTGCCGAAAAAGTGGTAAAATAAAATCTCGTAAAATATTTTTTTTTAGGGTACCTCCAGTACTTACACGTAAAGTTAGGATTTTTTTTTTCTCGCGTACCCCTTAGTGTGGGGTATCATTAAATAGGCCTTTAAAAAATAATGATAGTTTCCATTAACAGTTTTTTGATAAAAAAATTCGTTTGTGAAATATTAAGCTTTAAAGTGCTAAATTTTGCTCGATTCGAGTGTCCCCCCCCTCTACCAGCTAAACGGTTATGTTTGGGGTTGTGAAAAAATTCACAATAGTAGTACATATAACGAAGTTTAAAAGAAAATTATCATGACTAAGTAGGCTTTACAACTTTACGAGTAATAGTCGACCAACTTATAAAATGTACTTGATATCATATTTTCTTAAACAAAATGTATCGGAGACAACTGCAAATGTAAGTTTGTCAACTTTATTTTTACAGCTTTTATAGGTATGTTTTTTGGGGATAGGTAGGTTTTTATCGTCAACTATTTTTAACTAAATTCAAAAAAAGGAGGAGGTTCTAAATTCGTTGTAATCTTTTTTCTTATGTATTTTCCCCAATTTCTCAGACTCCTGGACCGATTTTGAAAATTATTCTTTTTTTAAAAATTAAATTCATCGAATCAGTTTAGTTAGTTCGCATAAGTATTTTGATGGGCAACTACGGAACCCTACACTGTGCGTGGCCCGACACGCACTTGGCCGGTTTTTTTATTTTCTAGCCGAGCCGTAGAGATTCCCCTAGCCGTTAAACTAAACTGACGGGACATTGGATTCCATTTTATATTTCGTTTTTTTAGCATTATTAGTTTGCTAATAAAAGAAATTTGGATTGGCAGGACTGTTCACGGTAACCTGCTGGTCTAATACGGCCACTTGGCAATATTGCCTTATGATTCACTTCGATTCAATGAAGAAAAGCCAATGACGTTTCTGAAAATACACGAAGTGAAAGTCAAAGTCGAAGTCAATGTAATCATTAAGAATATTGCTTAAATTGGCAGTTTTAGAAACGCTGTCCTTGCTTTACAATAATGTATGTACTTGGTAACCCTTAGTAGGTAATCAATTTATCATGACTAAAATAACTGAGACAGACTATCCTTTCCTGCCTTCTCTCTTCCTCTAATTAATTGGTTGACAAAACGATGCATCCACATTGGGCATCCGTTGAAATGGCACCTGAACTAATGCTTAACTAACATGCGGCTCCTGTCAAAACTATTCTCAATGGTGTAGGTACTAGATGCCCAATGTAGTTGCGAGACTGTCTCATCAGCTTATCGTCACCCTGGGACGTAAGGAGCTATTGAAGGATCATCGTGAATTTTAGTCAGTACAAGTCTGACAGTCCCTCCCGTCCGCACTGGGTGGGAGGACTCATTTGGTGATTTTCATTTTATGACGGTATAAAAAAGGTGCCAAATATGGAATACCCGCCCATTTCGTCACCCTATTTAGAAATTATATATTGTTAGTCATAATAATTATGTTCTGTAGGGTGCGTATTATAAAAGTATTCTATTTTTATTTTTATGCGCTGATATTTCAATAAAAATAACCTATACTTTCCTTTTCTCGGAACCTAGAACCATAATTTGCGGTCAAGACCAAACTCACGATAACTAAACCGAAATCATAAAGATAAGGATGTTACAAGAAATTATAATTATAACTAACTGTAAATATGAGCAAACTGTGACCCACAAGTTTATCACTGTGAGATATAAGGTAAAAACGTACATAAACAAAACTCCGTTATATATTCACGTACTAACCGTCGAGTGGAACGGACGTCAGATTCTAAATTTGATTTTTTTTTTTCTTTTCAAAATGAAGCTGTGCACTCTAGCCTTTTTGCTCGCTGCAGTAGTATTTGTGGAGTGTGGCCATACATTCTTGGGTACCAACGTTTTAAGGCCTTTGGTCTACCATCATGATGTCCAGTACAGTTCCAAGGTCTTCAGGAAGCGGGTAGAGAATTTGTACTTCGCGTTGCCAGCTGTACCTTCTAATGTGGGACGTTCAATTCAGGTGAGATTTTGTTTTATATTATCATTTAGCCATTACTAGCGACCTTACCCGCTACAACTCAAAATTTACCTCACGGTAATAGAAATTGGGGTAATAGAAATAACTGTGCCACATTTTATCAAAATCTGTTCAGTAGTTTTTGCATGAAACAATAATAATAAATACGTGTCTATTAGTTTTTAAAAATCTAACTGATAGACTACCTAATTAGATTTGCAATTTTTACCTTTAATTGGTACCTACTGTAATCATACCTATTATGTAGATCTAATTGTTATTCTATTATGCACTATGTGAATAGAACATAACTGAAACTAGTAGAATTATATTTATTTACTAATTACACAAGTGTATACGTCAAGTCTAATTGTTATTCTATTATGCACTATGTGAATAGAACATAACTGAAACTAGTAGAATTATATTTATTTACTAATTACACAAGTGTGTACGTCATCCATCACACCGGGGTTCCCCAAGCCATGCGTGATTTTATAAAAACATCTGGAAGGTAATGATTTTCCTTTATCATATCATCAGAGGCTCTAGAGCTAGACAATACGAAAGAAAAAAATATCTTTTTTTCTGTCCCTATGTGTTCCGTTTTCATATAAACGCTGAACCGATTTTGATGAATTTTGTTACAAAGATATATATAACTGTAAATGGGACCCTAGCCATAGCCTAATTCGGCCCTGTGTGACCTACAGTGGTAGGTACACGATTGCCTAAAAACGTAGTAACCGATTTATTTGACGCTTATTGGGCCTTGATATTGGCCAGAGGCTAACAACACATTACCAGCTGACATCATAGATGTTTATACTCTTTTATAAAAGATCTACTAGAAATAGACACTATAACTACTATATACTATTGTGTATAGTAGTTAATTATCGGGCTATATAAATTCGTTATCACTGTCGTATCATGTACATACAATTTATGTTTATGTCTTTTGTTTTACCTACTTCCATTACATAATATTTTATTCAAAGCTAAAGGTTATCGGCAATTCACATACGGATTATTAAGTATGACATTTAACCGATTTAAAAAATATACCTACACAAAAAAGTGTAAAACAAGTATTCTTTCGGAAGTCAGTGGCTTTGTTTTTATACTACGAGTACATTTACTGTTTTGCCATCAAGGTTTTGTACACAAATAAATACTTACTGCTAACACAAAAGCTTGGGGCCTTACGATAGTGGGCCCTGGGTAAATTCCCAGTGTGCCCAATGCAAATGACGGCCCTGCATAGTCCAAGTAGGTCTGCAGTTGGTTTTGGAAATTGTGTCTTGACTTAGCTAATAAGTATTCTGTGACAATGGTAAAACGAATCGTAACTTGACTGTGAAAAATTTATACCTGGAAGTGCTGTATTGTAAATTTTAAAAGCGTCCTATTTATCTTCGTCAATTTCGGTTGACGTAAGAAACGTAAAATACGGGTCAAATAATAATTTTTGATAATCTAATTGACTAATTCGATTTTTTTAGTCATCTAGTTATTGCCTATATATTCTCAAAATGTGTCATGAATTCTATACTTGTGGAGGCTTCTACACTGTGAATCATCACCAGCCTATATAAATATTCCCACTACTGGACCACAGGCCTTCTAGAGGGAATGGACCATAACTTAATCGGGCCCAGTGCGGGTTGGTTGCTGTCAGACGACTTTAATTTTTTTGTTCGAGGACATGACAATTTCTTCACGATGTTTTCCTTCAACGTTTTGAGAGTCAGTCAGTGGTGAAGAAATCAATTGCTACGTTTCGTACCTACCCATGACCTACAACTCATAGGTCCTGGCCGATACTACTGGGCCACCAAAACACTGAATAACTTTACTGTTCCACTCAAACCTCACCCAAAATGTCACTGTCAGGCGTCAATTCTGACAGTAGGTAGTAAAACAGCGATTGATGACTTGGGGAAAAAAAAACCCGTGGCGTTTTAGGCACCTCGCGCACTAGACGACCACGTGGTCGTGGTCGTCTAGTGTTGTCTCTAGTCCTGATCGTCGACTGGTTTAGTAAATCTGATCGTTGCGGCCACTGGTCGTGGTCGTGGCGGTCTAGTGGGCGAGGTGCCTTTGAGCTTTTTTTGCAAAAATGACAGATATTTGAAGTTAGAGGCAAAAGCCCCGTGTATTTTATAAAAAAATGTCCCATTGGGTGTATATTTTTGTATAACCCACTTAAGGTGATTGCTTCGATGTAGCCCGCGAAATTCAATTTTTTTTACGTTTTTTGCAATTTGCAAGCCAGTGACATGTTGTAACTTTATAAATATATGTGTTGCGGTAATAACAAGTATAATTTTAAATATAAAAATTATCAAAAAATTCGCTCCATCAGCACTCACATAGAAAAGGTGCGTCGTAGTTAGATTTCGGAGATTTTAACATGATGCACCTTTTCTATGTGAGAGCTGATGGAGCGAGTTTTTTGATATTTTTTATATTTAAAATTATACTTGTTATTACCGCAACTCATATATTTATAAAGCTACAACATGTCACTGGCCTGCAAATTGCAAAAAACGTAAAAAAAAATTGAATTTCGCGGGCTGGTTGGAGCATCCCCCTTAAACAAATATTCTCCATTTTACAGGGTATTCTGGCGTTCGACATGACACACTCCGGAGCAAGCGCTAACGTGACACAAGGCGGCCTCGGCTTCAACTTCGTGAACCTCCGGATGAAGAGCGACCGTGGCGAAAAAATCCATTTCGACGTCTACATCTACGCTTAAATTTGAAAAAAGAATTGTAATAAAGAAACATTCGTGTTGCCATAATCTGCATTTACCTACTTGTTTTTATTTTAATTAGAATTTATTTATTAACTGAATAACTGCTGTTACTACTATTACTACTGCTGCTATTTTTGCATGGTGTAATAGATGATTGACGTAAGTAGGTACAGGCGCGGTCGCAGCCTGAAATTTTGGGGGGGGTCACTCACTACACTAATGAAAAATAGGTAGGTATCTGGAATAAAATAAACATTATGGCACAAGATATATTGCACAAGATAGTTACAGATTTCCTTTTAAATATTTGCCAAATTTTTGAAATTTTTCAATGTGACCTTAGGTTTTGGGGGGGGTCATGTCCCCTGTGACCCCCCCCCCCCTTCGGACCGCGCCTGAGTAGGTATTTTTACATAATGCGTGTGAAATTCCTTTTGTTTGACAAAATGCGGTGGAGCGTAACGCATTAGAAATCCAGGCTTTGTAGACAAACGCAGCAGTCTCCAATTCATTTTCTAACTTTATAACGTTGCACATAAGGTTGAAAATTTATTAAAAATTACAGAGCGGTTTTCATTTTCCGTCAGTTAACTTTCAGTTAGATTTTTTTAACTTTATGCACTTGAACATTTAGTTGAAAATGTACTAAAGACTGCTGAGCGTTAACGTAATCGCTTGAAGCTATCTAGGGGGTCACCTCAGCGATAGAATTTGTGATACAAAAAAATAAGTCCGAAAAAAAAAATTTTTTGATACCTAATCCAATGTTACGCAAACCACCTGGCTCACGAACAAACAACTAAACAAAAGAATTGCGTTATTGACGCAGCTCCACTCCGGCAACGCAATTCTATTGGTTGTTCAAAACACGTCTCGACTCGCACAGCTTTGGTGGAGTCTCGGCCTTAGGCTGCTTTTCCACCAGAGATGCGCTATGCTACGTTGCTACGGATACGTTTTTTATCCACCAATCACATTCATTTGTTTACATAGCACAGCACTGGTGGAAACGGTTTCAGCTAAGATATGTTTTTTATACTTATGTAAGGATGCGTGCTATAGCTGCGTGCTGTGGCTGTGTGCTATGGCTGTGTACTATGGCTGCATGCTGTGGCTGCGTGCTATGGATGCGTGCTACGGATGCGTGCTAGGGATGCGTGCTATGGATGCGTGCTGGGTCGACGAGTATGGCTCCGTCGACGTTTTCTGACAATTACTAAATTTAGTTTAGTTTTAAAATACAGCAGAAAAGTAATTTTTGTCACTTCACTGAACCAATTTATGGATTTGTCAAATCAATAGATTTGTTTAGGGAAATGATAAAAATCGTGTTGTTAGTTCAACAAATCCCTGGTTTTATCATATCCCTGCGACAGAAACATCGCATAGCTCGAGCTGCGCATCTTCGTAGCGCAGCTACGCATCTTCATAGCGCAGCTACCTTGTGACAGCACATCTTCGTAGCGCAGCTACGCATTTTCGTAGCGCAGCTACCTTGTGACAGCGCATCTTCGTAGCGCAGCTAAACATCTTCGTAGCGCAGCTACGCATCTTCGTAGCGCAGCTACCTTGTGACAGCGCATCTTCATACCGCAGCTACGCTTCTTCATAGCGCAGCTACCTTGTGACAGCGCATCTTCGTAGCGCAGCTACCTTGTGACAGCGCATCTTCATAGCGCAGCTACGCATCTTCATAGCGCAGCTACCTTGTGGCAGCGCGTCTTCGTAGCGCAGCTACCCATCTCCATAGCACATCATACTCGCACAGCTACATAGCGTAGCATCGGTGGAAAAGGTCACACAGTTTCGTAGCTTAGCTTTCAAATCTTCGTAGCACAGCTACACAGCGCATCTCTGGTGGAAAGGCAGCCTTAGGCGCCTGTAACTTTCAAACTATTATAAATTTTGAAAAAATAAATCCTATAAACCTAGTTTTTTACTGTGTCAGAAGCATTCTAAAAAATCATTGAGATAGGATAACAATTAGGGGCAGGAAAACGTTTTCTCTTTTTTAGTATGCACTGCTTGACGATTGTCTTAATTATTTATAACCACAGACTACTTAGAGATAGTTTATAACTATCGGACACAGACGGATAGAGGCTTGCCTTTAAAAGGAAAAATCCTCCTTTTTTGAGCAGGCACGTGTAGATTATCAAAAAAACAAAACATCAGCAAACTTCACCATGTGAGTCAAATCAAAATAAGTGACATGGTCTTTAATCTTATTTAAAACAACTGGAAAAGATAACTTTAACGAACCTAGGTAGGTATAGACAAATTATCTTACTGAAAGGTTAAAAAGTTTAGCCCAATAGTCAGGAATTAAGTCATAATTTTTTATGAATCTTATCATCAACTTACTACCTACTAATTCTGACACACATAATTACGAAACTGGATAATATGTCAAATATTGCAAATTTTAATTGATGGCGATATAA
The DNA here is from genome assembly GCA_036375495.1 of Agrotis segetum. Taxonomy (NCBI): domain Eukaryota; kingdom Metazoa; phylum Arthropoda; class Insecta; order Lepidoptera; family Noctuidae; genus Agrotis; species Agrotis segetum. Next base: position 166,677 of record JAQSVV010000692.1, on the reverse strand, counting down.
TTTCGTTTCCTTCCAAGCTGAATTGGCAACGTCTGGGGTAGACGGGTTCTCGAGTGGAGACCGAGAATCGGCAATCATAATGTGGGACGCCCTCAGGCTGGATGGATCGACAACCTTCGCACGGTGGCCGTAACAGCAGGATGAATGGTGTGGGATTGGAAGGGCCTATGTCCAACCACACGATCTTATGAAGGCCACAGGATCACGCTGGATGCAGACCGCTTACAAGCGGTCCTACTGGAAGTCTAAAGGGGAGGCCTATGTTCAGCAGTGGACGTCTTACGGCTGATATGATGATGATGTCCAACCACTGCTGACACTATCGACCCGGGCGTAGTTCACGATCAAATGTCAAGCTACCCATTACTTTCCTGCTACCAGAATATTTATCCTATCTTCTGAGTTCCCGGGTCGACGCCGACGGCGCGTTGTTTCCCACGCACGCTTCAAAATGCGTCAGCATAATGACGGGGCCCCCTCTCAGTCGCGGGACTTATCACCGTGATCCCGGAACATAAAGGGCTACTGAAGGATACCGTGGATTTTAGTCAGTACAAGTCTGACAGTCCCTACCGCCCTGCTTGATGATTTTACCACGTTAATAATTTAAAGTTTTTTATTTTTCTCTTTTAATTTAAATATTCAACCCAAATTCTTGTCAAATACATCATTTCCTTACAAGTGCACTAGAATTTGTAATCCGTGGCACCGGTATTAACATCGCTCATGTACACATGCTAATAAAATTCCCCATCTCAAAAACTGCTGAACAGATTTTGATGAAACTTGCAGTATTCCCTGAGGTGAACGATCCCTAGTACAACAAAAAAAAAATTTGAAAATCGGTCCACAATTGGCGGAGTAATCGCGTAATAAACACGCAAAAAGTAATGTCATCCAAGTAGCCGAAATCAATAAAAATGCTCACAAAATAAAAAGTACTGAACCAAATTGGATGAAATTTTTATGGGACCACACTGCAAGTATACTGCATCGAACAAAAAAACAATGACACTAATCGGACTAAAAACCTCGGAGTAATCGATGTACATACATAAAAAAAAACATACCGACCGAATTGAGAACCTCCTCCTTTTTTTGAAGTCGGTTAAAAAAAAAGCTTCTAAGTTACGGAACGCCTGATGATTCTTTGATAGCAATGACATGCAGTGCAGTTCTTTGCCTGCGCTACTTAAATGCGACCACGATAATTATAATAACGAAACTCTCTTGGCGCCGTTTTGTGATAATAAGCACGCTGATTCATAATATTATGAAAATAAATGAGAAAATAATGACAATGATTATTGAAAATTAATTTTCATTGCGCGTTTTTTGCTACATAATTTTCAAATGATATTTTGACAGAAATGTTTTTACCCGACTGCAGAGGGGGTTGAGTTCAACCTTAATCTACCTAATATTTATTCAGTGAATCTCAAAATAATTCATAAAAAGAATAAAACAAAAAAAAGAACAGCTTTCTCACATTACCGCACCAAAAAAGTTTTATAAACGACCTCCTTGAGGCAAAGGACACAACAAAATAGATCTCACTTACAAAGATCGACACACAAGCCGTCAGAGGGCGACACTTTAGCAGGAAGACGGTCCTCACTGGAGTGGATATCAGGAGGCTGTAAGTGTGCTTCCGGTGAGGGCTCGCGTCAAAGCGCCCGCCGGATGTGTCAATTTGAAGCCGGCGCCATCTTGGAATCTCGTTGACTTCGGGATGTGTGGAACTTGACCTAGATGTTAGGGACTCTTAAGTGTTTTATGTGTTCAATTTATTTAAAAAAGGACAATAACATCTGACATCTCAACTTTTTTTTGCATGGAAAAATCACTGCGTGGTGCCAACTGAAAACCAGCGCTGGGTGTCTTTCACCCAGCAAATGCTGAGTTGGTAACCCTTTTGGTGTGGACATGCTCAGCAAAATTCCTATTGTATTTTTAACTTTATTTTTTATTATTTCTGTGTGTGCGTGTCCTATATCAAATAAATATTTTTCTATTCTATTCTATTCAAATGAGTCTTCCCACCAAGGGCAGGACGAGAGCGACTGTCAACCTTTTACTCCACGTTGATCCTTCAGTAGTATTTTACGTTCCAGGGCCATGGGTTACCTGATGAGACAATCCCGTGACGCTGACATCTCACCTTAGCTTTGACGTTGACTTTAGTCGGATCGACTTCGGCTTTCAGACAATTAGACTTACCTATCCACGGATAGACCACAGCAAGAGTAACTTAACTATTGGGACCTATCCAAATATAAACCTAGGCAAGTGTTGCTTAACCTTTCTCACCCATTTAATAATAGAGTTCTATAGTTTGTTTTTTAATCTCGTAGACCAAATTGACAAATGATAACATCAAAACTGACATAAATACTATTGAAATTTATGTCAGTTTGCCATTTGCACCTGTCAATTCAGTCTACGAGATTAAAAAACGGACTTTACAAGAATATCATCTGACGGTTAACTCGACCACCGCACGAGCTCATTGGTCAATTCAAATTGTGCGCGCTTCTGCGGGACACATTTTTTTTTAACCGACTTCAAAAAAAAAAGTAGGTTCTCAGTTCGACCTGTATGTATGTATGTATGTTTGTCCGCGATTATCTCGCGTTTGGATGAACGGATTTAGATGCAGTTTTCAGGAAAGTGTTCACTACATTCTGGAGAAGGTTTTAGTATATAACACTAATAAATATCCCGTGACGTTGCCCGCGTGGACCCATTTTTGTTTACTTAGGTTGTAGATTTTCAGAGACGATTGCATGTTTGTCCGCAATTATGTCGCGTTTGGCTGAACGGATTTAGATGCAGTTTTCAGGAAAGTGTTCATTACATTCTGGAAAAGGTTTTGGTATATAACATTAATGGAAATCTCGTGAAGTTGCTCACATAGATCCGCTTTGCTTAATAGGATTGTAAATTTTCAAAGACGCCAATTTTATGAAGATTTTTTTTGATTATCTCAACTAAAAAGGGAAAAATACCAACACACGGATTCCTCTTTAAAAAAAACTTTTTGAAAAAAAGAGAATTGACTTCAAAACCAAACACAAAAAATTGTAAAATAACTTTTCTTTCCGAAAGTCGGTGGCCACAGTCAATGAAATAAAAAACAAAGCCACCGACTTCCGAAAGAAAAGTTATTTTACAATTTTTAGGGTTCCGTAGTCAACAAGGAACCCTTATACACACATCAAAAGTGTCTAGGGATCAAGCATTTTTATGCGGATTTCTTGAGATTGAGATGTGGCTTTGTAATAAATTTATGATTTTATGAATTTATATGGATCCTTTTTGGTGCATTTCATAATTTGAATCAGGAACTGTAAATCAAATACAGGTAAAAGATGAAAATCAGCTGTCAATATTTTCCCTATAAAAACATACAACGCATTGAAGACATTATTAGTGCTACTGTTTCCCTACTACTGATTAAAACCAACGTTATTATGGAGCGGCGACGTCATTTAAGCAGGGAAGAAATGCTCAGAGCCGTGGGAATGATAGAAGCTGGTTCCCGGCAACGTACTGTGGCTTTAGCTCTGAATACAAGTCAGAGTGTTATCAGTCGACTTTGGACACGTTACCGAAGCACTGGTACCGTGGCTGAGCGCCATGGAGGACGGTATCGCTGCACCACACGGAGACAAGACCGATACATTCAAATCTTAACTCGAAGAGCTCCAACAATAACCGCCATGATGTTAGCCGTGAGGCTTCATCACTCTTCAGGGAACTTAATTAGCGACCAAACAGTCAGAAACCGCTTGTATGAAGTGAACCTTCATTCCCGAAGACCGCTACGGGTACCACCTATAGCAATGCACAATCGTAGGATTCGATATCAATGGGCTCTTGAACACAGAAATTGGGCAGAAGAACAATGGCGTTTCGTGTGCTTTTCTGATGAGTCTCGTTTTGGTATGAGACCGGATACAAGACGTATACGACACTGGAGAACCCCTGGACGCCAACAGCGATTAAAATCCTGCCAGGAAGTCCATCCTTATAGTGGTGGAACCATCATGGTATGGGCGGGTATTTGGATCGGCGGAAGAACTGAGTTGATTTGGATCAGAGGCAACCTCAACGCTCAAATTTATGCTGAGACGATTGTATCAGACGTCATCGTTCCTCTACAAGTGCAAATCGGTCCCTTATTTCAGTTAATGCATGATAATGCACGACCGCACACCGCAAGAGTTGTAAGACAGACTCTCGCCGCAGCTAACATCAATGTCCTGCCCTGGCCTGCTCAGTCGCCAGACTTGAACCCGATTGAGCATGCATGGGATATGCTACAGAGAAGAGCTCTGCCGAATATGGAGGGTATCCAGTCGCAAGAAGACCTTTTTTTGTTGTTGCAACGAACATGGGCGGCCATTCCACAGCGTGATTTGGATGAACTCATTTTGAGTATGCCAAACCGATGTTCTTGTGTTGTTAGTGTTCGCGGTAGAAACACGGATTATTAATTGTTTAAGTTACCCAATAAAATTTTAAAGAAAACTGATAATTCAGTCTTTTTTTCGAACTTTAATGTTAGTTGTTCAAATGTCAAAAATCCCTTTATTAGGAAAATGGCAAATTTCTTTATGAATGCAAAGGTGACTTGGTTTATCGTTACTGTGACAAACGATAACACTTTATTTGAAGAACATTTTAATTAATATCAATCAGGAGAAAAGTTATTGCAAAAATATATGTTGATCCCTAGACACTTTTGATGTGTGTAGTTTCGCCATGTCCGTCCGTCCGTCCGTCCGTCCGTCTGTCCGCAGTTTAGCTCAGAGACGCACAGTACTAGAGAGCTGTAATTTGGTGTAAATATACGGATTTGTTGTGCCGAAAAAGTGGTAAAATAAAATCTCAAAAAATATTTTTTTTTAGGGTACCTCCTGAACATGTAAAGTGGGGATGTTATTTTTTTTTTCTCACGTACCCCTTAGTGTGGGGTATCACTAAATAGGTCTTTAAAAAATATTGATAGTTTTCATTGACAATTTTTTGATAAAAAAATTAGTTTTTGAAATATTAAGCTTTAAAGTGTTAAATTTTGCTCGACTCGAGTGTCCCCCCCCTCTACCAGCTAAACGGTTATGTTTGGGGGTGTGAAAAAATTCACAATAGTAGTATATATAACGAAGTTTAAAAGAAAATTGTCATGACTAAGTAGGCTTTACAACTTTACGAGTAATAGTCGACCAACTTATAAAATGTACTTGGGTTACATATTTTCTTAAACAAAATGTATCGGATTCAACTGCAAATGTAAGTTTGTCAACTTTATTTTTACAGCTTTAATAGGTATGTTTTTACGGTATGTTTTTTGGGGATAGGTAGGTTTTTATCGTCAACTATTTTTAACTAACTTCAAAAAAAGGAGGTGGTTCTAAATTCGTATTTTCCCCGATTTCTCAAAGACTCCTGGACCGATTTTGAAAATTCTTCTTTTTAAAATTAAATTCAGCGAATCAGTTTAGTTAGTTCGCATAAGTATTTTGATGGGCAACTACGGAACCCTACACTGTGCGTGGCCCGACACGCACTTGGCCGGTTTTTTGTGTTTGGTTTTGAAGTCGGTTCTCTTTTTTTCAAAAAGTTTTTTTTAAAGAGGAATCCGTGTGTTGGCATGAGCATGAATAAGTCGAACAATTAAATCATTTGAGACACTAATATTTTAACGTCAACAAGTTTTAATTTCATTTACGGACATTGCACTAATTAAATAATTAATTGATTCAGCTACCTTTATGGTGATCTCTATTTCTTTTATGAATAACTGAATCATTAATAACGCAACGCCGATAACCAAAAAAAACTTACCTATTTTGCATTCAACATAACACGTCTATTATACATAATTTACAACCTACCGTTATCACCATCATTGCCCATTGTGTACAAGAGAACAACACTATCTATTCGATTTAATTGAATAATCGATTTATTTTATAGTCTGTGCACGAGTTATCGCCATTAAACCTCATTCACTAATGAAGTGTGCGATCATTTATCACGGAGAGATGGCCCGTAGTGAATTTGTTGGTTCCCGCGCATTTGTCCAAATATTGTGACAGAGGTATGACAAGAAAACTAATTAACTAATTTTGAAGTTTTTAGGATACCTACACCAAATTGCCAAAACAACTACCTACTTTTATTTAAAGACACTAGTGTATTTTAATAAAAGTATTTTTAAGGGAAGAGTGGAAGGTTATGGGGGAGACCTTTTCCCAGCAGTGGGACATTTATTATGTATAGGTTAATAAATAATAAAAAAAAAAAAATGCTCTCAGAGGATAATATTCGACGTCTATCCAAAAAAAAAGTTCATAAATCTATACTAATATTATAAAGAGGTAACATTTGTTTGTAAGTTTGTAAGTTTGTATGTAGGGGGTAATCTCCGGAAGTAAGGAACCGATTTTAAATATTGTTTCACTGGTAGAAAGCTACATTATCCGTGAGTGCTATAGGCTATAAATTATAAAGATATCATGCATATTAGGCGAAATATCACAATTTTTGTCTAGCCAGGCGGAAAAAAATTGCTCTTCCAAAACAGTTATTAGCATGCGCTGCCTTAACAGTTGTATATAATTGAAAACAATGTATGGCAAAAATGTCCGCTTTGAATAGTTGTACAATAAAGTCCGCGACACCATATTTTTATCTTTTATGTTTTAGCAGATATAGCAGCTTTTATGAGTTAAAAAAAGTTATTTTCGATGTACTTGCCTTTGAACGATTTTTTACACAACAAAACATTAAACCTTATCGAAAAAAATATTATTATGATCACAATAACATCATAGAGATACGATTTTCCTAAAATAGTATGTCAATTGGTTAAATAGTTTCGAAGATAACATAAAATTATAAAATCGCAAAATGCCGCCGTCCATTCACGAATCGCATTAGAACATGCTTTGTACGGACGTTTTATCCATTTACCCATAGAAGGCGTTGTGAAATTACGTGTTGGTCTTTAAAATTGTTTTGGTTGCTCGGTTTCGTTAAGCACAAATAGGTAGGTACTACTTCGTTCTTATTCTTCGAGTTCGAAGCTCCACAACTTCAACGTTTTAAACTGAAAGTTACAGCGATTGTTTATCATGCCAAAAAGGAAATCACAACATTCCCGTCAGACATCCCAGACAAGAGCAGATCCTGCCGGGGCTGCGGGACATACGTATACCGCGACTCCAGCACACAAAGGGCTACCGAAGGACACCGTGGATTTTAGTCAGTACAAGACTGACAGTCCCTCCCGCCCTGCCCGGGATGGGAGGACTCATTTGATAATTTTGCCACGTAACAAAAAAAAAAAGACAAGAGCAGATCGAGTACGCCGTATGGAAGAGTCTGCTCTTGAAAATCATCAGCGCCTCTCGATGAATAGAGAAAATATTTCGCAAGCACGCGCTGGGGAATCCAGCTCCGAGCGTTCACAGCGGCTTGCCAACTAATTACCAAAGCGCAAGTGGTCGGGAATCTAGCGCTGAACGTGCGCAGCGTCTCAGTTAAGTACTGGGGTGCTATGACAGGAAACCTCCACGTGGACTCGAGTTCCCTCTCGGATACGTCCGGGGGGAAGACCAGTTTTTCGGGCCGGTGCACCCTGGGATGCGGGCAAAAACTCTTCCTTAGGCACGAGCGGGCTTGCGGACGGTGAGTAATGAATGGGTAGCTCGCCGTCCGACCAAGAACCTGGCCCGGGTCGGTGGCGCGTCGTGTTTCGCGCCAAATGCCTGCTGGGGTCGCGGGTTTTTTCTTAACCCAGGATACCGTGGCCCCGGAACGTTAAGGGGCATAAGAAGGAACACGGGTAGATTTTAGTCAGTAAGAGTCTGACAGTCCCTTCTGCCCCACCCAGGGCGGGAGGACTCATTTGATGACTTTACCACATAAAAAAAGCACTAAGTATTAACCGAACCACACTCATAATTTCATCACAAGTTAAAATATTAATGCCCAACGAAGTGGGCACGGGTCAGCTAGTCCAAAATAAATGTATTTAGGTATTGAAATGTGGCCTATTACTGACATACGAAAAAATATAATTATATCCGCCTTACATAAAAAAAATACCCTGTTTAAGCGTTCGCCAAATACAAAAAAATATATACCTACACGAACTTGAGATCAAAAAGTCACCTAAAACAAGAACAATAAAAGTTAAGCAAACAAAGATACTCCGGGGAAGTTTGGAGTAATCTTTTTCTGCACGTACTAATATTCAGTGGGGCGAAGCTTTATTTAATTTTTTACGTGACTTCCTAGCAGCACCTTGGAGTCTCGGGCTTTGAATAAAGTGCCGGGCTCATGAGAGGTAACTGCCTTTTAACTTACCTTTAATCCATCCTAACTATCTTTCTCACTTCGGGCTGATTTTTCAGTAGTCAGATAACTTATCTGAGGAATTAAAATAACGATTTGACATATTTTGCCTTAGGCAAGCTGTCAAACCGCCATTTTTATTCCTCAGATAAAAGTTATCTGACTATTCAAAAATCAGCCCTAAATTCAAAAGTTTATGAGTATGAATGTGTGTTTTTCTTTTTCGCGCAAAAACGAATAAACGTTTTGAGTGTTTAGTGTATAGATCACCAGGATTAACATAATTATAGGATTTTGTTTTCTTTTTATACTTACTATACTTTTATCCTAGTATGACGTTCCTGTAGGATATTATTCGGGTTGCAACGGGCGAAAACGGCAACAAATATTATAAATTCTAAAGTAAGTTTTTTTTGTTTCTATTTTTTTTTTACGCTCAAACCAAACTGAATCGATTATCCTAAAAATCTGCAGTACCTATACGTTGTAAGGTGTACACAGCGACGAACATAGGGTACCTTTCTCCCAAAAAGAAGTACCTATTGCTTCCAAGTAAAACAGCAATAACGATAGAATACTTTGATGGCGATAATAGTTGGCGCCACTTTTAAGAACCGAATTGCTAGTTTATACGTAAGTTCATGCCATTTTCCTATGGCACACAAATATCCAGTTATTTCCTATATTAATATCTTTTAGGATATCTAACACCCCTCGTTTTTGATTTCGTAAGCACAAAATGTCTACTCCACAAGGATAACCAATAAAACAACTAAACGAAGACTTACAGCACCCATTAACAAAAGCATCCCAAAGTTAATAAATAAAGTATTTTGATGTAAATTTCGGATATATTTCCACACCATGTACCTAATGTGCGTGGAAACGCAGGCGTCGCCGACGCCCATACTCGTATATCACGTCGGGTCGGTTCACACATGAAATGTTTTACAATTTACTTCACGCGATAATGTATGGATCGTATCGCCGTTCATCAGTGGCGTAGCTAGGCTGGGGCGAAGTAGACTTTAGCCCCTGGCTTCGCACCAGAAGTGAGGGGCCTCGCACTCGGAATAAAAACTTCACAACGGTGATCACTAGTCAGAAAACGGTGCAACACTTATAATAAGAAATTAACATGACTTACAATAATACACTTGTGGTGTCTGATGAGTAGGAACGGATAGAACCTAAGAGGCCTCGCAATGCTTATGGCGCCGACGCGACGATCACGTTTAGGTCAAGCGCCTCCACTGCTCGCGCGAGGCCCCATGTTGCAAATGGGGATGGCAACTCAAAGCTAATCGTAGATGGCGCTGCGATAGTTGGTCCCCACGTCTACCTTGTACAAAAAAACAAACAAGATTATTTGTTATAAAAATTGAGTATAAATACAAAACAAAATATATGGAAAATTATTCGTCCATGCAAGTACTATATACTAAAAGAAGAATTAAGACGCCGCGGCGCATCTACAAGAGGAAAAAAGTGATTTAATTGAGTGGTTATACATTTGATTTTACCGTAATAAATCCACAATTACTTGTAGTTGAGGTTTCAATTTTTGAGTTTAGGTATGTTTTACCTGTCCTCTCCTTTATCAAGAATATAATGCTGGTTTTGACTTTCTATTTTGATAAAATATCATAATGTTTTAAGTCAGTAATTTTAACCATTTTTTCTATTTAGATTCGAGAAATATCACAATATATTTAATTTCTTAACACCACAACTATTACAAAACTCGTTCCAGGTGATAATTCTTCGATTTTCGAGCGATGCAATACTGGTACTTAACCTCCAAAATAAAAGTAGATATTATTTTGAAAAGTGTATTCCATCATTTTTACAGCTTATTACACAACATCTAGTCATTTTACATCAATAAATGGTTTTTTTTTCTGAAAATTCCTTTGATTTTACAGTTCTTTGGGGACCAAACTGTCATTTTCACTTTGACACTTGCCTTCCCCATTGACTTGGTATCGTTTCATTTTTAGGGTTCCGTAGTCAACAAGGAACCCTTATAGTTTCGCCATGTCCGTCCGTCTGTCCGCAGTTAAGCTCAGAGACGCACAGTACTAGAGAGCTTTATTTTGGTATAAATATACGGATTTGTTGTGCCGAAAAAGTGGTAAAATAAAATCTCGTAAAATATTTTTTTAGGGTACCTCCTGTACTTACACGTCAAGTGAGGATTTTTTTTCTCGCGTACCCCTTAGTGTGGGGTATCATTAAATAGGCCTTTAAAAAATAATGATAGTTTGCATTAACAATTTTTTGATAAAAAAATTCGTTTCTAAAATATTAAGCTTTAAAGTGCTAAATTTTGCTCGATTCGAGTGTCCCCCCCCCCCCTCTACCAGCTAAACGGTTATGTTTGGGGGTGTGAAAAAATTCACAATAGTAGTATATATAACGAAGTTTAAAAGAAAATTATCATGACTAAGTAGGCTTTACAACTTTACGAGTAATAGTCGACCAACTTATAAAATGTACTTGGATAATATGTTTTCTTAAACAAAATGTATCGGAGAACATGTTCTTCAACTTCGTAATGCCCCCTTTGTGCCTATTGGCCTTGTTTTGTTCTGTCTCCTGCTTGCATGGAGGGAAGTGGAAACATATTTTTTCCTACTCCTCCACTATTCTTTTCTGATTAATTTCGTGCAGGATCCAAGACAGGTAAATTCATTCTCCGGGACACGTCGAGGCTTCATTGTCTCGGCGCTTTTCTGGTGGTTGCCACTGTTGATTCTGGATTTCAGGAGTTGCAGTGGTTTGGGAATAGTGTGGTGGGTTTGTCCCAAAATAAAAAAAAAAAAAATGTTCTTCAACTGCAAATGTAAGATTGTCAACTTTATTTTTACAGCTTTAATAGGTATGTTTTTTGGGGATAGGTAGGTTTTTATCATCAACTATTTTTAACTAACTTCAAAAAAGGAGGAGGTTCTAAATTCGTCGTAATCTTTTTTCTTATGTATTTTCCCCGATTTCTCAAAGACTCCTGGACCGATTTTGAAAATTCTTCTTTTTAAAATTAAATTCAGCAAATCAGTTACGAGTGTGACTCCTCCCACGCTGGGTGGAGCGAGAGGAACTGACAGACTCGATTGATTGAAAACTACCCTGTTCCTTCATTGCCTTTGGCGTCTAAGGGCTGGTCTTATGTCTTAGATCATCATCATCAGCCGGAAGACGTCCACTGCTGAACATAGGCCTCCCTCTTAGACCGCCACGCCGAATGACAATTCGCCACTTGCATCCATCGGCTGCCCGCGACCCTCACGATGTCGTCGATCCACTTAGTGCGAGGCCTGCCTACGCTGCTTAAAGACGAAATTCTAAAAACGATTTTCTTCTCACGCTTGAAGATAATCGTTTTAGAATTCCACTAAGTGCAAACATATATTTGTCCTTGACTGTTAAACTGCTGTTAAAACATCTCGACTCTTAGCGTAAAGGTCATAACTCAAAGACTGATAAATATTTCTGATAATGTATTTTCGTAAGTACATTTTGATAGTATGATCTTATCGGGTCCAGATTGGATTTAGAGATATTTTTTTTGTAAGTCAATGTCAACACTGTTTCGTAGTCATTTTTTACGTAAGTAAATGAGGGTAGATGTGATTTAGTAAAGTTTGAATCTTTTTGTGTACACAACAAATTCTTCTCCACCTCTTTTGGATTTCGTTTTCTCTGACGTACAGACTGAAAAAATAACGATAATATAAATACAATAAGACCACACGTACAGATGCCAGCCACATCAACTTACTCCAACCTTAAAAAAATTGAAATAGGTTGATGTGCTGGCGTCAGTAGTATTATAAGCTTATGAATTATACGTAATGGCGTTTTCTAGATTCTAGATTACATAACTAATTCTATAATATGCCAATAATGTGCATTTTAAACTTGTAGTTGAATTTATATCCTCATTTTTAAAATCTTTTTTGTGAAATAAATGAATACTTAATTTTAGTACCTACCCACAGTTTTACCGAGTGGCAAATAATTTCTTCCTTTTTCCTTACGCAGTTTTTTCTTATTTTTCCTGTAAAACTTTGCTAAGCTTTCAGAGCCCAATTTGATTGCCAGTTCGAATTTGTTGAGACGATTCCTCAGTTTTTTGTTTGATAAAATAATGCGCGCCCATGTTTTGAGCGTGCGGGTTGCAATTTGTAGTGAGGTGTCGTCCAAATAACTGTAGAAAAAAAAATCTTAGCATTTCTTTTGAAGATGACACAAGCCGATAAATATGTAGGTATAATAAAATTATGGTCTAAATTCCTAAGTCTCAAACTTACAAAAAATATTTAGGTACCTACCTAAGTAGGTACTTAAAATACTAGGTATTCTTCATATAAATAATTTCGCATTTATGAACAAAAGGACACTTACATTGCAAAAAAAAAATGAAATAAGGACGACCTTCGCCGTCAGTTACTTACGAAAATATTTTCCAAGACATCTCCAACGGCAAAGCAGAAATGGCATCCCGCCTTATATCTTTGTAAAATGTTTTAGCGCCAAAAACGAAAATAGCACCGCTGTACATTGTCAACGACGAAGGAATAAGTTCAAGAATAATGTAGGTAATTTTGAAAATGATAACTATGTGTTGGTATATTTTCATTCGAAGTCATTGTACACGATGGCCCATCTTGAACGCGCTTTGAAGTAGGTATGAGAAATGACAGAAATAAATTATTTGTGGGGTAGGTGTATATTTTCGAATAACCAAAATTGGACAGGTAGCTGGCGGTAAAATGTGAAAACGAAAAATGAAATAAACACAATTCGGTTTCGGTTCCGTAGCCAAATTTATGGCAAAAATCGGAACCCTTATAGACTCGTGTCTTTTTGTCTGACTATCCGTTTGGGTAGTTAACAAATATTGTGAATCGAACTACCTACTGCCACGACACACCGACCTTTTCATTAGTTGAAAATTTAATAGATTTGGGTAACTTGACGTGCTAGCATGTGAACAATGAACACACAATAATTTGAATGAGAACATTATGTTGTCTATTTATTTTAAACTTTGCTCCACTTTAGAAATTTCTTCTGTGTGTCGTTGATGCCAAAGACTTCAATAATATAGGAGAATTGATGCGTTTACAACAATGATATTATAAAGAAAGATACGCCATGTTCATACTGAATGGGCGTTTTTCCATTAGACGGCACGGCACCGGCACGGCACCGGCATGGCCGTGCACCGGCACCTGCGCCGGGGCTTCGTTTTTCCACTGCACCGGTTCCTAACCGGCCCGGCAACGGCACGGCACCGGCATGGCCCTGCACCGGCACCGGCGCCGGGGTATCGTTTTTCCACTGCGCCGGTTCCTACACCGGCGCCGGTTCCTCAGCATGGTTTTGTTTGTTACTAGCTGTGCCCGCGACTTCGTTCGCGCGGATGTCGGAATTTAACAATGTATTTTTTAGTGCGAAGCGCCTAATTCTCGCCACGTTTTTCAATATATTTGAATAACAATTCAAGAATATTTGATGTGTTTGATCGCCCTCTGTTGTTCAAAGGCAGTACTATTCAATTGCTACTGGATTAGAGTAATGAATGAAAAATGAATTAATGAAATAAAAAAATATTATGTTGATATAATTAATAAATAAAAATGTTATGTTTCATTTATGTAATTCATTGAATGACACACAAGAACATATATTTCTTCTAAAAAACAAAATAAGATGATCATTAGACTTTCAGAAGTAAAGAGGCTAAATTAACCTTATTACGAGCCACAAACCGAGTCTCACGCCCTCCGCCCCGCGTCCTCCTACACGTCTGCGCACTCACACACGCACACGGCTACAATTCATACACACATTATGCACATTTGCCGGCCGGCACCGACTGGGAAGCTTGCTACCCCGGCGACGGCGACGGCGCCGGCAGGACTCAACCCGGGCCGGCGCCGGCGCCGGTAAGTGGAAAAGCGAGCCATACATTTTCATATATTCTTGCTTCCCCGGCACCGGCGCCGGTGCCGGCGCCGGCTAATTGAAAAACGCCAGGCCAGCACCGACTACGAAGCTTATTACCCCGGCGCCGCCGACGGCGCCGGCAGGACTCATCGCCGGGCCGGCGCACTATGGGACCAAACAGTATTTTCCGTCTCAAAAATGGTTGAGACAAAAGCCGTGTTACTGAAACTGTTTTGATTGTTTTACATTCATACATAATATAACTATCAAAAACCAAAGGAAAAAAAAAAAAAAAATGTTTTACTTGCATAAAATTACATTCAAACTTCATACTTTGAAAATTTCATATTAACTAGACTACTCGTTATAGAAGTTCAACTTAAGATACTTTCTATGTCCTTCATGGGAATATATTAGTATTATACATTTTTGAATTGCTCAAGATCTCTAGTTTACGACTACGTTATATTTTTTTGACATATATTTTTTCCTGTTTTTTTATTTAATTTTTAAACGTCATAAGGAAATTTTACGTCTTTCAAATTTTCAAGTGGAGGTTTTGTTGTTATCGGTGGCTCCCGGTGTTGAGTTAATGACATTTTAAGATACCTTACTTATTCAGTGTTATAGGGAAATAAAAAAAACCTGCGTCATTACTGCGCCATTTCGAGCTAGAAGCCGAAATATCGACCAAATCATTTTTTCTCGTTATTTTTTTTTGCGTTGAACATGCGTCGATAAGATGTATGGAAATGATTCTGCATATTTCATAAAATCTAGGATTTCTAAAGTGGTCTGCATCGACTCCAGAGAACAAGAAGATTAAAGATGAAAAAAAGAAGTGCGTTCAAACTCGTTTCCGGGCATTGCTTGGTTTACACATTGATAAACCTCGTCAAGGTTCTGGAAATGGTCGCGGGACTTATCTCATTACCGTGACCCCGGAACATAAAGGGCTTTCAATAGCTTCAATAGCCCTTTATGTTCCGGGGTCACGGTAATGAGATAAGTAAGGACACCGCGGATTTTAGTCAGTACTAGTCTGACAGTCCCTCCCACCCTGCCCGACTTATTTGATGATTTTACCACGCTCTTTAGGTTCTGGAATACATAACATTCTGCACATACTGTTTTATACTTCTGATTCCTATATATCTAGCTTAAATAAAACCAGTACTATGATACCAAAAGAACTACTTGACGAAGCTAAAGACCTTTTAATATTGACTGGTGATGAGAGATTATTGTTATTTTTTAGTTTAAAATTATCTTATAATCTTTTTATTAACTTCTTAATAATTTTATTTTAATGTAACATAAGCAAATAATTCATTATAAGAATTTAATTTAATTTTTGTATGAAAAATTTCAAAATTTTGTTTTTGTTATTTTATTCCTTAGTAAATATATTTTTATAATTAGCAGTGTTTTATTTATCAAATAGCATAACTATTCAGGCATACGTACACAAAATTTTAATGCAAAATATCAAGAAACTAAAAAGTTACAGAATTTTGAGATGAAACGCACAGGTTCGTCCCATAGTGCGGCGCCGGTAAGTGGAAAAGCGAGCCATACATTTTCATATATTCTTGCTTCCCCGGCACCGGCACGGCGCCGGCGCCGTCGCCGGTGCCGGTGCCGTGCCGTCTAATGGAAAAACGCCCAATGGCGTTCAGAATTGTTGCGTTGTTATTAAAGCAATTTAAAACTACGACAGCGATAGATAATGCGGAACGTATTAAGATAGAAAGAGATAGGGATAGTAAAGAGCAACAATTTGTCTTACTTTGTCCTCAACAATTTGTGCGGGCTAGTGCGATATCTACCTCTTTTTATTTATAATATCATTGGTTTACACATACAAACATAGAAAGTCACTTATGATACCATACTACTCGTATTATGTATTCTGTGCATAATACAAACCACCCAGACCCAGAACTAACTACTTGTAGGTACACTCAGATCAAAGAAATAGGTTATACAAATACCTATTTGTTCCTTTAAGATTTAATTTTTGTAAACATCAAAATCTAAAAGTTCCTTGATTAATCCTTGGTATTTGTCCCCTCCGCTGAGGAACGACGTCGTGCCTTTAGCCAAAATCTGCCCTTTTTCATTGTGGAAATAGGTTTCTACCACTGAAGTTTTGCCGCTTGTCAGTGATTTTGTTACCACATTAATTTTATCACCATCAACAGCCTGTCCGATGTAACTGTGGACAAAAATGTATTGTTAAAATATCTAGGGAGAGTTACCTACCTATTTCTTACTTTTTTATTATCATTGCTACCAACGATCATGGGCGTAGCGAGGGGGAGGCAGGGGGGGGCAGCTGCCCCCCCCTAGCAGACGGGCGGGCTGGCGAACTGAGCGAATTTTATTTCACCTCTTTATAGAAATTTACTGAGCTAAGCTATGTCATACTCATAATTATGGTAATATTGTTATCTTTCGCCTCGCTAGCACAGTTTAGTGTTATTCTATAGTTTATTCATCGTAATGTGTTCAGTAGCTTTTGCTTGAAAGAGGTAACAAACATGCATCCGTCCACACACACTCACAAACTTTCACCTTTAAACCAAAAAAAAATTAAAAAAAAAAAAAAAAAAAAAAAAAAAAATTATGAAAACATAAATTCAGTTTCTCTATGATTTTCTCAACCTGCCCCCCCCTGTACAAAATCCTGGCTACGCCCTTGCCAACGATGCCGAACGAAGTCACACTATTTTCATTTCTGGCCAATTTTCAAAATCAGTTACGTAGTTCCAGACATTATTTCCCACAGACAAACTCACAAAGTAGGGACATTTTTTTTACCTGTTCAATCAGATTAGACGCATTATTTCGCTTTGAGGGCGGCGAGTACTTTGGGCGACTCGAATGATACGGGGACCTTGGAGGGCCAAAGCCTGGTGTGGTCGCGGGACTAACGAGCTACCATGACCCCGGAACGTAACGGGCTATTGAAGGGCACCGTGAATTTTAGTCAGTACCTACAAGTCTGACCGTCTCTCCTGCCCTGCCCTGGGAGGACTAATTTGATGATTTTACAACGCCAAAAAGGAAAAAAAAGATAATAAATAATTTCATTACAATATATTAAAAAATAATTTTCACGTGGCAGTTGATAGATGGAGGTCATTGACGTATTCATAGTTAAAGTAGTAAGTAAAAAGCCATTCAGGAGAGGGTGGGTTTCGACCCCTCTTATACCTACCTATAATAATTTTAATGACAAAGAGCAAGCCTCGGACACATAGTATAAAATAACCTACTTGACGTTCATATTAGTTGTCCAGGACAATCTGCCATCAGTATTGCTGAGCTGAGTGTATAATGATAAAACGTCGATCACAGACGCAATGTAACCTCCATGCAGGGATCCCGCCATATTGCACATAGTCTTGTCCACGGTGAATGAACCTTGAAATGTCCCGTTTGAAACCGATTGCAATTTCACCTAAAAAAAAACATACGTTTTCTATTTGAAATGGGTATTCATAAGGTGAAGACACCAGAACATCAATCGAAATCAATCTGTAAAGGTCGACATACGAGACTTTTCAAAGCCAGAAATTATTGTCATTAAACATTATTGATACATTATTTTTATAATTATGTATTATAAAACTAATTTTTAGGGTTCCGTAGTCAACAAGGAACCCTTATAGTTTCGCCATGTCCGTCCGTCCGTCCGTCCGTCCGTCCGTCCGTCCGTCCGTCTGTCCGCAGTTTAGCTCAGAGACGCACAGTACTAGAGAGCTGTAATTTGGTGTAAATATACGGATTTGTTGTGCCGAAAAAGTGGTAAAATAAAATCTCGAAAAATATTTTTTTTTAGGGTACCTCCAGTACTTACACGTAAAGTGAGGATTTTTTTTTTCTCGCGTACCCCTTAATGTGGGGTATCATTAAATAGGCCTTTAAAAAATAATGATAGTTTCCATTAACAATTTTTTGATAAAACAATTCGTTTGTGAAATATTATGCTTTTAAAGTGCTAAATTTTGCTCGATTCGAGTGTCCCCCCAAAGTCAAAGTCAAAGTCAAATCATTTATTCCAATTAGGCCATCAAAGAGGCACTTTTGAACGTCGATCGTCGCCCCCTCTACCAGCTAAACGGTTATGTTTGGGGGTGTGAAAAAATTCACAATAGTAGTATATAATTATAACGAAGTTTAAAAGAAAATTATCATGACTAAGTAGGCTTTACAACTTTACGAGTAATAGTCGACCAACTTATAAAATGTACTTGGATATCATATTTTCTTAAACAAAATGTATCGGAGACAACTGCAAATGTAAGTTTGTCAACTTTATTTTTACAGCTTTTAGTAGGTTTTTATCGTCAACTATTTTTAACTAAATTAAAAAAAGGAGGAGGTTCTAAATTCGTTGTAATCTTTTTTCTTATGTATTTTCCCCGATTTCTCAAAGACTCCTGGACCGATTTTGAAAATTCTTCTTTTTAAAATTAAATTCAGCGAATCAGTTTAGTTTGTTCGCATAAGTATTTTGATGGGCAACTAGGGAACCCTACACTGTGTGTGGCCCAACACGCACTTGGCCGGTTTTTATAATTATTTACTAAGTTTTCAGGGAATCGGCAACACCCCCGAGTTTTTTAGGCTTTCGAAAAAAGAAATATTTTTTTAAATATTGAATTTGAGTGAATATTTGACCGGTAACTGCCCATGAGGATCACGGATATTCCTAAACTTTAATGTCAATGACAGATCTGAATAAAATTGAAACAATCATGAGGAACTGATTTAAATGATGAGCAGTGGTGGCTCAGCGGTAACGGCGCCGATTAACGAGTTTTCGGTCCTGGGTTCGAACCCAGACAGACCGGATGTCCTCTCATAGAATGTTATAGCATAGAATAATATAGCATTAATTACTTATAATATAGGTACCTAATTAAATCATTTGCAAATGTAAAAAAAACTTTTTTTAACCGACTTCCAAAAGGAGGAGGTTCTCAGTTCGTATGTTTGTATTTTTTAAATCATGATTCATTCAAGTATTTAGCAAGGTACGTCTTTTATCATGTTAGATACACTAGAAACGTAATCAATAAATGTTCTTGATAAGAAAAGAAATAAGCATTTCACTTCACAATAACAGGTCTTATTAATGATTTGAGCATCAAAAACAGACAAAGATAAATTAAAAACAATAAAACAAAATAGTTCCTACCTTGGATAAAACGGTGCCATAATCAAAAGTCGTCGTTTTTGATAGAAGGTCCATTGATTTTAGGAGACGAACAGCTCTGCCGCTTGCTGTCATTTTGTCCGCAAAAAAAAATAATAATGCGCGTTTCGCGTTTTCGCGGTCTTTTATTTCCAAACCGAAGATTTGAGGTTTTGAAGGTTACCTACTATAATATTGTTCCCATGTTAAATTCTGAAACTTCATTACCTAAGTTTGAAAAAAAAAGATTATATCAATATGTAAAAAAATAAGGTACTACGTAGGCAATTTCTATTATGTTTAGTTTTTTTTCTTGTCTCTTATAAGAAAATGAGAAAAATAAATGATCATTATATTTGTTTTGGTAGTTTTCAGATCTCAGTCTGGCAACTTAGGCCGGATCAACAAGCGAGCGGTCTGCTTGTGTCGGTTTGTTCGCAAAATTTATAAAAATATAATTTCCCACGCAATTTCCCGCGTTTAGTTAAATCTCAGCGTATATTATTTCCAGTTATTTCACTGTGTTAATTCTTTAATTATTTATTTACTTAGAAATGTTTAGAGTTTCAACGTAATCTAAGTGACAGATGTTACGGTGTTAACTCGCGCCACTTTTGGATCAATTACTTGTTTTTAATTGTATAAAAGATGGAAGAAGGCAAGGATAACATCGTTGAAATGGAGTGCAATTTACCAGAGTCAGGTAACGGTAGTATTCATTTAGTAATTGATAGTTATTTTCACACTCATGTTTGACGTTCGCTCGTATAATCCGACCAAAATTATAGAGTCGTCATGTAACTTTCAATCTACCTCGAAAAGATCCTATATTTTCATAATTACTAACGATTGTTTTCGGTATTTGTATGCCATTATTACATTTGTTTAATAAACTCCGCTGTTGCATCCGAGAATATGCATTTAATAAATAAAATTGTTGGATTATCATAATAATTGATAGCCCAGGAATCGACATATTTTCCTTGGTCGGGTTATAATCCAAACATCAATAAGGTTTTGTATCTATTTTTGAGTTACAAATACATATCCGCTTATCGTCGCTCTTGTTATTTCTTTATAGAAAGAGCTTTGAATATGAGAGCCGTATGAATGATTTGAGATATTATGTGTACTTCTAAATTGATTGTTTGATAATGTTTTTTCTTTTTGTAGGTTATAATGAAAGTTGGACTCATTGTACAAGTACTGTATTATAGAAATGAGTATTCTTTTGTGAAAACGTTTAATATCAATTATGCGCATCAAGACTGAATTCCATTTCTACCTAAAAATAAATGTTTTGTTTTATCTACATCAGTAGAAGTATATTTGGCTATAACTTAGTATCTTTCCATGTATGTATGTGCAGCAACACACATACATTGTTAAAAGTAAGAAGATGTCAGCTATAGCAATGTTAAACAAGCATCATATGAGCATTCCTTAACCAAAACCCACCCGTTAATTTCTAAGCTAATTTCAAATATCTAATCTTTTTGCCTGCCGGGGTTTCGTGACTTCTCTCATAACCATGACCCCGAAATATAAAGGGCTATTGCAGGACACCATGGATTTTAGTCAATACGATTTTGACAGTACCTCTTGCCCTGGGTGACCCGGACACATTTGATGATTTTAGAACACTTTAAAAAAAAAAGCTAATTATATATCAATTTTTATGGGTCATGGGACTGTCTTAGCACACCATCTTAAGTCACCATTACCCTGATATGTAAAGAGTAATTGCATGAACTGGTTGATTTTTAGTTGGCAAGTCTGCGAGCCCATTCCAATTTTTGCAGGGCAGGGGGACTCATTCAACTATATGTAAACAAAATGCCATAAGCCAAACAAAAGTAAATTATTTGAAATCTTCATGTAAATGAAATAATGAAAATTGAAATGAAAGTAAAAATACTTTTATATGGAGTTCAAATTTAGATTAACTATTGGTTCTTATTAGATTTAGTCTAATGTCATATAAAGTTTTATACTTACTAGATACATTTTCTTTTTCTAAATTTAATAAAATCGTACTCATTTTTAATCTCCATCATAACCAGAACTAGAAGAAAATAATTTAAAAAGACCTTGAAAATAGAACGCCTCATATCCTTACATAATTAATGGCAGTCCGTTGGGTCCGTTTCAGACATGTTGCAACTTGTCCCCATAGAAACAAGTTTAGTCTAGACAAGAGTTATTTTAAACTACTCCTTGTATTTTAATGGGCCTCTCAAGTGTATCCTTGAAAGTCAACGGTTTGGTGAAACCACTTGCACTTTTTTAAATTACCGTCTCAAGTCCACGGGACATGATGAGACCACAGTAGAACTATTGTCTTATAATTAGTGAAATTTACTTGTACATTTTTGTAAAAGAGCAATGAAAATGTTTGCATACTGCATGCTAAAAATTGGCAGAACTTTAATGTATTTTTTTACTTTTATTTTCTACCCATGTTCACAAAATACTTATAATTCTATTATATTCTACACTGTGAGTTACTACATTGTTATTTTGAATTATTATCAATTTAAGGTTTGACCATCCATGCTCAGTTGGCAAATTGATCTGATTCATTTGATGACAAAATAAATTATGGGAGTATGACCAAAAAATGGCAGTATGGAGTTTCTTGCCCATTCTTCTCCATACAACCTACCTTAGCGAATGGGTGTAGAATCAATCCCATCTCTTCCTATTTCCTTTAAATTTAATAATCGACGTTCAAAAGTGCCTCCTTGATGGCCTAATTGGAATAAATGATTTGACTTTGACCTAAACTGGACTCATATCCAGCTTAGAAGCTAATACTAAAAAATTCATACTTAAGTGTCTTCCTCACTTTTAATACCCAGTTCCAGTATGAATCCTAGTAACTCATGATCAGCAGAAGCACTCGCTAGAAAAGACGCTATAATTTTTGTTTAATCATTATTTTTCAGAACCCGTTGCAGAAGACCTTCCAGTGGATGGCACAGGAGACAGTTTGGTGACTAAAGAAAATAAGGATGATTCCCAAAACCTGTTCCCAGACAGTCCTGTTTATGAACCTGATGATGACGTAGTGGTTAGTTGGCTGATTATTATTTCATAATAAAGCTTTTAAAATATTCATAAACTTTTTTTAAAGCCTGTGATCTGTAATGATTATTGCGTTGCGGAGTGGAGCTGTGTCAATAACGCAATTCTATTGGTTGTTCAAAACACGTCTCGCTCGACACAGCTTTCATGGAGTCTCGGCCTTATAGCAATTTCCAGTCTATTTATATTTTTTGTAAAAGCATTTGACGTAAAAAAATAATCTTATTCCGTTTGATCATTTCAGACTATTAGCAGTGGAACTGATGACGTTAACGTTATTTCATCAGATACAAGAGGTAAGTGTCATTCTAAAAGTAAATTATAAAAATGTTCGCAAATAGGTACTAACCAGTAATTACTAAACTATAAATTACAGAAGAACCAACAGTACATCCTAAAAGAAAACTGTCAGATGACAGATCAGACAGTAGCGCGAAGATACAAAAGCTAGAACTGACTGATGATGAATTCGCCGTCTCCACCCAAACGCTGGACAATGAAGTGTCTGAAATCACCAGCGCAACCAAACGGAAGATCGAAGATCTTGAGCTTCCATCTACCTCCCGCGTCCGTACACCTCTCCGATCCAGCCCAAGGTTACTTAAACGATCCAACAGCGCTGAAATATCCAAACCTACAACGCCAAAGACTCCGAAATCCCGACCAGCCAGCGTTGACATCACCAAGTCGAGAAAAACACCACGCAAAGTACAATTAGAACTGGCCAAAGAAAAACCAAAGGAGGTCGTAGTTGTTTCTGACAGTTCGAGCTCACGACCCAGCATAGAGTTCGTTGCAGAAATACCAGCCCCAAAAGTCCCAGAAACAATCGCCGAAGAAAGTTCGGAGTTAGACGACTCCCAAGGTTTCCATCTAGAACTATCACCAACTCCTGACAGCGCAGAAAATGGCGATAAAGGTAAAACTCCGAGCAACAGTGATCCAGTACTCGTAAAGAACCGAGAGGAAGAGCTTAATCCTGACAAAATAAGTGAACCTAGAAGTGAAGGGTACAAATACTCTGATCAGGGCAACTTCTCACAGCCAAAGTCAAGGGATTGTCATATAGAGAAGACTACGGACCAAGAAAGCACTGATAGTGTTGGTTCACTAAACTTGGAAAGCCCAGAACACATAATGCCAACTGTCGCTTCAAAATTGATCTCGAAACTTTCCAATGGCGACTCTTCTACTCCCTCTGAAATTGCTGAAATTAAGATCAGTACTGAGGACAGTCATAGTACTCCGGATATGACGAAGCTTAACTCGATTAAGAGCAAGAGAGGAAAGAATGAGTCTTTTAGGTCCAGCAACAATGCTACTCCCTCGACTATTTCGCCTCTTCCGAACGGCCACTCTTTGCCAATCAACACGCCACAAATACCAGTTTTTGACGTCCATATCAGTCACAATGAGGACAACGAATTCTTATCTCTTTACGTCGTCCGAACAGATAATGATCTCGGTATGGATATGTGTCGGGAATACCAGAGGATCTCTAAAAGGTTCACAATTGATCCGTACATGGCCGATGTTTCTGTCAGCAACTCTCCATCAAGCGTCACTAGTGGCGGTATGATCAACCTTCCCAATAGAACCTCTTTCGCATCGACTGTCAGTTCGACGTCAACATCTAGCAACCGGACGAGCGATGGCGCGTTCGTAGTGCCGCAACCGCCGCGGAAATCTATCGCCAACCCGACAACATCAGTCAAGGGATATGAAGCCTTAATGAAGAAGCTACAAGACATATTCTCGCATATTCGAGAATCTTCTGTGGATGAAGGACTGAATGATGATAAAGTGTCTGTTGGTATTCAAACGTCTGTTTCTAATGACAGTACTATGAGCAATGGTAATGCTAGTCCAGAGGAGGTGAACAAATGTGATAAGGCAACACCAAAGAGTTCTTTGAAAAAGACTCGTGTACGTGGTCGACGGCATATAGCCGGGAAGACTAAGCGAGCTTTGCTGCCCACTCAGCCTGAAGAACCGGAATACATGCATGGTATGAACTCCCCCGAAATGGTGCCAACTAACGGCGAGAATGGAAAGGATTCCCCAGTGAAATCTCCCAAGGACGAGAAACCTCTATCCTCTCTTGTTGCTACGCCAAAATCTGTGAGCAAACTGAAGACGAAACGGCGACCAACGTCACCACGGCCTGCAACTCCAGTAGAAAAAGCAGTGGTTAAGCAAGAGTACCCAGGATTTGCGCCAGATACTGTGGTGTTGGCCAAATGGGTCGACAAACGTTACTATTCTGGAAAAGTGTTGGAAATAACTGAACCAAACAAATATTTGATCAAATTTGATGATGGCCAAAGCAAGGTGCTGTTGGATGATTTCATAATATTCGGGGATATGAAGACGTTACCTCTGGAGGGACAGTCGGTGTATGCTATGGTTGACGAAGAACAGAATTATGAACCTGGGCTGGTGTTGGGAGTCGAGGAGAATGATTGTGGGACTGTTACCTACAAATGCACTACTGATGGGTGAGTTATTTTGTATTTTTTGATAGCTGCTCTAAAAGTATCTGGTTGAACAAGATAATTGCATTGTCTTGTTGCCTAAGACACTGTCAAAATTAAATCGTTTGATAAATGTGCCCATTGTTAATTGTAAAAAAACGTTTCGACTTCTAAAAGTGTTTCACACTAGCAACTAATATAAATTGTTGTGCTTCGTACGACCGACTGAGAGAAGGCTCTCATCCAAATGTAGTCGATTATCTTATTTCAATTGTCGATGTACAATATTTGTTTTCACCAGCACCATCGATTTTGCCCACAGCAATGACAATGCTTTCCTTGAGTAAGTAGGCTTAAAGACAAAGCTCCTTCACTCTAGAAAACCATTGAATTCACTCTAGAAAACCATTGATGTCATGTTCTTTCATATTATTTATTTTCAAATGCAACTGTGCTAACTATACTGTCTCAGAAAGATCAGCTATGTCACAGCTCTAAAGAAATACTGATAAAATATTGGTATTTTCCAGCGACACGTTGGTAATGGTGACAGCTAGTGAGCTGTACTTGACGGAGGACCAGGCGCGCTCACTCAAGGAGTCGGCGCGGACCAGGTCACCGGCCGCGCCCTCCACACCGCGCAGGAGACACAACAGGGAGCTGGATCTTGACAACATTATACAGGTAATGTGACGGCAAGTGTCCCTGACGGACCAGAAAAACTGGCTAACTGGTTGAGCAGGCCGTGTATGTTGATCAGTCTTAAGGCCCGTATTACAGAACGTCACTCAATACTCAAGGCATTTTATTGGTTGAAATCTAGATTTAAATAGAGATCAGTGCTTGAGTTTCGTTCTGTTATACGGGTCTAACTGATTTAGCAGCCTGTGTACTCGTATAGGCGGTGAAAATGAAAATACTCGTAATTATAAAGAAAAGTAAGTTCTGTTATTTCTCGCGTTTGACTGAACCGATTTTGATGCGGTTTTCAGAAAAGTTTTCTTTACATTCTTGGGAAGGTTTTAGTATACAAGTTTTCAACTGGGCGTGCATGGCTATATCCGAAACTATTAGGAATATCGAAAAACGTTAAAAGGAGTCTCGAGGCCGATTTTGACGAAAACTAAAACTGCATTATTGGAGTTTAGAAAATTCAATAACCCTGGTCAGGAATAGGCCTAGGTAAATGATGATGTGATTGTCCTCAGGGTCCCCGCAGCGCTCGCAGCCGTGACAAGGGCAGCTCCAGCGCTCGCAAGCGGGTCGCCTCACCAAAGAGTCCCAAAGCATCTACATCTGGCATTTCAGGTACAGAAAGAAAAGTTTTATTTTGCATTAAAACTTAACAAGAACCTTCTTTATTTATAAAAAAGGAGCGGTTCGTCATTCACGCTAAAACTCAAAAATGGCTAACACGCGGATTTCATAATTTTTTAAATTTATTATTTTCAATATAGTGCTGGCAAGTATTCATTCCATTTTTGAACACTGCTAATATCCACAGTGTAAAAGTTTATTACATTTATGTTGTGCAATACACTTCACTATTTCGACAATGTTGATACAGCCCGGATAGCTCAGTCGGTAGAGCATTGGACTTTTAATCCAAGGGTCCAGGGTTCAAGTCCCTGTTCGGGCGGCTTCTTTTATATTTTGATATTTTATAATTGTATTTATTTGTTTGATTTAATTTTTTAACGAACCAAATATTTTTATTTTTCAAAGAGTTATAACGTTTTTTGTCTGACTAATATAATATATAAATATATTTGTTTGAAAAAGCTTTCAACTCCTAGAAGATAGGGATATAGAAAAAGGGGTTTCAAAAAACTACTGGTTCAAATTCAGCCACAGTTAATAAAATAGCGCAAGATTTATAACATTCTTACATAAAAAAAAATACACTCGCCAATTATTCTACTATCCAAACCAAACTAAAAATAAATAATAATACATAATATAATAATAATGTAAATGCAATTCAAATTGACGCAACCTTTTTTATGTTACCCTTTCATATTTTTATTTCTATAAAAGGTTTATTTTTTGCCCGGATATTGCACGACTCGTACACGACTGAAGAATAGAAATATTTCTTCATTTTAAACATAGACATGCTTAGATAATAGTAAATATTTTGATTCTGTTATCTTGTCTATTCATCCGTCGACAAAATCCGTTTCTCCGCATATTTTTTGTAAATAACGAAGAGCGTATTTACATTTTTACGACTTTAAATCCCAAAATTACAGTACTTAAAGTTTGCACGCCTCATAAAAAGCAATTAAAAAAATGCTACCATTCAGAGGGGGTTGGGTTCCGACCTATTATTTTGTTGACAGTTTTTTTATTGTGTTGAGCAAGCTCGCCTTTCTTTTTAGTTTGCAGTTTGCACAGACCGAAAACAGACACATTGAATCATATAATTCTTTCTATATAATCATAATTCGCTGTTGCAAACGCATAGTTAGAATAGATAAGCATTGTTCTAGGTCATGAATACAGTGATAACATTGACATGACAACATTTTTTTTTTTTTTTTTTTTTTAGCGTGGTAAAATCATCAAATGAGTCCTCCAACCCCGGGCAGGGCGGGAGGGACTGTCAGACTTCTACTGACTAAAATCCACGGTGTCCTTCATAGCCTGTTACGTTCCGGGGTTACGGTAAGGGAATAATCCCGCAACCCCGGCAGGCTTTGGCCCTCTGAGAGGGGGGCCCCGTCATTATGCTGACGCTCTTTGAGGCGCGCGTGGGACACAACGCGCCGTCGACCCGGGCATGGTCCTTGGTCGGGCAGCAAGTTGCCCTTTACTCGCTGCCCGCATGCCCGCGCCTACGGTGGCCGGAGATCGTCGCGCGACGTCCGTCGCCGTGGGCGTCCTTCACCGCGGTTGGGGCGGAGGGAGGACTCTGTCCTCTCTCGCTCGCGGCGTGCCTCCTCCTTTGCGAGCATTACTGCTTCGCAGAAGGAGGCGACCGCTTCCCACTCCGTCTCGCCCCGCAGCATGGCCGAAACCAATGCCGGGCGCGAGAGGTCTCCGCCTATCGCAGCCGTGAGGACACGTCGGTGCTCCGCCCAAGCTGGGCAGTCCTGCACCGTATGCTCCACCGTGTCCTCCGGGCGATCTTCGCAGTGATGACACCCAGACGTATCCTCCTTCCGCATTAGACACAGGTACCTCCCGAAGCACCCGTGCCCGGTGAGGACCTGCGTCAGGCGGAAGGTAAGGACGCCATGACTTCTCTCCAACCACTCCTCAAAGAGGGGTCTTACCGCCGCAATTGCGGCGTGCCCGGCCGTCGGTCGCGACAGTCGTTCCTTCCATACTGCCCTGAGATCGCGCCGGAGGTCTTCGCGCCGCGCCTCGACTTCGCGAGGCAGCGGGGTCACGCCCCGGCGCTGCGCCTCCACGCGCCACTCATAGACGCATTGACATGACAACATAGGTAATTTTCAAGTGGCTGATATGAACTGAACAAATACCGTTTAGGTAAACATTATAATCCTTTAGTATTTTATCAGTTATCGATTGTACCAATCACTTGACTACTGACTGTATGACTCGGTACTCAAGTGGTAACCGGAATGCACTTGTTTAAACTGTGATAAACCTTTTTTTTATTTATTTTTTTTTTAAGAAAAATGGTTTCCTATACTACACACATTTTGATTTTTCATTCTAAATAGCAATGGTGTGATTTTTTGGGCATATTCGTAGAGTCTTAGGGTTGAACCACATCTGGCAGCACGGAATCGCCTTTTTCCGTCGTCCTTTCTCTTTCTGTCGCTTAGAACTGCCATTTGCTAGACCGAGACAATGCGTTAGCACGCGGCCGCATCGAGGATTCCGCCGCGTGCTATCGCATTTTGCTTTCTGTCTCGGTCTAGCAAATGGCAGTTCTAAGCGACAGAAAGAGAAAGGGCGACGGAAAAGGCGATTCCGTGCTGCCTGATGTAGGTCAATCCTTAGACCCTATGCATACCACGTTTTTTGTACGACGCGATGCAGTCGCAATACGCACGCAAGTCAGACGCAGCCTAGAACAAAAATGATAGCAAACTGCTCTGATGAAAACGCGCCGTCGACGCGCCGGTGCAACGCGTTTCTAAAACGCGCTGCACGCGGCGGGTTTGGGTCTGGATCGCAATAATTTCTTAAACTTAACCTAACAAAAAAACAAAATTCAACAGACAACAACGGGAAACTAATAGAGAAAAGTACTAAAGTAAATATTCTTAAAAACGATCACTGAGCGCGTCAAGACATCAAGACTAGTTTTTTTCTGCTTACGCTACTCGCGGGAGTGAGTATAGACGGCACTAGTGTGCGAGCGAGTGAACACGATAAGCGCCGCCATTTAAGATGCCTTTCGTCAATGAAACGGGTTCTACTACACACTAAATACCTCTATGATGTGCCTCTACCCATAGTCGCAACTTAAGCGGCTTAAGTTTTATGAGCCCTTTAAACTCAGATCAAATAAATAGGCAGATAGAGCGCTCAGAACACGCGAGTCGAAAAGAAGAAAAGAAGTAAAGAAAGCGAGTAGAAAATCGAATACAAAGTCGCAACAGTACCAAGCTGCGCGTCGTTGTTGTTATTTGCCAAAATGTACCGTCACTTGTCTTTAACTATTGTAAAAGTTGTTCTCAAAAACAAAAGAAAACATTATGGAATGTAATTCGATTTGATTTTGTATTAACTTTGGTGGGCCCACTCGCGTGTTCTGAGCGTTCTATCTGCCTATTTCTTTGATCTGAGCCTGTAAACATAAAAATCTTTTGTTCCCAGGTGGCAAGGCTAAGAGCACACCATTTGGTCGCAAGCGCCTGGCCAGCGAGAGTAGCGAGATGAGTGAGAGTAGCAACTCAGCGCCGCCCGTGAGGCTGGAGGAGGTGGCCGGAGTGGAGCCTGAGGTGCAGCGGACACCGAGGAAGATTGATGGCGTTAAAGGTGAGAGCTTATGTGAGAAACCAGTTTATATTTACTTTATACTAAACTTTAAAGAAGCTTCTTCATGCGATGCGACGCAATAGGGAGTTTTACTGCGAATTTTAGCCGTCATTAGCGGTTCAAGCGAATAACGTAAACATTTATATCGTAGTAGCAAGGACTATTTTTATTTTTAATGAGCACAAATTACAAATCGCGTCATGGGTAAGCTTACTTGCATAAGCAATATTGTTTTCACCTCCCACGCTCGGAAATATTCTATTTCTCATTCAAAATCTGAGCGCAAAACTCCATTTTGTGCTCTAGACCACAAAGTGTTCAAAATTCGAACACGTCTTGTATTCAATTGTTTTCTACACTGACAGGCGAGCCGGGCCCCCTACATTTCTTCGCAGGTGAAAAGTTGTGTGTTGCACTCGGCAGAAAAGTTTTTCTGCGTCTCGTACCTTTGAAAACTTCGCATCGCTCTGGATTCTATATTTGAACCGCTCGCTTCTCTCGTGGTTCAATCTTAGAATCCTTCGCTCGCTCAGTTTTCAATTTAAGTACTCGCGCCAAAAATCAACTTTGCAGCCTTCCTTAACAAATAACTATTTCTTCGTATTTTTTTTTTCAAAAAAAAAAAAAGATTTACACGCTTAATAAGTTAAACGTTAATAAAGCGTTTAAGTTCCATGCTGATGAGCGCGGGTTCAAACCCCAGGATATGGAAATGTTTTTTTTTGTAATGTCACTTTAATTTTATAGGGCTTCCTCTATGTTGCCATGCAAGCAAAAAAAAGTAATATCCGTTTCGTTCATAACTTACTATTTGTCACGAGTGGTACAGACAACAAAAAATTGAAAATGCAAAAAACATTATGCAGCTATGAAATTCATTGATATTTCATTTTAATCAATACTCGAACTTATGTCTTAAGAAACAAGCTACAAAATCAACCTTCCACAGCGGGACCCCTCCAATTGAAAGGCGCGTCCAAACAGAACATTGGCAAGAAAAACTCCAAGTTGACAAAGTTCGAGAACGATGAGGATACAGTATCGAAAATGGGACCGATACCGGGACCGGATACCAAGTTGTTTGCTGGGCTGCACTTCTTGTTGACTTGTACTGAGACTCCAAGGAGGACGAGGACTGCTGCTGAAAAGGTAATGACATGACTTCACGATCGAACCATTGTAGGGACAGACGCCCAGCAGATCGATTTTTTTGTGGTAGCTTGATGTGTTGGCATCTGTATAACCTGAACTAAGGAGTAGACAGTTGTGCAGTGTCGTAGACTATATCGGCGTCGTGGGAATATCTGCTGATGGTGGAATTGTAAACTATATCGAAAGACCGTATCCGGCGTCAAGAGACTGTATCTGCGTTCCCGAGATTGTCTTAAAAGGGCACCGCAAACTAATCACCATAAGTCGGAATTAGGTTGAGTTATTCATGTACTTACGGTTCGAAAAATATACCCGAAATTACTTCTAAAGAGCAGAAAAATCTTGTGATTTATTTAAAAAAAGTTATTAAGTTTCAAACAATTTATCTGTGTAATCTATCTCTGATGTTTTTATTATTATTATTACTTACTGGAACGAAGTTCCATAACGCGCGTTGTGAAAAGGGGCTAGACGGAAAAAATCTTACGAAAAGTTGTCACGACACTTTTTGGAACGAAGTTCCTTATCGCGCGTTTCGAAAGGGTGCTAGAGCTCAAAGAGTGGAGTGGAGTGGAGTGGAGCGGAGCGGAGTGGAGTGGAGTGGAGTCACGACTATTATTTTTGTTGAGTGTATACAGTAACTTCGTTACATCCGGGTGTCTCTTGACACCTCTTTTTTTGTAAAACTGTTTGCCACACGAGCTTGTCTGTTAGAAATCACGGGAAGATCACGCAAAGATTAACTAAACTAACAGGGTGGTTGTTAGTCAGTACGAGTCTGGAAAATCCCATCCACTCCACTTATTTGATTCCATGTTATTTTTCAGGCTACTCAAAGCGCGGAGACCCGCCACTACTCCTCTGAAGAGGACGGCGAGGCGACTTCCTCAGTGGCCGGCACGGATACTGAAGACCTGGAGTTCTGCGACCGTCCCTTCAACAAGGAGCGGCTGAAGGAACAGCTGGAAGCCGGCGGAGGGATTGTGTACAGGTAAATATATTTAAAAACAAAAGTGAATCGCAGTTAAAAATGAGTTTTTTAATCTAGAAAAACATCTATTTTCACAAAAAAAAAAACACACAGACCTGAAACAATCACTTGTAGATCGTACAAATATTGCTTTCGTGCAATAATCCGCGACGCGTAGCATTCGATTGCTCAGTCACTGCGTCGGCCAAGCGTGGGCCAACTTCCTTATTAATTTTGAATTATATATCTGTCATACGCTAACTATCAGATATTTTCCGCCGTGCTTCAAAGAGACTTTTGTCCCGACTGTCATTTGTACATCTTTGATAGTCGTTATAATATTAATCACAGTCAGTAGCTCAAAAGCCTGACAATCAGTTTTACCAATTGGTATTGTATTACCCAGTTACTGGTTTGTGGAGGTTAGATAGGCAGTTGCTTCATGTAAATTATCTGGTTTGACTGCAAGCCGACCCCAACCCCAGTGGAAACATTTTTTTCCTACTCCACTTATTTTTTTCTGATTAATTTCGTTGCAGGATCCAAGACATGTAAATTCATTCTCCGGGACACGTCGATCTTCACTGTCTCGGCGCTTTTCTGATGGTTGCCACTGTTGATTCTGGCTTTCAGAAGTTACTGTGGTTTGGAAATAGTGTGGTGGGTTTGACCCAACAAAGAAAAAGCCGACCCCAATATACACTTCTGGACACATCTATTGGCCCACCTTAGAGTTTAGGTTTCGATGGCCCCTACCGAAATATGATTGCTAGATTGAACGAAAACTGTTGATGCAGTTTTAAACTTGATACATTTTACCATCTTTTTAGATCGTATTGTTTTAAATTTGAATTCAGAATACCATACGACATGGAGCTACGCCTAACAAGTCGGATATGCGCATTGTTAAAGTCAATTGATTTTTGAATAAAAACATGTTTTATCAAATAAAGGTTTAATTTAATAACGCGTGTTGCCTCCATGGGCATCTACCATAGCTCTCTTAAGATTAGGCATAGAGTTTATCAACCGCTCTATGAAATTTAGAGGGATCATCTCCCATTCCTCTTCTATGGCAGTTTTCAACTCCTGCATCGTCTGGGCAACTGGCAGAAAAGCCCTAACACGTCTTTTTAGCTCGTCCCACATGTGCTTAATGGGGTTCATGTCTGGGCTTCTGGCTGGCCAGCCCATAACTGTGATGTTTACATCCCGAAGATATTCCCTGACGATGCCGGCAGCATGGGCTCTTGCATTATCATGCATAAAAAGGAAATTTGGGCCCACATAGTCCGCGTATGGTATCACGTGAGGTTCTAAGCACTCACGAATGTACCTTTCAGCATTTAATGTTGGCAGCCGTGGTCCTGTAACAACCTCAAGTTGAGTTTTGCCGCTCGCGGATATACCACCCCAGACAGTCCATGAGCCACCGCGATAAGCAACCCTCTCTTCAAAGCAGCATTGTGCGAAACGCTCTCCCTTACGTCGGTAGACCTTCTTCCTTTCATCATTGCCATGTAACACAATTTTAGACTCATCAGAAAAGAATACACGGCTCCAATCGTGCTGTGTCCAATTTAGATGACTGCGTGCGAAATGAAGGCGCGCTGTTCGTTGGGCTCGCGTTAGTTTGGGCCCATTAGCTGGCTTGTGTGGTACCATATCGCGTTCTTTTTTACCTTCTCCGAACAGTTCGAGCGCTCACGGATACTCCGAGGAAGTCGCAAAGTTGGTTTTGTATCTCAATGGAAGTAAGGTGACGATTTCTCAAGCTGGTCGTCACGATGAATCGATCCTGCCTTTCAGTTGTGACCCGAGATCGTGGCCTTCCTTGGCGACGAACAAAGCCGCCAGTCTCTAGGTACCTCCGATAAACATTTCGGGCCGCAGATCGACTTAAATTAAGTTGAGCACTCACGTTTCTTTGGCTGTGTCCGGCCTGAATAAGTGCCACAGCTTGGGCGGCGACTTCAGGTGAAGTATCCATAGATTATTGATAGAACCTCACCTTAATGTTAAGAATAAGTAATGTTTGTTGCAAAACCAAAGATATCAATCACTTTTTCAAGAATTAAATCTAAGTAAACCAATAAAACCAAGTTTTCTTAGTATTCGATTGTTTGATATCAACAAACAGGCTCCACATTGTCTTTTGTTTCTTTAAATTCTGTGTTCGAAATTCAAAAAAAGACTATTGAATGAAATTGTGAATGTGCCAGGTTCAAAACTGCATAAAAACTTTTTGCTCGACCTAATATAAAATTTTAACTAGGACCAAACGAAACTGAAAATACAAGGTGGGCCAATAGATGTGTCCAGAAGTGTAGTTCGAAAAACGACTATAATTACAGGATGTCCTAATTTTCATTCCCCTTTTTCCAGCCATTTCGACGACGTACCCAGAAATAAATACACAGTCTGCAAATTAATAGCGCCTCGTCCGTGCCTCACAGCGAAGTACATCCAGTGTCTCGCAGCGGACATCCGCTCTGTGTCCCACGGGTGGGTCATCATGAGCTGTATCGACAACACAGTGCATGACATCGACTCGTTCGCTCTGCCGGCTGGCTGGTCTATATTGAAGCAGAGGTTCATTAACTGGGTGAGTAGTCTTGTGTGGTTCGATTGAGAGGTTCGCTCTAAGTCTGGCAAATGTGTCTTTACATTACAAGTTTGTTATTAGTTCCCGGAGTGAGGAAGGAGGTAGTATACCTCCAAGCCTTGGTGCGCGGTTATTCCTACGCCTGACTGAAGAGTCTCCCTA
Source organism: Agrotis segetum (assembly GCA_036375495.1). Taxonomy (NCBI): domain Eukaryota; kingdom Metazoa; phylum Arthropoda; class Insecta; order Lepidoptera; family Noctuidae; genus Agrotis; species Agrotis segetum. The sequence goes on along the minus strand of JAQSVV010000692.1, from coordinate 131,740 downwards.
ATCCTCCGTGTGTGGCGGCGCGGGCGGCTATGCTTTCCTCTCTTCAAATTTTTTTTACCACATAATATCTGTACTATGCGACAAAATTAACAGGGAAGATGACATATTGTGTAGTTCTTGTCATTGCTCTGATACAAACTACTTCTTATTTCCTTTCCCCAGGTTCCACCATCGGGGAAACGTAACGCAACATTCTTCAAAGACAAGATCATCCTGCTATGCGGTGACCAGGACACATTCGTGAAATTCTGGGAGCGAGTGTGCACCCTAGCCGGTGCTACCACACGAGTGGTCAACGAGGAAGACTTGAACATGTCCGGGGCGTTAGCACTGGTCACCGAGTGGGACTGCCCTCATGAAGTACAGAATAAGGCGAATCAAGATAACATCCCTCTAGTGTCCACTACCTGGGTTGTTCAGTGCTTAATAGAGGCTCGTGTCATCGCCCCCACCTCCCACGAAAAGTTCTCATTTATGTTCGCGGAGCCTGAATGATCCTGGGACTTTAAAAAGATCCTCATAATACGTGAAAATTGACACTTGAGGTGACGCGACAGTGACGCTTAGTGTTTAAGTGAAGTGATTTAGACGAATTACTTACTGTGCCAGTGGTTTAGGTGTAAGTGTATGAAAATATTGACCTGATTTGGACAACATAGAGATATAGCATTATAAAATTTCGTGTCTTTTATGCCAGCCATACATAGTCCAGTTTGCAATGCACTGGAAGTGACACACAGTAACTATTGCTTATCATTTTGCATGACAAGACTACTTCTGATAATCCATCATGCCGCGACAATGGGGATGGCAACTGGGGAACTAATGGCGCTAGTATAGCTTGTTCCAAGCATCGTCATTGGTTCAAATCAGTTCAAATCTTAAAGGTACTTCAAAATAGTACTACGTCATTGGTCGGATTAGGACTAAGCTATGGTGGCGCCATCTACAATTAGCTTTGACTTGCCTTCCCCATTACGTGTTCTTAATGCCAGCCAGATATGGCCCAGTTTGCTATAATTATGTTGGAAGCAGTGTGTAGTAAGTTATTGGCTATCATTTACATGACAAGAATACTTCTGATAGCCATACACCGTCAAGTTGGCGTGTAATAAACTAGCCGTACAAGCTAGTATACTTGATGGTTTAGATAAGTTTTGTTTGACAGTTTCAGATGTTACGTTATTTAGACTTGACATGTATTTTCGTTGACTGACTAAATACTAGGGCCACACTGACGAGAATTGGACATTTAAAAGACTATTATCGCGAATATCAACGCGAAATGCTATTACTGTGGCATGGCTATTTGGTAGTAGACTCCTATTATATAATTTCGGTAGTTTTATTGATAACACCGTGTAATTGTTTTATCAGATCAAAGTTTTCATACTCCGAATGCAAATGGTTGTAAAAGTACAAATTATATTGGTTACGCTAGACAACAAATTTTAAAAATGTATAAGTAATAACAGCTTACAATGTTTAGAAATTTATAAAAGTATACAAAAAAGGTTTAAAGCTGAGCTTAGCGATATGTTGCTATTTTTTAAGCAACAATCTATTGCATAGCGTAAACCACTGGTTAGTAAGGTTTAAGAAGTGAAATAAACAAAGTTAAAGTGTTAAACTAAAACTGCAAACAAGTGTAGAAGACAAGACTTAAGATTTTTTAAAATAAAAATCTTGGTGTTATAGTGTTTAAGAAATTTGTATAGGTATTCGTAAAAATGGATTAATTATTGTTGTTATAATGTCGTCGCGATATTTTAACCTTTGTAAGACCTTTGGGGTGCAAAATAAATGCTTGGACGGCAACATTCGCCACAACTGGGCGGCAAAGTCGTATACGGTCCTGTTTGATTACGCCGAAAGTACGATTTGTCTTTACTGGATTTACAACTTAATGTAATAGAGCATAAAGGCGAAAATCTGTAACAAGCAAGTCGACTTTTAGAGAAGCTGAGAAGATTTATCAATGGCAGCTTTCGAACGGAGTTTCCTAATACGAGCAAATTAAAACCAAACTGTAGATACTTCGGGTTTGCTTCGTTTATTCCCGAATGCTCCCGAAACGAGTGTAACATGTTGACGCATTACCTCATGTTCGCTTATTGCATTAGTCGGATTTTATACTTATAGACAATACAGATACAGTTCTTTATTGCTTACATAGATTTTGGCGTAAAGCAATGTGCTTTGGCAGCTGTACATTCTATTTTGCAATTTTAATCACTCCTTTTATTTATTTATATAACAGCGGCGTTTGTTCAAACCGTATTATTTTATCAAAGTTAATTTTTCGGTTGCCAGTGACGAAATTAACATTTTGATTGCCAGTGGCGAAATTAAAAATAATTTTAATAACCTAAGGGCTGATTTTTCAATAGCCAGCTCTCTAACTGGGGAATAAAAATGGTGGTTTGACAGCTTATCGATAGAAAATATGTCAAACCGTTATTTAAATTCCTCAGTTCAGAGGTTATCTGGCTATAGAAAAATCAGCCCTTAAAAATATTTTCTATTTCCAATGGCTTGCTCCCATTACAGCATTCTTTTACTTTGTAATATTTAATTTAATGTTGAAAATGGTATTTAGCAAATAACTTGCAGGAATCGCGTATTATTTAGAAAGTGACACAAAAAAGTTCAAAGACGTGCTGATTTTAAAAGAATGATAATTTAGGTAGCTAAGTATAATAGTAATTGGTATTCAACTGTATATGGTCTCATTTAGTTGTAAGAACTTGTATGAAAAGTGACATGTGAATATAAGTCATCAATTAACATTGTATCGATTTAAAATCGATGCCTAGCCAAAGTGAGCTAATAATAATGTTTAAATTACTATCTTGAACAATATTTTAAGAATCATGTCTTTTTGTTATTTATTTTTAATTGATTTATTTCATTTTAAAGCTAGTAAGACCTCATGTTTGTTTTACATAAACTATTCATGAGCATAAGTTCTATTAAATTAACGTTTGTTCCTTTAAAATTATATGATTTAATCATGGATTTTCGACAGTATTTCCTTTTTTTGTTTGTATAAATTTTTGTCATGTAAAAAAGGCGTCACAAAGCTAGTATTAAGATCTAATGTTAATAATTGTTTGTTTCAATTATTATTGACATTCTTTTCTATTTGATTCCCCAATTTTGACTTTGATGTCTTACGTATAAGGTTCTTTTTACACTTTGACTGTGCAAGTAGTATTATATGAAAACTTACATTAGGCTATGACAACTTCAAAAGTGTTGGAAAGTCTGTCCTGTTACCTCTCATTTTCACCAAGGGATAAAACAAATTTTGTGCATTTTTTCGTTTCTCAGATATAAAACATGTACTGAAAACTTGTAAGCCCGTATTACAGAATGTCACTCAATACTCAAGTATTACTTAAAACTAGATTCAAGGCATTTGATTTGTTAAAATCTAAATTTAAATAGAGATCAGTGCTTGAGTTTCGTTCTGTAATACGGGCCGTAGAATATTATTATGTTTTATAACTTGAGAATTGAATGTTTGAAACAGTCTCAATACATGTTTAAAACAAATGTTTCTTGACGAGTATTCTACAAGTTTTGTATCAAACTATTATTTAACTTGTTTCTTGGTTAAAACGAGGGGCTGCCGATATTTTGTCGCTTTGACTTTATTTCCCAATCGAGTGCTATGAAGATAGATATACGGATAGATAGATATACGGGAGTGCGCAGATTATGCTGACAAATAGTTTCTATCGGCCGGCTACTGCGACGACATAGTATAAAGAGGGGAAATAGGTTATCTCAGGCCCAATCCCCTCTTTATACTTTGGCGACGAAGTCTCCAGTGGGCGGCAGTCAGTTTTAGTCATCGAAACTAGATGAAGAAAGTGTTCAATAAGCTTGTTAAACATAAAGATCTAAAAAACTAAAATTAATTTCCTAATATTCTTACTTGCACAACTCAAACTGAAACAAATCCTATTATTTCTCTTGTAAATTACTGTAGTTATAAATGAGATTAAATGAAAATGGAGGGTCGAATTCGAGTGATAGGCAATGCTAGGATACAACTGAAAATTAAAAAAATAAAAGTGTATTGTACATTGTGTATGAATTATTAACAATTTGGGTCAAAAACTTCACTTATTGATCTCTGCCAATGGAGCGATGTATGATTGGTCGTTTAGAAGTAGAGTGAGACATGGTCTTTTTAGCTCGACTTCATTGTCAAAACTAACTTTACTTCTTGTTTTTTTTTTATGCCATGCGTATCATATGAGGCGACTACAGTTTAGAAAGATTTCTATCGCTCTCGTCCATTGCGATATACATGTTGAAAAAAAAATGTTTCGACTCTTTGATCAACAAGTTTTGATACTTGGGCAGAAACAATAAATTCTTTTCAATTGTTCAAATTCGGACCTAGACAAGATTCTTTTTATAATGTTCTTTATGTCATATGGCGATAAGAATAGAAAAAGGCTGAAAAAAACGCCTGAAAATTACAGTTAAACGCCAAAAAGACCATGTTTTACAGTAATAGGGAATACTGGAATTATGTACAAGTAGTTTAAATGTTGTTAAACATAATTCGATCTGACTTTGTACATATATGTGATGTCTTTTTCTAATTATTGCACACACTAGTTCATGATTTTCGACAACTGTTTAGTATTATAAAATGGTGTTATTGTCTATAAACGTAAGGTTTGTATTTGCATGAAAGCGATGAGTGTGAGTAGACTTGAGAGGTAATTTAATCTGTGTGATAATTACTAAGATTAATCGAATAATTTGTAAAATTTATTCATGTAATCGTAAGTAAATTATTGAAATATCTACGTCAGATAATCTTTTGAGGCTTCGAGGCCGAAATATTATAAAATCCCTGCCAAATTCTTGTAAATTTTGCAATAGACATTTTCAATTTATATAATCTATAAATTACCTAAATGTATAGTCTGGTGTTTCGAGCAGTATAAATGAAACTTTGTACAGTAAAATATAATCTATTATAATCTGAATGTGTACATACTAGAATTGAATGTTTTGAAACTTATCTAGATCTAATTACAAGTATAGAGAATATTCCTATGTTATGTCTGTGCGTGGTTGCCTATTGACATTTAATCGAGAACGATGGCAATTCGGAATGCTGTTTACAAGAGACACGAGCGTACCGTTGGATTTTCAACATTCAGTGTTGAGCTGGACGTTGTAAATGCAATAGCACGCTCTTCCCCTATACGGCTTTTTCGTTGTATTCAAATGTCTAGATAAGGTCGTTTTACACGTACCACATCACAGGTTTGGTGCATTATTTGTACTGAAAATAATACCTAGTAAACTTCACACGGAACACATTTTGTCTTCTTTAGTGACCGTGTTTGTTACTGGCCATATGGGAGTTGGCAACCAGCGATATCGTGAAATAGCGGTCGGCAACATCGCAAGAATTAAGGCTTGGCTTTACTAAACAGAGAGCTCGGCTTGGCGCGACGTTAACGTGCCGTGTGTAGCCTGCCGTGTTTTATTTTCATAGTAAATACACGCCAAGGACACGCTAGCACCGCGTCAAGGCTGCTGTTTGTAAAAGCCTTAACTACAACCACATCCAAATTTTGCCGGTACCACAACGCAACTACAAAAAGTTGCAGCGGCACTATCCACACGTCGACACCTTTTGTCGTTGCGATGTGGTACGTGTGAAAAACAACTTTTAAATAAATACTGAAGGCTAGTGTGTGCCAATCAAAATTGATGTAAAACTTCTTGAAGTGACCTTTAGCATGTAAGTGCATTTTTTAGTCAGTAGGTAACTGGTTTTTTTACGACGTACATTTTGTGTTGCATTTTCTTTTTGATGTTTGTTTTTTTATTTTGTTATTCTATCATTGTATCTTCGTTGTTAAGAAGTCAGATAGACATGTAATGTGTAAACTATGAATAAAATGATAGAAGTAAATTCAGTTTAGTTTATTTAGGTACCAACGGGATGCCCCGGCTTCGCAGGGTGGAACTTATTAAGAGAAGTAAAATTTTGATTTACATAATCAAATGCCTATTACAAACCACACAGTCGTACAAGTTACTTAGCTTGTCGTGCAAATATTTAGCAAAATTCATTCAATTCCAAGCATCGTCATTGGTTCAAATCTTAAAGGTAAGTACCTGCTTCAAAATAGTACTACATCATTGGTCGGATTAGGACTAAGCTATGGTGGCGCCATCTGCAATTTAGCTTTGAATTGCCTTTCCCATTTCGATTTTTGATCTCGGCTATAGAGAAAAAGATAGTGCGACCTCAACGACGATATAATACTAGACTCGTAATAACAGGCGACCGATGTCTGCCAACACATTAGGCAAAAAAGTCTTATATTCGTCTCATTTCGACCAATCCTTTGAGCCGTAAACATACGTTGAGACAGAACAGACCTTGAGTTAGCCAATCACAACGCAGTACCCCGTCCCCCTCGCTTACGTAGTACCTCAGCAACTTGGCAGAATAGTTTGTGTTCTTTAGATCGTGCATGCGGAGTCTAGTATTATATCGTCGTTGTGCGACCTCCTCGAACCTTTGTCTCTGTCATAATTATCTTCTTTACTGCCCGCATTTACCAGTCCGTGTTCTTAGTCTATGCTCATGAAAAACAAACCAAAGTATTTCTGTGGCTACTAATGCGTATTGTACCTAAATCCTCATTTAGACGATGCAAGAAATTGAATATGAGTTGCATGCTTGACTACATTGCGAACATAATTATCAAATACCGCAATGTAGTCGAACTTATATGGTAATTCATGTAATTTCTTGCTTCTTTCTAGCGTGTAAATGGGCCTTCTCTAGAAATGCCTTTTTTTTACGTGGGTAAATCACCAAATGGGTCCTCCCACCCAGGGCAGAGCGGGAGGGACTGACAAAGGTTCCAGGTTTCCTGCAGTAGCCCTTTGTGTACCGAAATCGCGGTATACGTGTGTCCCGCGACAAAATGTGGAACGCTTCACGATTTTGCGTGTCATCCTTGCGCAGGGGCCAATAATATAATAATTATACTTGCCGAAGCAAGTACGTCTGGCGAAGCAATGGGGATGGCAACTGGGTAACTAATGGCGCTAGTATAGCTTGTTTCAAGCATCGTCATTGGTTCAAATAAGTTCAAATCATAAAGGTACTTCAAAATAGTACTACGTCATTGGTCGGATTAGGTCTAAGCAGTGGTGGCGCCATCTACAATTAGCTTTGACTTGCCTTCCGCATTACAAGCGCTATCTTTTGTTATGCAATGAAAACATTGTTTAAAGCGACATCTAGTAGACATTTTTCGTACGAACAGTAGAAGTAGGTACCCATTTTTTCAAGTTACATTTAAAAAACCGGCCAAGTGCGTGTCGGGCCACGCACAGTGTAGGGTTCCGTAGTTGCCCATCAAAATACTTATGCGAACTAACTAAACTGATTCGCTGAATGTAATTTTAAAAAGAAGAATTTTCAAAATAGGTCCAGGAGTCTTTAAGAAATCAGGGAAAATACATAAGAAAAAAGATTACGACGAATTTAGAACCTCCTCCTTTTTTTGAAGTATGTAAATAGTTGACGATAAAAACCTACCTATCCCCAAAAAAACATACCTACCGTAAAAACATACCTATTAAAGCTGTAAAAATAAAGTTGACAAACTTACATTTGCAGTTGATTTATTATTTCTCCGATACATTTTGTTTAAGAAAACATATTACCCAAGTACATTTTATAAGTTGGTCGACTATTACTCGTAAAGTTGTAAAGCCTACTTAGTCATGATAATTTTCTTTTAAACTTCGTTATACAGGGTGTTTGGTCCATCGTGTGCCAAATTGAAATGGTCGATAGAAGGGGTCATCTGCTATCCTTTCAGACCTCTTAAAACCCCTCATGCCCTGTGGATTTTTTTTAATCGACTTTTTATTGTTTTACTAAAAAAGACCTAAATTTTACATTCAAATGCAATTTTCTTTTTAAATATCGGTCGTAGACTCTGGATTTTAATTTTATTTAGATGTGTAATGTTGAAGAGTACTGTTAAATAAAAAAGTAGTGTCATTAGTCACCTAGTTTTGTTTTAATTCACTCGCAAAGGTAAAACATAAATTAAAGCTGAACATGTTACAGCTGTTTATATGGCTACAGAAAAAAAACCAGAAGCGACCGGGATCTTCCAACTCCCTCATTAATTCTCCAGTCTATCCCCTTGCTAATGATGTGCCACATGCCATAAAAATCTTTTAACAACTTTGTGAATTCGCTAAAATTGTGAATCGAGTGCCCTAAGGCTGATATGCAAAATTATGATTTAAACATTTTTTTTATTAAATGATACCTGACAAACCTATAAATCTTATCTTAAAATAATTCTCTCTCGTATCTCTATGTTTTAGTGGGATTTACGTGTAAAATAAAAGCATTTTTAACATTTATTTGGTAATTGTTACAAATCGTGCTCAAATTAGAGACCGATGATGTGCCCGTATTTAATGAACGTTTGCCCATGGTATTTCAAAATGCTGTTCTACGCATTGGCGTTTGACTGTGAGGAAATATCTTAACAATGTGTTCCACAATGCGTGGATTGGACGCGATGGCCCAATTCCATGGCCGCCACGTTCCCCAGTTCTAACTTCGTTACACTTTATGTCTAGGGACGTTCCAAAGGGCTGGTATAGGTACGCAATGGACGTTCCAACTAGAGAGGTACTAGTCCAACGCATGGAAGCGGCATTCAAAACCACTAAGGGTCCGTTCACACAGACCGGCTCGGAGGGCATCGGCGCGGATTTTTCTTTTCACACAGACCGGATCGTATGCGCTTGGAGTTGGTCGGAGCGGAGCCGCCAACTATTTCATATAGACTGGCTGGAAGCGACCAGAAAGCGCTCGCAGCAGCCGGTCGGAATCGCTCGCAGCCGGATGGATACACTATTTATGCTATCAAAATGGCGGTCGGCGTGGACAAGCGCGGACGCAATCGGAACCGATCGGATGCGCGGACGAGAAAGAGCACGCAATCGGAGCCAAACGGCTGCACAATCAGCTCCACTTATTATTTCAAGTTCAAGCATTCGTAATGACAAAAGCAGTGCACATGCAAAAATAAACCTTACTTCAAATATTAAAAACTTTCAACGTGATAAGAATCTGCTCTCCTCTCCGAGCCGGTCTGTGTGAACGGACCCTAAGGAGAAAATACGACTTCGTACAACAACTGTCAAAATAGATGTCGGGCCTGCATTCGCAACAAAGGCCAACAATTCGAGCAGGATTTGTAACAATTATGAAATAAACGTTAAACATGCAATATTTTTTTTCAAGTAAACCCCACAAAAACATAGAGATACGAGACAAAAGTTACCTTATACGAATGAGATAGGATTTAAAGGTTTGTCAGGTATCAAAAAAGCAAAAAAAAAAAAACATTTTGAATATCAGCCTTGGGTGACTCGATTCACAATTCTAGTGTATTCACAAAGATTTTTATGGCATGTGGCACATCATTAGCAAGGGGATAGACTGGAGAATTAATGAGGGAGTTGGAAGATCCCGGTCGCTTCTGGTTTTTTTTCTATAGCCATATAAACAGCTGTAACATGTTCAGCTTTAATTTATGTTTTACCTTTGCGAGTGAATTAAAACAAAACTAGGTGACTAATGTCACTAATTTTTTATTTATCAGTACTCTTCAACATTACACATCTAAATAAAATTAAAATCCAGAGTCTACGACCGATATTTAAAAAGAAAATTGCATTTGAATGTAAAATTTGGGTCTTTTTTAGTAAAACAATAAAAAGTCGATTAAAAAAAAATCCACAGGGCATGAGGGGTTTTAAGAGATCTGAAAGGATAGCAGATGACCCCTTCTATTGACTATTTCAATTTGGCACACGATGGACCAAACACCCTGTATATGCTACTATTGTGAATTTTTTCACACCCCCAAACATAACCGTTTAGCTGGTAGAGGGGGGGGGACACTCGAATCGAGCAAAATTTAGCACTTTAAAGTTTAATATTTCACAAAAGAATTTTTTTATCAAAAAATTGTAAATGGAAACTATCATTATTTTTTAAAGGCCTATTTAATGATACCCCACACTAAGGGGTACGCGAGAAAAAAAAAATCCTGACTTTACGTGTAAGTACACACACACGTGAGGTACCCTAAAAAAAAATATTTTACGAGATTTTATTTTACCACTTTTTCGGCACAACAAATCCGTATATTCACACCAAATTACAGCTCTCTAGTACTGTGCGTCTCTGAGCTAAACTGCGGACAGACGGACGGACGGACGGACGGACGGACGGACGGACGGACGGACGGACATGGCGAAACTATAAGGGTTCCTTGTTGACTACGGAACCCTAAAAACCGCTAGATGTCACTAACAATAAAATTTAAATCATAAACTTGTTACTAGATGGCGTTACCTGTTCGTCATGTAGTAGACATTTTCCATACGAACAGTAGAACTAGGTACACATTTTTTCTCAAGTTACTTTTAAAATCCGCTAGATGTCACTAACAATAAAATTTAAATCATAAACGTGTTACCAGATGGCGTTAGCTGTTCGTCTATTTGGAGATGCAAGACGAGCATTTTAATCCTGTATGACAGATCATTACCTATTGTGTATGTTATTTTAATTATGGAATAAGATAAATGCTCCTTTAATTGTTTATGGCAAAGTTATTTGACCTTTGACTCAGTCCATACTAGTCTTCGGATGCAAGTTGCCCCTGAAAATCCTCCAACCTCCAGGGTAGCATTAGCACAGCTAAGTAGGGTACACAACAATGTAAGGGTCGGATTCCAGTCAAATCAAAACAGAAAATAGGTATTTTTATTTAAAGCCCGGTTTCCACCGCGAGCGCGCTTAAATGTTGTAGGTAAGTAGTTTACAAAAGAAAAGGTTGGGTATTTTGAGCCGCTTTTAGGGCAAACAATGCCTGTGTTTGGAGATTCCTCCTCCCAAAGAAGGTAGGTACAGCATAATTTACTAAATCTGGTAAAATAACAAAACCGTAGGGTACTTTGAATGTCAAATTAAAATAAGTACCTAGTAAGGTAGTAGGTAGGTATTGTTTAGGTAGTGTATATACCTATGATTTGTTTTGAATACTAAACTAATACTTACGAATACTAAAGTATATAAAGCTTAAGTGTGTTGTGTTTTTGTGCAGTGTGTGAGTGTTACTGCTATTTTATGTCGTCCAGAAGTGGCCCTGTGTCATCATTTATGAAGGGTAAGTGCATTTATCCAATCGTTTATATAATTGTAATCTTACATTCATAACGATTTTAAATAAATATTTTTGTTTAAATTATACTAAGTACAGTTGAACCGTTTATTATTTGCCTGCAGGCAAACAGTGTTTTTATTAGTTTTAGTCATTGGAATTTGTGCTAAAATGACGAACTTCCTTTACCGCATTTTTTTCTGCAATTTTAAGACTAACAGCCTGTTTTGATAAAAGTACAAACAAAACAAATAGCGGAACAATTTAATAACGTGATACAGGGAGTCTTGTTTTTTATTTTTAACAAATTACCCACTCAGTAAAATAAAATATAAACAGAAATAGCTGATCATCAGTACCTATTTTACATGGAACGTCTGACTTTTTGGGACAAACCCACTACACTATTCCCAAACCACTGCAACTCCTGCAAGGACCGTCTGCCTATCGGAAGTAGGTACCAACTAACTGCACCTACACTTAATAAATGTTATGTACAACGTGTTTTTTTTTTTTGTTGGTCAGGCCCATCAGTATGAAAAATCTTTTTTTTTTTGTTTTGTGGATTTTCAAAAGTCTTAGAACAAACATTTGTCAGTAAAATGGGCTGAGTTACCCCACGAGAGGTTTTGTTCATTTAACGTTACACGTTGTATACAATAATAGATACCTATATTATCTACTCATAATGCAAGTCAATGTCTTGAGATACGGAGCAATGAACTCCCTTCCCAACATTAATATAGACTTATCATGCATTCCTACTTATTGACAAATTACTATACATAGGTAGGTATACTTAAAAGTTGCTAGTTAGCTTTGTCTAACTAATTTAACATTTGCAAAATTTTTGGTCATTGTAAGACGAAGTTACAACCAGAAGCTTTATAACAAGTTTTCCGTATTTACCTATATTTCCATGCAACTTGAAGAGGCTGCGCCACAAGCGAAATCTTCAATTTTGGATTGGATTTTTAGAGTACTAAATCGTGTTTAATTCGGAACAAAAGTATATGTTGGGAAACTTCATTATATTTGCGAGGGCAGAGTCAAACAGAAAACATAAAAAGACAATTTTTTCTCGATAGAAAATGATCACAAAGTTGCCTCTGATTTTCACGTTTTTTTGATTTCATTCTATTTTGGTTCGTCCTACAGAAATATAAATTAGATCAATATGAACACAATTACGTAGCCGAGGGCAGTGTCTGGCACTTTTTTGAAATATTGTTTATAATAAAAGTTATCATTGTTCTTAGCATTCGGCGCTTACGACGTTTTTAAACCGTGTAGAATGCTATTTTCCATTTCGCGGCACATTATAATCTGCGTCACGAGTGAAGGTCTGCGGAAAATTCGTGGTACTACATTTTTTAATACAATTTGATGTAATGACATAGACACTAGCGCCGCGTCAAAACGACTTTTGTCGCGGCGCGGGTTCTAGCTTCAGGCATCATTTTGTTTCACCTGCCAGTCGGCGCCGCTCTATTGAGACGGGAGGACTATGACAGTTTGCACCGCGCCCGGCGGCTATTAAAATAATAATATTTTTGTTGATATAATCAGAGAAACAACACATAATACAACAAAAATACGAGAGCTAAAATGTTTTAAGACTGAAATAATTTCAAATAGCCGAAGACCATTTTTTTGAAATTTCTTTTGCCACATGCGCGCTAAATAAGCAGTATGTCAATTGTTCTGCTGGTCGAGTATTTTTTATTACTGTATAATGAGGTCGGCTTAAAATAAATGATGATTTGTTTTTGTATAGATTTATTCATGTTACATACTTATAAATACAAACACATTTATTTCAAACATCGCCATGCTAAGTCTAATACGACACAAATATTTTAACGTTATAATATTATTATGGTTTAGGAGCAGAATGCTTATCATCAGCCGGAAGATGTCCACATAGGCCTCCCCCTTAGACCGCCACGCCGAACGACAATTCGCCACTTGATTTCATCGGCTGCCCGCGACCCTCACGATGTCATCGTTTCACCTAGTGGGAGGACTGCCTACGCTGCGTCTTCCGGTCCGTGGTCGCTATGAGAGAACTTTTCTTCCCCATCGGTTGTCAGTTCTACGAGTGATGTGGCCTGCCCATTGTCACTTCAATTTGCTATGAGCTACGTCGGTGACTCTGGTTCTTCGCCGAATATCCAGTTTCGGATTTTATTCCGCAAAGAAACTCCAAGCAAAGCTCTTTCCATTGCTCGTTGAGTGACTCTTAAGCCGGATTTACATTACAAAAGTAGTGTCATGCATGATAAAACTAGTTTCGTGAAACTTGTTTCAGCACATGTGAAAGTACTTTCGTTTAAATTTTAGTGTCGTGAAATTACCAGTATCGCGGAGATACTGGCCCTGTCAAGATCAAAGCTGTATTTCATTTATGTATGATGCAAAGCGTCGCTGCAGAAATGATAAAATATAATATAAATATAAAATTTGTCTCGGAAAAAAGACGTTGATAAATCCACCAACGTCTTTAGTTCCCTTGTCTAGTCCCATTATGTAATTACTCGAGGCGAAAACTTGAAAAAAAAGCATCCGGGTGCAACACAGTTAATCTCTGAATTAGCAGATGATCTTAAAAGCTATGCAAATTACTTTCGTATGGGTAAAAATCATTTTAATTTCAAATACCACACGTCCTCTCAGCGCAGGTGCTGTCGCGACACTACTTTCGCGTCGTATTTACATGATGAAAGTAGTTGCATGAAACTAGTTTCACAAAAAATATGCGCATAGCACGAAAGTAATTCAGTGTCACGAAAGTAATGCATGCATTGTAAAACTGAACGTTTACACGTGAAATTACTGGTGAAAGTAGTGTCATGCAACTAGTTTCGTAATGTAAATCAGGCTTTAGTCTCTCTTAAAGGCCAGCAGTCAAAGACCAGAATGCTCAATTCCCATAAAATGGCAACAAGGCCGCGCAAATATAGTGGCAAGGTGGCAAGTTCTTATGTTGGTAAATTCTCGTATAAGCCTAATTCTCAAAATAGCAAATTCTCTCAAAATAGCGATACAACTAAAAGCGGGGTTTCCATTAGGTTGCCCGACAACATCGTGAGAGTCGCGGGCAACAAATGCATCCAAGTGGCGGTTGTCTTTCAGCGTCGCGGTATAGTGGGGAGGCTTTTGTTCAGCTATGTATACGTCTTTCTGATGTAATTCTAAACGATCATAAACAATCTAAGCCCAATGTTCCATGAACGTGATACATTGAATGGAATGTTTATTATACATATTTATTGAACACTTCTACACCATTCGCAACTTGAAATTGAAAATAATGTAATACATATTTACAATACAAAAACAACCACAAAAAAGGGTAAAATAACCTACAAAACTTTTCTCTCGGAAGTCGGTGACTTTTTTTTATTAATTTCATAGTCTTTTTTGCCACCGACTTCCGAAAGAAAAGTTTTGTAGGATATTTTACCCTTTTTTGTGATTGTTTTTGAAGACGGTTACATTTTTTTTGAAAAAGTTTTTATTTTTTAGTTCTTAAACTGCGCCCGCGACTTCGTCCGCGTGATTTCCGACTTAGCCTTTGTGAATTTCTAATCCCGCCCACCCTCTATATGGGATACTGTTGGAAAAACTAAATTAATGTTCAACAAAAATTCTATCTCACGCAATTTTCCATCTTAGGTAACACCTAGGTCCTAAAAATAATCCCAATGCAAAATTTAAGACTTCTAACTATCAACCCTAATACAAACTTTTAGGGGTCGAATTTCGTATCCTAAATAGAACCCCCCTGCAATGTTGAGTCCTCTAATTACAAACTCCAAAGGCAACCACCAAAAGGTCGAATTTTGTAAAATTCAGTCTTATTGAGAACCTAGGTCTGAAAACAACCCCCATGCTGAAACTCCTAGCATTTGTAGCAGCAAAGTTTCATACAAACTGTCAACCCCATAAACAGCCCGTTAGGGGTAGAAATTAGGACTCATTTGATGATTTTACCACGCTAAAAAAAAAAAAAAAAAAGGGGTAGAATTTCAGAAAACCCTCAAAAAAGTGCCTGTCGTATTTGCGTCATAAAAGAACAACCGTGCAAAATTTAATACTCCTCCTCGCATTTGTAGAACCGAAGTTTTATACAAAATATCAACCCCTAAATCAACCCCTTAGTGTCTATTTTCACAAAACACCCGCAACTACGCCGAAAAAAGAATCTCTATGCAAAATTTGAGTCTCCAAACTATCGACCCCGAAAAAACCCCTAAGGGGTCGCATTACGCAAAACCATCTTAGTGAACATGTAGGTCTTAAAAATAGCCCCTCGCAAAATTTGAGACTCTTCGCACATGTAGTAACAGAGTTTCATAAAAACTGTCAACCCCAAAAACAACCTCTTAGGGATCGAATTTCGCAAAATCCCGTCATAGGTATTACTTACGTCCAAAAAAGAAACCCTATGTAATAAATTGAGTCTCAACACTATGAACCCCAAAAACAACCCCTTTGGGGTCGAATTTCTCAAATTTTCCACCATGGTGAGCATTTACATCTTAAAAAGTACCACCATGCAAGATTTGAGACGCCTAGTACTTGTTCTATAAAAGTTTCATACAAACTATCAACCCCAAAAACAAACCCCTCAGGGGTCAGATTTCACAAAATCTCGTCATAGTGAGCATCTACGTTCTAAAAAACAACCCCTTTGGAGCCGAATTTCGCAAAATCGGTTCTTAGTGCTCACCTACGTGGTATAAGGAGGGCTTTTGCCAAATTTCAAGTTTCTAGGTCCAGCGGTTTGGGCTGTGCGTTGTCAGATCAGTCAGTCAGTTTTGAATTTTATATACAGTGTGTCCGGGCACGAGTTAGCGATATTTGAAGGGGATATTCTAGGCTAATTTTCAACGACAAAAATGCTTTAAAAAAAATTCTTACTCCAAAACTTCGCGAATGGTAGCCATTTTAATTTTTTGATCTGTGTGTACAATAAAATGCAAATATCTTTGAATCCAAGAGACCTACATGGGCATTTCTACGAAGAGGGCATTTTTTTTGTCCTTTTAAAAAAAACATGGTTAGAAGTTACATACACATCCCAAAATTTTTAAACGGACGTCCCAATCTATATTCTAACTGGAGAGCATAACATAAATTCCGTACTACTTCTTAATTTTCCTAAAAAAAAATCTGAAGTGAAAAAACGGGGGTTATTTCACTGATTTTGACCTGTCCCTTTTCCGAAATCGAGTGTAAAATATTTTATATTTTTTAATGGAGCTGAATTTCAAGCAAACTTTTGATATTCTTGGGTATATGGATAGTTAACCAAAAGACATTGACATTATATAAACCTGTAATTGCTTATTATGTTATATTTGTGGATGCGTAAAGATTTGTCCCAGTCTAATGAGTCATTTCCGTGTCATACAAAAAACACTTGATTACGATACTAAATACCAGCGAACTGGACATCACCATCCGATTCTTGTAAACCATCAGGTGCTCCCGAGCAGGCCATGTGAGTGCATGTGTGGTGTGCTGCTGTTTTTTTAGATTTTCGAAGGTGAGAACCTGTTTCCGTATCTTTAGTTCGGGGTCTTTTCTCAATACCGTGTCAAAGATATCTTCTGACAGTTTTATTTTTTAAAATGTTTTGTTTCCCTAGACTGAAGTTTAACTGGACACCAGCATGGTTTTTTCGTTTAATTTGTTTGAAGTCGTAACAGTAATAAGTTATTTTGATTAGTACGATATTTTTTCAATTCCGTGGCCCTCAATTTTGTGCCCTGGTGTCCACGGAATTGAGAACGATGGTTTACCCATGTAACTAATCTCGGTTTATATGAGGTTTAAAGTCATTTACTTCACAATTTGTCATGGTAAAGTAGTTAACGCCATATATTATGTGTCTATAATGTTGTATAAAAGGTTTAAAGTATCTAGAGTTGACGTTGCAATTACAAGATCTGATTTTAGCTAATACTACCGCGACTAGCTACTCGAGCCTCGGAAGATCGTATTATGATAGCCTATATTTTATTCTGATGTATAAACTATATTGCTGCAAAGTTTCATTAAAATACATTCAGTAATTTTTGAGTAAAAAATTGACCTGACTAATATGCAGCCGAAAACTTCGATTATGTCTATTACTTTTTGCGGTTTGATAAATAAAACTGACTTGACGTCTATACTTAATGTCTCTTGTTTGTAATTTAAAGGTTTAACGAAAATGCTTAATATAAATACATTTTACCATATAATTTTAATAAAAATGCTCATTTAAATGATTTGACTAAAAGTTAGTTAACTAAGCATGATAACTCAAGGAATCTCTCTCAAGGCAGACTCAATGTAAACTTACATACCTAAAATACCAAAAACTGCTAAAATATGTTATTGAATGTTTTTTTAAAATTGAATTTGTCTTTCCCGGTTACGTAAAATATGTGTAATTCTAAATTCTGTGGTCACATTTCTCAATTCCATGGCACTCAAAATTTATTTCATAAACTACTGGACCAATTACTGGCAAATTAGCACCATTTTGTTTGAAAAAATATGCATTTTATTTTGGTGATATACAATTAGTCATAATGTGAAAAAAAAAATTGCCCACGGAATTGAGCAAAAATCACCGTGTCCGTAGAAATGCCCACATGCATGCAAATGACTTTATTGCAAAGTTAAACATTGAGGCTTATTAAAAACATACGATAGTTTTTTAAATAATATGTAAAAATAACCAAAAAACATGGGCAAACACGAAATTGTACACAAAAATTACTGAATAATTTCACATTTTTAACTCTAGCTCGAGTACCCCTGAATTTTGCTAGGGTTTTTGCATTAAATTAAAAGTATTTGAGTCAGGCTATAAAATGATGTCAAAATTATCACTCTACATTAAGTATCTTAGGAGTTATTCTCACTTGAACATCGCCTTGAGTTTTGGAGTAAGAATTTTTTTTAAAGCATTTTTGTCGATGAAAATGAGCCTAGAATATCCTCTTTAAATATCGCTAACTCGTGCCCGGACACACTGTATATAGACTACAATTCTTGTAAAATATGTATATCATTTTTGTGCACTAGAATTTTGTAATCCGTAATACCGGTAATAACATCGTTAACATCTCTTTCATTCATTCCCTATCTCGAAAACTACTGAACCGATTTTGTTGAAACTTGGAGTATTCCCTAAGTTGAACGATACCAAGTAAAACTAAAAAAGGATTACTTAAATCGGACTTGTAGTTCCGGAGATATGCGAACACAAACATAATTTACTAAATCAGTCGATGCCAAGTCCTTACTAGAGGAGTTGTACCTTCCATCATCAGCTCAGCTACATGAGATGATGATCACCATACGCAAATACCTAAATTACTTCATAAAATTTGCGGAAAACGATGTGTAGGCCTACAAAATTTGAGGGTTGCCCTCGATTTCTCCAGTATCCAATCATCATATCCTGACATAGTGACAATGGGACCACTTCAGAAGTATCTCCTTTCGAACAAAAAAAGAATTTTGAAAATCGGTCCACAATATTGGCGGAGTAATCGCGTAACAAACACACAAAAAAAAAAACATACCGTCGAATTGATAACCTACTTCTTTTTGAAGTCAGTTAAATTAACTAGAAATAATTTCCACTAAATTAAAATACTGTAAGCAGGCATCCCTACCGCGTCCGTGTGTACCCCGCCTGTGAAGCCGAGTCGTACCTACTGTCATAATGTTAGACTGTGGCACTGTAGTTGTTTTGTTTTTTCAAAGAAGTTTTGCAGAGCGCGTCGTCACAGCGCCCGTGGTTGTTATTGGTACTAGAGCAGAGGCATGTGAGACGCGAGGGTGAAATCTGATTTTTTCCTGGCATAATACCCACTCTTAAGGCGTTTATTATACTTAGGCATGGAAAATAAAAGAGCGCGTTTGTATGTATGAGGAACCAATTTTTCTATCAAATTAAAGTTCCCGTTTACGTCACAAAACTGTTAAGCCAGTTATAGCCTTACCATAATAAAATTATACCCTTCTTTTTTTGGAAAATGCAGTTTTGCATAACTAAGTACATTATGTTCAAAGGGATGAAAAACTTCTACATTGAACCATTTTTCAACAAAACTTTGCTAGAAAATCTAAGGATACTTGAGTATCTAGAAAATTACGTCCTTTAACTAACACCATGAACAAATCGACAAAAAAAATACGAATTCCTTTAAAAAACATCACTGACCTCAAAGTAAAAGATAATGAATAAAAAGCAAAACTCATTTATCATGAACAACAATACACTGTGTCTGACCTGGGGTTGAATGCTTGATACCGTGAACCGACAGCAAAAGTGTATCGTTTTGAACCCTAGGCCAGCATAGGGCCAAGCTTAAGGTTACCTATATAAAGCATCTTTAGAACGTTTTGTCAATCCAGTTTACACGAAACATACGTTATTGATGGTCGCAAAGGGGATGGTGGTGGAAATTATCGAAAATTTTAAAGTTTTGTGCCGTAAAAAGATTATAGTGACGTGTTATGAAGATGTCAAGTGATATTATGATGTTGAAACAGTGGTGGTTGATAGCTCTTCATTTGGTAATGGAGTTAAAAAGTGGAGTGACGTGAAAGTGTGACGATCTTAATCAGATATTGTATGACGAATTGGATTGCAGTGTGGCCTTGAAATGCCAGGGAACAGGTACCATATTCCCTTGTGAAACTGACTGCTTAGCTCCGATGTCTTTGGAAGTCTGCATCAAGTGTTATCTCGTGTCCAATCAAGATGTGTTAATGATACAATAGGTATTTAATTTTAAGAGTCTGTACGTCGGCCTTATTTTTCGAAATTACTGATATATATGTATAACTTCTTAGTTCTTACGCAGAACATAAAGTTCTAAAGAGATATTTCCAAATAATGGTAAACAGCTGAATTGGACCGACTGTAAACATTCATTGGAACATTATTATCCAGTATTCTTTTTAAATTAGATATTTCTAAAATATTATTAATAACAGGTTGTGCCCAAGAAGTTTCATTAAAATTGATTCAGTCATTAAAAAATAAAGAATTGAAAGTTTATATAAAAGGCTCCACAATGATATTAGGTAGGTATAGATCCTCAAACCGGCTTCGCGAACATAGCTAATGTGAAGTGGACATAATTTCTGAACTGAGTATCAACTCAGTTCTGAAATTCAGTTAAATGTTTCAAGAGAACAGAGTCGATGACTAGGAAGCGACGAAAAGCTTTTAAAACAGTGCAATGAAGTAAAAATTAGAAAACAATCGCGAAATCGGAGTTAATTCTTAGAGAAATAATGTTATGAGAAAGAGTAGATTTGAAATAACGATAAGTTCTTGACAACAAGATGGTACCAGAACTCCTTCGGATTGACGGAACATAATTATATGGTGCCGCCTTCTCTGACAGGATGGTAGCAGGGAGTCATGCAGCCCTAGTGAGGCCTATTAGATACTAGGACAGCTTGGTGAATTTTTCACAAAGTGCTTCAGGCACGCTGAAAACTGCCAGATCTTACTTACTAAGAGAAACTGGTTTTGACCGAAGCCAGACGTACATTACCACCAACAGTGGGATAGCTCAACCATCCCCGCAGGTTATTTTATTATTTTTGGTTATATTGATTGAATCACCTGTGGTATTAATTAGTATCACCTGTGGTGATATAAATGCAACAGAAAAAAATCCATACATTTTAAAATTGTGCGTGAGTAGCGATGTCAAATTATTGATTCTAAAGTTATGTGTTTTAGTTGTGATTTTAGGATAATTGTATATTGTCGCTGTCGCCGTCGAGATCGACGCGACGGTGTGATCAAAAAATACAAACGTTAGTAAAATCTCCGGTTGATAGACTCACGAAATTTGGAAATTTTGTTAATACCTAATCTAAGTGGCTCCCTTCACTTGGCTCTTTGTCTGTAACCGATGAACAACCCGCAGCATCAGCTGTTAAAAACAAAAGGTTTTGGATTGAGATTGTAAATAAATTTCAAGCGATAGTAAATTTTACACCCAAAAAAACTTTGAAGGAATAAACAACCTATTCTGATTATGTCTGTTAATATTATTCATAATCACACAAAATCTTTAAATAACTGTCCACCTTTTATTGCATGACAACTGACTTAAGTAAATAACATACTGAAATACCTAATTTATGGAAATGTGTTCTAAATAAATACTTCCACGCAATACATATTTACTTACATCATTATTTAAATTATACACCGTACCTACTTGTTATCAGGCTCTTGTCAAAGTTTATCATGCACATTTATTTCTACATCACTCATGTGACTATCACGTCTGTGTCTAATTGGGACATTTTTACTTTGTTGTTTAATAAACTTATGAAAATTATGAATTTATTGTTTTTATTTTTTTATTTGTTCAAATCCACATTTTTTACATGAAAATATCAGAAATAGTAGCAGTCTTCCAGTGTCGAGAATAGAGAACGGGGTGGCCTACCATAAACTTTTAACGCGATCCAGTTTAGGCTGTGGGAAAGAGATGGCGCTATAGCTCTTGTATAACTCTTTCTCTTTCCCACAGCCTAAACTGGATCTTGTTAAAAGTTGGCTCCAGGGTACAAACGGTATAAGTATAATGGATTACAGATAGGGCCTTAAGAGTTTAAAAAATTGAACTGAGAGTAGGTAGGAGACCGGGATTGAATGATTTTGTTGTGTAGTTCATTCAGGTGTTGCCGCTTCTCTAAGTTCGTTATTTTGCAACATTACGAACACTTTTTTTAGCGTGGCAAAACCATCAACTGAGTCCTCCCACCCAGGGCAGGGCAGGAGAGATTGTCAGACTTGTACTGATTAAAATCCTAACATTACGAACACTTAGCTAAATATTTGTCATTTTAACGCAGGGCATTAGTATATTTAAGGTAAGCTATTGCCCCCAGGAAGGCCCTCCCTAGCTACGGCCCTGTCGGGGGGCCGTCGACAATATACGGCCACTGATCAGTCCGACACTAAAGCAGTGGCCTCCCACAATTCCTTAAATTTTTCGCGATGGTACGCTTCTCCTTGCCACAAAAAAAACTTAGCTCCCCAAACATCGTCAGGGGACATATCCTAGCCAGCGATAAGCACAAGACATGTCAGTGGTAAGATAAAAGCTTTATGAACGATATAAATGTAATAAATGAGCACTTGTTTACGTCCCGCTATCGTTGGCGATAAAGAACGTTGAGACCATGCGTTTGGTATTTTACTTATTATCGTATGAGTACAGTAGGTATTTATTTCAGTTAGGTATGTTGCCCTCAAAGTGGGGAGTTGTTATTGAGGTGACAAGTCTGTGGGTGACAAGCTTATGCTTATGAAAATCAGGTAATTTTTACTGTTTGCAACCCTTAATTAAGTCAGGATGTTGTATCTGTCGAAGCACAAAACACGAGGCGCAAATAAAGTGGAAAAATCATGGAAAAAGTAAGTAATTGGAAAAATGAAAATTTTAATTACGACATTCCATATCTCATATATGATGATGATGATGATGATGATGATTTTCTAAATATCGACAACCACCAATTTTTATCCAAAAAACTGCTACTCTAAATTCAAGTTTTCTTCTTACCATAACTTCCAAGAAATCCCGCCATAAAAAAAAAAACGTAAACACAAAGACAAAACATAAACTATACGACGACAAGCACCACAGATAAGAATAATTTGGTGTTAAAAGAACCCCAAAAAATCATATTCTGGGGGAAATAGTCCCCGGAGTATACTGACTATCTTTTATATTTGGAGTACCGAAATATATCGCGGTTATGATAATAAACGGTTTTTTGTTAGTAGCGGGAAAATATATTCTGGTTTGACAGTTTTTTTTTATTTTTTTGAATTTTTGTATCGACGCCAAGAAGTGTCGATATCATTCTTACTGGCCAGTGCCATCGGCGTTTTTGGAAACTGATGAAAAAAATCCTTTCGGAGTTCGGCGCCAGATAGTTTTACTGAGTTCCAATTACGACTGAGTGAGGTCGCTTCATCATTAGCATCATCATCTTTGCTTTTAGGCTAGATTATGGCTAAGAGAAAACACCGTTTTTTAAATAAACTATTTATTTTGACATAAAATAACAATTATTATAAATACTTTTTAACCGACGAAAAAAAAGGAGGAGGTTTTCAATTCGACTCGTATATTTTTTTTATCCCTAAAAGCATTAATTCAATTGTAATCTTTTTCGTTATATTATCTATGTACGTGTGTATCTGACCGTGACTTCACTATGGGCCCTACCAGAAAACCAGCGCTGTGACAGTTAAATGTCGCAGCAAATGCTGAGGTAGGAGCCTTTTGGCCTCGCACAGGACTAAATTGTTTTATGTTTTGTTGTACCTCTTAAACGTTTGTTTTTCTTAAATTAATTTTTGTTTTTCTCTGTTGCTTTTATTCATGTAATTTTGTTTGTTTTGTCCTGTGTGTCCCAATAAATCTCTTTTCTTTCTTTCTTTTCTTTCATTATTTTGTTTTCTGATTTTTGGGACAACAATTAAGTTTCCTGTCTCTTCAGTGACAGTAAAAACTAAATTTTCTTTCATACTCGTAATTATGTTCATTCATATAAAATTATTTTCATTTAATTTGAAATATGAATTATAATTCGATAAGTACATGAAGAAGAGTAGGTATCTAATCATTTGCTTAAATATATTTTAAGATACTTATGTTACATAGGTACGATTCAATACCCCTCAAATCCCTCGTTCTTCTAACTTGGAAGTATACCTACATACTTAAATTTCAGATATATTTGTCAGGAACCCATACAAAAACTCCCTACTGAAAACCGCCTCACATAGCTGAAAA
Organism: Agrotis segetum; assembly: GCA_036375495.1. Classification (NCBI taxonomy): domain Eukaryota; kingdom Metazoa; phylum Arthropoda; class Insecta; order Lepidoptera; family Noctuidae; genus Agrotis; species Agrotis segetum. Next base: position 107,613 of record JAQSVV010000692.1, on the reverse strand, counting down.
CCCATAAAATCTGTGTCAATGTGTGGGTATCGTTTCAGCCAATGGTGATGCGCTTTGGGTCGTGACCCCGCGTCATTGGCGGGGTCACGCCTTACGTAATTACTCACTATAAGCTTGGCTTCTCAAGTTAGATGTAAGTTTTATAGGTAAGTATAGATAGTTCCTTGAAAGTAATTGTTTCCTTGTAATTAACACCATGCCATGACCCGCCCTTGTTTTGTATGGTTTTCTACGATAGAAATGAAACGTTAGATTTTTATTAATTGAAAATTTATGGGTAATAAATAGCACTTCGCCCGCAACATCGTCTATAAGAAATATTTCGTTATTTCCCCGATTATTTTCATTTAATTTCATCGGAATTTACTCTTCTTCTTCAAAAAAAAATGAAACACTTGTCTTATGATTTTCTTTTTGGGACATACCCACCACTCTATTCTCAAACCACTGCAACTCCTGAGAGCCAGAATCAACAGTGGCAACCATCAGAAAAGCGCCGAGACAATGAAGCTCGACGTGTCCCGGAGAATGAATTTACCTATCTTGGATTCTGATCCAACGAAATTAATCAGAAAAGAAGTGGAGGGGTTGGAAAAATATGTTTCCACTTGTTTTATGAATTTGTTTTATAATAAGTCTACCATTCAAGTAAATCATTGGATCTTCGGATGTTAAGTTAATTGGCATACAAACTGTCATGTCATCCTATATTTTTGTAGATCATAAACAATCGTTTCAGGTATACCACTTTCACCCAGTAATAACTTACTTTAAAAATAGGTAACTTCGTATTATGTATGTATAGGTAAGATAGTTAACATAATGCACCAGGAAAGTGCACAATTGTATGGAAATAATCAGTGTCAATGCAATTAACTTAACTCGACTTTATTCCATTGTGATAAAGGTTATTTTGGCACAGCTACTTAACACGGCTTCAGTCGGTCTTTGACCTGCTACCCAAGTGAGAATTACTTTGTAAGTAAATTAATGTAGTATTTCTTATTGATTTTATTGTTATACTTTGTTTTCAGTTTTAAAAATCCGTCCACTTGGTTTCAATCGAGCATACAATGTAAGCATTAAAATCATAGATCTATCGGTGCGCAAGAGTTCCAGTTCCTTTTATAAGTGCTCGCTAGATCTTAGGCCTCATTTTCTCCGAGCTAGATTAGGGCCAAATGCAATATCACAAAAAAGAGTGTGGCACTCGGAGACTGCCGCGTTAAAGCTTTTGCGTAACGTTTTTTATCAACTTCTGCATTTTTTTTAGGCTATGTTCAGCCACGTCAAAAAGGGAAACGTAAAAAAAAAAAACAAATACAGTGCCGAAGTCTGCCGAACTGAAACGACGCTAGCTAGACGATGCGGAGTATTAAGTATATTTTTGTTACGAAATTTCTTGATTCGTTGCCGCGCTCAGAGCCCGCGATAAAATCTATGCAACAGCTTATAAGATTCTTAAGTCCAATGATAGGCACATACTAAGTCAAAGTAAATCAGTGAAGCTTTTTATAAAGAGTGCGATTAGAAACATTTTTGTCAATTGCAATGTATGTAATACTAGCTGTTTCCAGCGGCTTCTCCCAATACACCTCGAAGATTACTCTCCCACGGGAAGATAAAATCAGAATAAAATCATATCTCTTAATAAAGGTCAAAAACTGTATAAATCTGTGTTCTACATCCAAATCCTTTCAGTGGTTTTTGCGTAAAAGAGTATATAACAAATATCCATACATCCTTCCATCCATCCTCACAAACTTATGCATTTATAATATACTTACTATAATATTAGTAAGAAGTAAAATGTAAAATAATGTTGTTAACATATGGGCTGATTTTTCAATAGTCAGATAACTTTTATCTGAAGAATAATAACTCAACAAGTGCGTGTCGGGCCACGCACAGTGTCGGGTTCCGTAGTTGCCCATCAAAATACTTATGCGAACTAACTAAACTGATTCGCTGAATTTAATTTTAAAAAGAAGAATTTTCAAAATCGGTCCAGGAGTCTTTGAGAAATCGGGGAAAATACATAAGAAAAAAGATTAAAACGAATTTAGAACCTCCTCCTTTTTTTGAATTTAGTTAAAAATAGTTGACGATAAAAACCTACCTATCCCCAAAAAACACCTATAAAAGCTGTAAAAATAAAGTTGACAAACTTACATTTGCAGTTGTCTCCGATACATTTTGTTTAAGAAAATATGATATCAAGTACATTTTATAAGTTGGTCGACTATTACTCGTAAAGTTGTAAAGCCTACTTAGTCATGATAATTTTCTTTTAAACTTCGTTATATATACTACTATTGTGAATTTTTTCACACCCCCAAACATAACCGTTTAGCTGGTAGAGGGGGGGGACACTCGAATCGAGCAAAATTTAGCACTTTAAAGCTTAATATTTCACAAACGAATTTTTTTATCATAAAACTGTTAATGCAAACTATCATTATTTTTTAAAGGCCTATTTAATGATACCCCACACTAAGGGGTACGCGAGAAAAAAAAAATCCTCACTTTACGTGTAAGTACTGGAGGTACCCTAAAAGAAAATATTTTATGAGATTTTATTTTACCACTTTTTCGGCACAACAAATCCGTATATTTATACCAAATTACAGCTCTCTAGTACTGTGCGTCTCTGAGCTAAACTGCGGACAGACGGACGGACGGACGGACGGACGGACGGACATGGCGAAACTATAAGGGTTCCTTGTTGACTACGGAACCCTAAAAATGGCAGTTTGACAGCTAATCTATGGAAAATATTATTACGTCAAACCGTTATTTCCTCAGATTAGAGACTATTGAAAAATCAGCCCTAAATAAATAATCTAACAAACGAATTAATTAAATTTGTTCAGTCACCTTGTCTATTCAGTTTACCTAATTCTAGAATACTGAAAAGCCATACATTTAGCCTGAACCCCAATGTCAAGGTAGTCGAACTGACCGCGGGGGGCGCGGGTCGAGGGGCGGGGTCACAGCCCTCGCTCTATCGATTTTCAGCAAGACGGCGCTTTCTTGCTACTTGCCCTGAAAGTCGCTGAAAATTCGCACTCTTATAGTGTGGATGATTTCTAAGAACTCTACACGCTTTGGCTTGGTTTTTAGGGAAGTTTTCAAAGGTAGATCGTAATGAAATATAGTGTATTTGTAAGCACGTTTTCAACACTTTTTTTAATAAACCAAAAAGAGGACTCTCATAAGATAAAAGAAAATAGTATTCAATATTATTAACTAAAGGTTTCAAAGCATTTTTCATCTTTATCTGACCAGAGAGCTGGTCTTTCTTTGATCAAGAATCAGCATTGCCACGTTGGGTGCCAGTATTCTGGGCAGATATTATAATCTACTTATAGAGTTAGGACTAGCAGTTATGCCACCGGTTTCACAAGCATGTGATACACGCAAAACGATCTTCGGTTACCATAGGAGCTGGAATTCGGGCGGCGAGTAAAGGGCAACTCGCTATCCGACTATGGACCATGCTCGGGTCGACGGCGCGTTGTGTTCCACGCGCGCCTCAGATACGTCAGCATAATGACGGGGCCCCCCTCTAGAGGGCCAACGCCTGCTGGGGTCGTGGGACTTAACTCATTACCGTGACCCCGGAACATAAAGGGCTATTGAAGGACACCGTGGATTTTAGTCAGTACGAGTCTGACAGTCCCTCCCGCCCTGCCCGGGGAAGGGGGTCCGGATTTTACCACGTAAAAAAGCACGTGATACAGGGTTCAAAAGTATCTGAGGATATGTGTATTAATCTTGGTTTATAAGTATTTATGAAGAATAACTCGTGTGAGTTATTCTTTCACTCAAAAACAACTGAACGGATTTGGATAAAATTTGCTACACAAATACTTGTAAACCAAGATTAATACACTCATACCCTGTATCACCATGTGTGTACATCACAATATTAGTAACATTATTTACTCACCTTCGCTTGACAAAAGGACTGGCTTCTTTCTTGATCGAAGAATCAAAATTGCCATTCAACGTGAAAATCCTGTCAGCATTCTTGGCATTTAGTATAAAGTTATGATTTGTACAGCACGTTTAAGGGAAAATAAACGATAAAATAATACCTTTACGAAATATAATTGAAAAGCAAAAACACTTACTGGAGGCTTCAAACAAACCATCGTTTACAAAATACGAAAATGTTCAAATAATAATAATAGCAGCTCATTCACAAATGAGACATAACAAACATCAAACAGCACAGAGCCACCGCCCTCATTAGACCTCCCTTTGATCTCGACCTGCTGGATGTAGGCATAGTATTCACATGTGTACGTCACAGCACACATGTAGTTCTAAGCTAACAGTATTTCAATTTGGAACAAATCTGAATTGACTAGCTCACAACTAAATATTAAGACGAATTTATTATTGTCTGTGGATTTATGCCGATAAAACAAAATGGTGGCAACTGTTCTACAATTTGAAAGTTTTCATGTAATGTAATTTGGTGTACACGTTCTTAATTTGTTGAAATATCAGTTGTCCACTTCCACTAGCACGCGATAAAAGGAAAACTAACTATTGCTAAAATCCTCGAAAAATTTTGGCAATTTATTTTTTAAAAATATGGGATTTTAACAAACAGTTACAACCTTAAACAAATTTGCCAATTTGTTGTTAAATTTATGGGACTTTAACAAAAAATAGTTAAAACCTTATACATTTTTGATATTTTGTACGAATTGTCATAGTTCGCTTAGCTACTGAGACAATGTCTCAAGAGTTTACCGCGCCCCTGGAACGAGTGTGGTAAATGAAGCAACATGGTATGGTTTAGTTAGTATGAGTCTAAGGTCCGGACTCCACCAAAGCGGAGACGAGAAGAGATATGTTTGAATAACCAATCAGATGTCCACAGAAGCCAAGCGGGGAGGAAATGTGGACATCTGATTGGTTATTCAAATACATCTCCTTTCCTCTTTACAGTCTCTTCCGCATTACTAGCCGCAGGACTATTTTGATAAAGTCCAAACATGAAAAAAATTTGTAATAGAATAAAGTTGATTTACTGTTCATCATTGCTTTGTGCCTTCTTTCAGCGTATACACGAGTTGTATTACAGCCTATGTGCTTTGTATTTACTTTATAAGTCTGCGGGGTTATTTTTTGTATAAGAGAGTCTGTCTGACATTTTATAAACAATAGTCTGTGTACGGATCGAGCTTACAAAAGCCTTTTGCTATCAAGTGGGCGCAAGTCCAAACTGACTCAGTCTCTCGACACGTTTGGCGTCGTGGCTAGCGATTGGACTGTTGCGCAGCGTGTCGCGAGTTCAATCCCTGCTCGAAACATACATATATTTGTTTGACCTACAAGCATTTGTAACGGGTCTGGGTGTCTGTGTATGTGAGTTGCTATGTAGTGTAGGAGCATCGTTTTTTTTAAAAAAACCTTTGTAATGGGAAAACACGAAACACTTTGATCGAGTTAGACATTGAAGCCAAAACCTCGTTTTCCCGCGTTAAATATTGTGAATGTATGCTATTGTCTTGACGCAGCATAGGCCGGCCTCCCACCTAGTGGGACATCGACAGACGACATCGTGAGGATCGTGGGCAACCGTGGATGCAAGTGGTGAATTGTCGTTCGGCGTGGCGGTCTTTAACGGGGAGGCCTATTGTTCAGCAGTGGACGTCTTGCAGCTGATGATGATGATGCTTTTGTCTCTTTTTACTGTCGCTTTTTCATTTCATCAACATTCATATTACAACGATACTAAAGAAGCTTTCACTTCAATAAAAATAATTGTTAAGAAAAACTTCCAAAATCCAAATTTTAAATCTAGTAACTTTCCCACAAAAGAAAAATGCCTATATTTTAATCACCTCAATCAGTTCGGGTAACAGGCAAGCTAAGGTTGTAAAGGGATGATCCGCTTTCATCCCGTTCGCCCCCATTCATCCCGCCCGTACGCCCCGTCCTTTGATCCGGCCGTTGCGTTTGTCGCAAATTGTAAGCTAGTGGGCTTATTGGAAAATATTGAGGACAGGAGGCTTATCTTCGCTTTTTTGTGAACTGTTAGTATGTAGTTATTGTGCAACTACAATAAGAACAAAACTGTGTGGACGCCATATTTTAAAGCCACGCACCCTCTAAATAAACAAAAGAAAAAATACTCATGATAATGGAAACATATCAATTACAAAATCATCAATATTATTGAAATTTCCAGAAATCACAAAGTGAAAAATGGAGGATGTTTTCGTTCTTAACGTGGTCCTATGGTTTTAACTGTGAAACACTAATTTATGTTAAGGGTTATGGAGACCGATCGCATTTAAAATACTCGTTTCCCATCTAATATTAAATCAATGTTTTTAATTTATCGAATATATCGAATCGTATTGGATACAATTATTATTTTTACTGTGTTTTCGATAAAAATGGCCATTTGTTTATTTTACGGTAACGGCACTCGTGCTAGCGCCTCAAATTGTAAATTAAAAAATGTGCTACGAAAAGTCTACGGCGTAGCACATGTGCTACGCGAGTTACGAACATCACGCAGTTCTAATGGACATCGCCTTTGGAAAAACAATCTAGTTTTGAAAGATAAGTTAGTTCTAATGATAGTGTCAATGTCAATGTCAGAGTCAGACTAAAACTTAGCCTGTGGCCGAACTTCGAACATAATTCATTTTACTTTTAAGTTGTTTTTTTTTCTTTTTTTTTTAATAATAATGTTGTTGCCCAAGGGTGCGTTTAAGTAAGCCGGCAAAACTTTCGCCGGATAAAAATTTCACGCCATATCATCAGTATTAATACTACTAAATACAACGACTGAACAAAACTATATGACTATGACTACAATAACGCCAGTTAATTACGGGAAGTGAACCACGCTCGTGATAATTAGTGAAACATGTTGACAGGGCTCAAACATTGTGTTGTATTCTGCTGTCTAAATACACACATCAAAAGTGTCTAGGGATCAAGCATTTTTATGCGGATTTCTTGAGATTGAGATGTGGCTTTGTAATAAATTTATGATTTTATAAATTTATATGGATCCTTTTTGGTGCATTTCATAATTTGAATCAGGAACTGTAAATCAAATTCGAGTAAAGATGAAAATCAGCTGTCAATATTTTCCCTATAAAAACATACAACGCATTGAAGACATTATTAGTGTTGACATTACTACTGTTTCCCTACTACTGATTAAAACCAACGTTATTATGGAGCGGCGACGTCATTTAAGCAGGGAAGAAATGCTCAGAGCCGTGGGAATGATAGAAGCTGGTTCCCGGCAACGTACTGTGGCTTTAGCTCTGAATACAAGTCAGAGTGTTATCAGTCGACTTTGGTCACGTTACCGAAGCACTGGTACCGTGGCTGAGCGCCATGGAGGACGGTATCGCTGCACCACACGGAGACAAGACCGATACATTCAAATCTTAACTCGAAGAGCTCCAACAATAACCGCCATGATGTTAGCCGTGAGGCTTCATCACTCTTCAGGGAACTTAATTAGCGACCAAACAGTCAGAAACCGCTTGCATGAAGTGAACCTTCATTCCCGAAGACCGCTACGGGTACCACCTATATTAGCAATGCACAATCGTAGGATTCGATATCAATGGGCTCTTGAACACAGAAATTGGGCAGAAGAACAATGGCGTTTCGTGTGCTTTTCTGATGAGTCTCGTTTTGGTATGAGACCGGATACAAGACGTATACGACACTGGAGAACCCCTGGACGCCAACAGCGATTAAAATCCTGCCAGGAAGTCCATCCTTATAGTGGTGGAACCATCATGGTATGGGCGGGTATTTGGATCGGCGGAAGAACTGAGTTGATTTGGATCAGAGGCAACCTCAACGCTCAAATTTATGCTGAGACGATTGTATCAGACGTCATCGTTCCTCTACAAGTGCAAATCGGTCCCTTATTTCAGTTAATGCATGATAATGCACGACCGCACACCGCAAGAGTTGTAAGACAGACTCTCGCCGCAGCTAACATCAATGTCCTGCCCTGGCCTGCTCAGTCGCCAGACTTGAACCCGATTGAGCATGCATGGGATATGCTACAGAGAAGAGCTCTGCCGAATATGGAGGGTACATCCAGTCGCAAGAAGACCTTTTTTTGTTGTTGCAACGAACATGGGCGGCCATTCCACAGCGTGATTTGGATGAACTCATTTTGAGTATGCCAAACCGATGTTCTTGTGTTGTTAGTGTTCGCGGTAGAAACACGGATTATTAATTGTTTAAGTTACCCAATAAAATTTTAAAGAAAACTGTTATTTCAGTCTTTTTTTCGAACTTTAATGTTAGTGGTTCAAATGTCAAAAATCCCTTTATTAGGAAAATGGCAAATTTCTTTATGAATGCAAAGGTGACTTGGTTTATCGTTACTGTGACAAACGATAACACTTTATTTGATGAATCCTTAAAGAACATTTTAATTAATATCAATCAGGAGAAAAGTTATTGCAAAAATATATGTTGATCCCTAGACACTTTTGATGTGTGTAGTAGTGCAGTTAGAAGTGTTACAGGATAATGTCGACACTGGAAAGGCAAAGGGGTTTGAAGGTTTTGGCCAAATCAGTCGCCCCTCATTAATTAACACTAGGTATCCATAAGTACGATATGCAATTATGTCGTCATACATACGTACAGGGAGAAAAAAACAAACCTTTATCTGTCAGTTGTTACTTCAAGGTTAAGTTTTCAGGATAAGACATTGCCTATGTCTTTTTTATATTTTTTCATTGTGTAAGTGCACCGGGATTCTTAAAAAAAAAAAAAAAATGGCGGAGACAGATAGGGCCACCCTCCGTACATTAATTTTCAAACCCTTTTCTTCACCTCTTCATTGGGTATTTTGATTTACATAAAAAGTCAAAATCAGTGATTTTTTTCTACATCGTTCTAAGTAGGCACAATTCTTCCACTTCCCTGTATGCTGCCGCAGTGGTAGACGCCCACGGCAACGGGCGTCGGCAGACGATCTCCGGCCACCAGCTCTCTGGCGTCATCTCGGGTGACTCGCTGTCCGACCATGGACCATACCCGGGTCGACGGCGCGTTGTGTTCCACGCGCGCCTTAAAGAGTATCAGCATAATGACGGGGCCCTTTAGAGGGCTTAAGCCTGCCGGGGTCGCGGGACTCACGAATTACCGTGACCCCGGAACGTAAAGGGCTATTTAAAGACACCGCATGGATAGCTGAACAGTTAAATAATAAAATCCAGCACAAAACTACACAAAGTACATGGAGGTGTTGGTGTCGCCGTCTTCAGTCAAAATTATGTGAAATGAAAATTTAGCTGTGGCGAACTAACTTTCGTACGAGGCTTAAAAATCTGTAACAAATGTACAACAACCCTCAATGATGTGGTGGACGATGTAGCACGCTTGCCTATAAGTAATCTTTTCTTCCTTGAACAAGATTGTCAAAGATCATCAAATAATCGATAAAATCAAAGAATAGATTAGTCTACCGCTCTGTGACCGTTTGGTGATTACTAACATACAAAATTAAAAATAAATGTCCCTTACCAATCGTACCGAAGTCTATGCTCCAATCAAACATTAGTGAATCAGTCTAAATAAGCGCGTAGTTAATTACCGGGATTGAACCGCGATACCCGCACTAATTTACTAACACAACCTATCGGTAGACTGCAAATACAAATGGTGGAACTAAAATACAAATGGAACTACTGAAACTGCGGACTTTGACTATTTACAAGAGCTATGATAGATGACTGCATCAATAAATTGCAAATGTATTTAATCTGCCAGGGAATTTATCTATAATATTTATGTATTTAGAAATATACAAGTATGTTTAACAGTAGTCTAGTACCCATAACACAAGCTCTACTTAGCTTGGGACTAGATGGCGTTGTGTGATAGTTGTGGAATATTATTATTATACTAAGTCAGTCAGAGTTTTGAAAAATAGTGGTAACGTATTATTTTTTTTATTAATTCAATGATTACCAAAAAGAGATAAAACGTTTCAAACCTCTGGAGTGAAGAATGCACTAAAGATTATGCCACGGAGTGGCGAATTATGAACTGAAAAAATATTCGTTATTTATATAATATCCATTTCATTAAGTAGACCGTTCTTTCATCGGGTGGATTAATATATTTAATAGATTTACTTTTTGTGCAAGGTTGTTTTGTAAGCCTGTCGGGGTCGCCTATTTCCAAAGCCTATACCATTTCAGTCACGAGTCAAACTGTAATCGATTAGCTTTTGTTTGTGCATATTTCTCAACAAAACCTAATCTATCTCAGTAAAAAACTTGACTCAAATAGATTAGCTTTTGGAATTGATATTTTCAATGAAAATGCACGGACAAAACCTAGTTCTATATAATTCATATCACTCGAATAGCTAGACTTTTGGCGAGTTATTTTAAAACATTACGTACGAACAAAACCTTGTCGAGTAGAGGCTCACTAGCTATATGAGTAAATTTACCTCGGAATTTAACTTTTCTTAAATTTTATAGTACTACTTGATTATCGTAAATACGACTGTGGGCACCCCGACTCGGACAGGTTAGGTTAGAAGGGGATAGCGGGGTCTGAAAGACCCCGCCATCCCCTTCGTGGTTATTTTTTTTTAAACCACCCAGAAGTAGGAGCACCGCGAAGCGGTGCTCCGTCGACGTTTTCTAACATTTTACTTAGTTTAGTGAAATTACATGATCTCTGACTTTATATTAGTATTTTTTGTCATAATTATCACTAGATACTTTTCTTGATAGTTGGATTTCGTGAAATCCCTGATTTCCTCATTTCACAGCGACATGTATAAACAAAACCTGGTCTTTTTTTTTAGAGTTTGGCTTTGGAGTCAAGTTTTTTACTGAGATAGATTAGGTATTGTTGAGAAATATGCACAAACAAAAGCTAACCGATTAGAGTCCGACTCGTGACTGAAATAGTATAGGCTTTGGAAATACGCGTCGGGGTCACAGGACTGTCTTAATAGGTAACCGTGACCTTGGAACGTGAAGGGCTATTGAACAAAAACCATGAAATTTAGTTATTACGAGTCTGAAAGTCCCGCTGCATCCTGTGCGTGTGCGGGACTCATTTGGTAAATTCACCACGCTGAAAAAACGTTTATAATTTAAGAAGAAATCCAAAGTTTAACCAGTCACTTTCAGCATACATTGTTACTAATTGAACCAAATGTATAGCTTTTTATTACAATGTTAATTATTGACTAATAATATTGCTCATATCAGTCAAAATAAACTACTAACAATCTACTAACAATCGAACTTAACCAGATAATTTATGTCCTTAAACTAATTTTCTAGAAATTTTTCATACAAGCTGTTGCCAGCGGCTTTCCTGCCTATAACTTGACAACTTGAAAATCTTTCCAATGGACCATGTATTGGCATTGGTCGAGGCCATGCTGCGGGGTGAGACGGAGTGGGAAGCGGTCGCCTCCTTCTGCGAAGCAACTCGAAGGAGGAAGAGCGCCAAACCAAACAAACTCTTCAGCTTTGTAATATTAGGATAGATCTATGTATGCTTTTTTGTACGACTCATGGTAGTCATGACACCAACGAAAAAAACGTACGGAAAATCACGTTTCTATACCATTTCATTAACAGTCACGTTCACAATAACAGCTCCCTTTAAAAACCCCAAAAAGTAATCACACATAACTCAAATGAAACTCAAACATTTTAAGATCGGATAACAAATCGGAACGGGGTGTTGATAAGTGGTATAAAACCCGTATTATACCACAACCATATTATCACGACCTCCACCAATCCATACAATTACCTCTTTAGTTCCTTAAAATTGCATAGTAAGGGGAGCAGGGGGTGTCAAGGTAAAATGGTTGTCGATTACGACTTGGATTGTCAAGTCTTCGAGTGGCAGAAAATCGCATCACTGATCGAATAGGGATGGGACTCGCGATTTTTTCGGATCTCGTTTGAATTTCGAATTTCGATAGTGAGAGGATTATTCGTAATGCGATCGGATTTCCTGTGTTGTGTTTGTGTATTTGTGTTTGATTGTGTGTGTGTGTTAATGCGTGATAATGTGATTATGCTTGTTATGTGTTGTTGAAGATTTGTGTGGGTGAAAAGTGGGTACCTCACCGTTGTGTAGTATCTTACTCAAATAACATACATTCCTCCCATTCTGAGTAGAACGGAAGAACTGTCAGACTGATACTGACTAAAATCTACCGTGTTCCATCAATTGCACTTTACGTTCCAAGTCCACGGTTAGCCGTTTGAACATAACCGCGACCCCGGCAGGAATTTGGCATTCTATGGTGGACTTAAGTCAATGGCGTTAGGATGAACTAAAAATGTGTACACCTACACACTAGAAAATTCCCCTGTATCGTGGGCTCGTTTACAAACATTCGAACTCACATAAATAATCACCCGACCCAAAAAACTAAATACCTGTACATCAAACAAATATTTCTTTCATACGGAAATCAAACACCACGACTCGCAATAGTCGCAATGCACCAGTCTTTCCTTCAGCCATTTCGCCAACCGTCAGATTTCCTCTTTGTTTATGCAAAATTAATGTCAAACCACGAATCTGTACTTACTCTACGTACGTTTACTGGCGCGATGGTATAAGTGTTGTAAGCTGTGGATTAGTGGCTTTTGAACCAACTTATCGGGGGAGGCGGTTAAGCCCTCCTTATCTTAACCCTTCGTGATGACAGTTTAGAACGAAGTATTAAGTTTAAAAAAGGAAGATAAGTTTTTCTTTTTTCAAACTGATAAAAGAGTACCTAGCTAACTATTTTACTTTTTTTAACTGAAACCTATTTGGAATTTCTTTTTTTTTAAATTCAAGTGAAAAAAGGAATAGTTTTGTTTCTCCGATTGCTGGAGTTAGTAAATGAACGAACATTTTGTATAATCTACAAGTGTTGTTCCTTTTTTAGGTTGCGCTAACAACAAAAACATCATAATTTAATGTTGTCTTCCCTTTTGCATTAAATGTAAAAAAAAAATATGTAAAATAAGTTAAAATTCCGTTTTTATCATATTTTCCTTTTACGTTATTACAAAACAACTACTATGTTTTTGCCTATGTAAGTTGCAATACCTGGTCTATGGTTATCAAGATATAAGATTGGCCTACTTTATCCTATCAAGCATAATTATCATAAAAATTATAACCTTATCACATTACACATAGAGCTCAAACCTGCATACACAACTTCACAAATTCCCACAAACTGCAATTAGCGACATTCGTACTAGAACCGAACGTCAAATTACAGAAAGTTATTTTCAATTCGGAAATCCTTGCAAGAGTGAACGGAATTCATACAAAAACTACGGAATTCCGAGGGGCGGAACCACCTGTGCATAATCCGCATACTTTCACGGCTTTATGGTATACAGGCTGGTTTGAAAGTTAGAATTTGGAATGTTTTTCTTCTTGGATTTTTTTTTTAATTTTGGTAAGTATTTGAAATTAGAAATGTAGAAATCCTACTTGTATCACAAAGGATATTTTTATATCCCCGATTGCACTATTTCGCGGGTCAATTGACAAACTCCACACGGACAAAAGCTAAATTAGAATATTTTCTCTTGTTAGAATTTCATTAGAAGTTTAAAATTAGAAAATATTTAACGGTTTTTTTCTGTACCTATAGAATAAAATTCTTACAGAAAAATTGCTAAACAGATGACACGCGTGTTCTAATTGTATTTATTCTTATTAGGCTAATTCCTTCCAATAACATTATAGTTTTTTTTTTTTTAAATCTCCTCCCTGCCAAATATAATAATTATACAAGCTCAGTATTTAAAACACCCTGTACTTCGCAACTCGATCCCGTGGGAGCGGCAAACGCATCATTTCTACCAATATACCTTAACCCGGAAATATCTGTTTTTGTTAGCACACTGGTGTACTGGGAGAGAATATGTTAGCACACTGGTGTACTGGGAGAGAATAAATCATACGAGTATACTTTTGTGCGTATTTATTACGTATCCGTACTCGCGGTTTAATAGATAAGTTATTGATGAGTCCTTCGGCGAAGAACCAGAGTCACCGACATAGCTCATAAAATTTGTAAGTTGAAGTGGCAATGGGCAGGCCACATCGGTCGTAGAACTGACAACCGATGGGGCAGAAAAGTTCTCGAGTGGCGACCATGGACCGGAAAACGCAGCGTAGGCAGGCCTCCCACTAGGTGGACCGACGACATCGTGAGGGTCGCGGGCAGCCGATGGATGCAAGTGGCGAAGTGTCGTTCGGCATGGCGGTCTAAGGGGGAGGCCTATGTTCAGCAGTGGACGTCTTCCGGCTGATGATGATGATGATGAGTCCTGGGAGGACTGCGCAGTGCGGAAGAAACTGTTAATTACTGACTAAAAATCCACCCTGTTTCTTCAGTTGTGCTTTACGTTCCAGGGTCACGGTTATCTTTACAGGCGGCTGTTTCTGAAGGTAGGACCGCCCAATGTCTAGATGTCTCATGAAGTTTATGAGTATATATTATACTATCTTTACACAAAGACATTAAGAGTTAGGTACAGTCACGAGCAATAGTATGTATACACTTAAGCAGTATTCAAAAGCGATGTTCTGTGTTCTCCTACCATATTGATTAAACGTTTGTCTTTTAATTAGACTTCTATTTCGGAAGCCATACTATTACAATAACTAGATCTTATTTCAAAGTGGAAATCAGTATTTCACGAGCAATTTGCGTTTGAATTTTGTTAAGTGTTTACATGTTATAGCTCGTGACTGTACTCCCCTAACACTTTTGGAAACAATACACCGAATTTAATTATTCTTATCCTCAGCTTTAAAAAGTTCTACTGGAATCTCATTAACACCAATTAGAAGCGATACATTACAAAATTATTTGTAAATACCATTACACTCAATTTATCGTAACCAGTAATTACTAGTTCCATAACAATCGCCACCCCTCTTATTAGCCACTTGCTTGTCTATGGGAATGTTGTCCAAACTTTTTTTTCATTTCCTGATGCGTGATTTGTACGCTGTCAGCGAAAACATTTGGTTTTCGAACGTCACCTGTTCGCTGGTTCCCACGATTCGGGTCACATGTGTTCTAATTACAAAATCTGCATAGAGTTCGATTATTTGAATGTCCTTTCACCGTTTTTTTGGATTTGAATCGAATTGGTTTTGTTTTAATTTGGATCGTGTGGTAGATCAGGGTAAACTTTTAATTAATTGTAGGTACTTACTTAATGTTATTACAATATTATGGTAAAAAAAGTTAAAGATCAAAATCGATGGTCGGGCACGCAAATTAGGAGAAAGGAAAAATAATAATATAATATTCCACAACTATCACACAACGCCATCTAGTCCCAAGCTAAGCAGAGCTTGTGTTATGGGTACTAGACAGCTGATAAACATACTTACTTATATATTTCTAAATACATACATCTATTAAAGATAAATTACACCCAGACACAGAACAAATGATCATGCTCAACACACAAACATTTGTCCTGGGTGGGAATCGAACCCACGACCCCCGGCATAGCAGTCAGGGTCACTAACCACTAGACCAACAGGCCAGTCAAAATACATAAATTGTAAATACTTATAGTACTTATTGAAATGAGATGTAGTATTTTTTTTAAATGTTCATTTAGCAAAATAATAACAACCTAATACTGCTCCCACTAGTGGGACACTGTATAGTCGGTATTGTTTTTCTTTCACCGATTTGAAGCAGTGGTGATGGAATAAACACGAAGTAATGCACTGGGTAAGTTCAAACCCACAACCCACAACTCATAAGTCGAGACTGTTACCACTAAGCCCCCAGTACTTTCTAATCCTCATTTAATTCAGATTCGGAGCTGTAAATTCTCACCGAGAAGTTTCACCCATTAAAGGTTTTATTACTCACAAAATGGATTTAAGTGTTTTTCCAATATTTCAATAAAATAAGTCATAAAACTCAAACAAGGTGGTTTGTTACTGATAAGGGCTGTTAAAACTTTATTTATTGCTGCGTTTTCTATGAACACTTGAAGTTATAATTTCTGAGATGTATAAACGACGGTTTATTAGCAAACCACGAAATTAGATAGTTTACTGTTATCAGCAGTTTAAATCTACGCTGAAATAAAAAAAAACCAAGGGATATCTGTTTTTGTAGAAGTGCTTAGCGTTTTTTTTTTCAGTCGTATCAATATTTAACGATAAATACGCCAAACGGCATTTTATAAAAATTTTGAAGTCGTATAAATATCAGAGAGTATTAATTTTACGTAGTGTGAGTGTTATAATTATTTTAAAATACAATACCTACCGTATTGGAAATGTCTGTTCCTATGGAAATTTCAAAATTGGTAAAATTTAGCTGTACCTTGTTAGGTACAGCTAAATTTTACCAATTTTGAAATTTCAACTTCTAAACAGATATCAGAATATTTATTAAAAATAGTGTTCTATTTTTAGTAAATATTTCTGATATCTTTTTAGATGTATGTATTCTGAGAGAGTGAATTTTCATTGAAATTGTTCAGCATTTTAGTTTATCTTTTTTTACTTAAGTAGAGATCAAATTCAAAATTGAGGAAACAAGTGAATGAATGACTATGGTGGGACTTTTGCCCAGAATTGTGTTCCAGGTGCAAAAAAAATCTTTTACAAAATTTCTTATTAGTAAATCAAACATCCAATTAGTTACAAACGAACCCGAAGAGACAGTTGCTAATACTTCATTCATTGTATCTACGGAAGCATCCGTGCCAAGAACATCAAAGATAAAATACACCGGAACACAACCCACCCACATGTCCAGGTTTTTCCACGACAATTGTACAGAAATATCCATAAAATTAATTGTTACTAATGTACTTTACTTTCACACGAGACACCGCCAGAAATTACCGTGACACTAGCCGTAATAACCAATGTCTCTTTTATCTCACATTACCAACTTCATTTTACAGACAAAATACAAAAGAACACTGAAAATTGTACCCTGTAACTTTAACCATAAGAGTGAACGCTTGTAAAACTTGCTCCTTAAATAATGTTGTATGAATTTTGACGTCTCAATACTCATTGACAGCTGCGGTCAGCCATTTTGTTTTTTTTTTGACAGATTTACGATGTCCACCCACATTTGGCATGCGACCAAGTTTTTTTGAGCTTATTACATGGTCATTAATGGTTTTCTATTGTGGATTGAATTGAAATGTCATTATTATATTGTGGAGGAATATTGTGCATTGCTTTATAGGCGTTTAATTTCGTATGACGGTTCACTTTGAAGATTTTTTGTCTATTATTTGTTCGTCTATGGTCATTTCTTGATTCTAGTTCCGTTATTGGCAATATGTTTGAAATTATTAGCTACTCTCAATAATTTAAATGCCTATATTAGACGATTATCTAATTTGACAGTCTCAAGGAAGATTTTCAGTAAAACAAAATTCTAAAACACATTTATTAAAGATTGCCTTTCTGGTCCAGTGGTCTCAAGCGGCACTGATGAACATGCGGTCCAGGTTTGATTCCCTGATCAGATAAAGTTTTATACCTAGTGTTTTTCAAAATCTCAAAATCACGAGGAATCGGAGTAATTGTTCGCGAGTGTAGTTTAAGTCACCTTACTACCTCACCTGCCTAGCGTTTTCCCAAATTTATTGGAGTCTGCTTCCAGTCGAAACAGATGCAGCTGAATATCAGTATTTTACATGGAGCGACTGCCTATCGGACCTCCACAACGCAGTAACTGGGTAATACGACAGACGCCTTACTTACCCACCAAATTAAAATATAATGGTATTACAAATCTAAAGACCGAATCTAATTAAAGCGAAGCCCTAGTAACTTTCACTAGGGCATGGTGCGTACTTACTAGTTGCCTACGCGCGCAACTACCTCTACAATAGAAAAAGTAACAATTTCGTTTCCTTCTTTCGTCAGTAGCTTCCGTTTGCTTCGGCTTCTTAGTAGGGTGACCATAGGTAACAAAAAGTCTTGGATTAAGGGTTTTTGAATAGTCAGATAACTTTTATCTGAGGAATAAAAATGGCGGTTTGATAGCTTATCTATGGAAAATATGTCAAACCGTTATTTTAATTCCTCAGATAAAGGTTAGCTGACTATTGAAAAACCAGCCCTTAATCATGTAGTCTATTAGTTAAAATTCTAACATTAATTTTGACGGCGCGGTTGGTGCGAAAGTTTCACTATGTGGACACGCGTAAAACTTTTGGCGTGTCCAGATGACAAAATAATGTTATAATTTTGTTTTTATTCGGTATCTTGTATGGAGTTTGTGAATAACCGAGCAATTGATTGCTGCGTTGTGTGAACAATTATTGGGTATGATTCATCATCATCAGCCGAAAGACGTCCACTGCTGAACATAGGCCTCCCCCTTAGATCGCCACGCCGAACGACAATTCGCCACTTGCATCCATCGGCTGCCCGCGACCTTCACGATGTTGTCGGTCCACCTAGTTTGAGGCCTGCCTACGCTGCGTCTTCCAGTCTATTCATTGGGTATGATTAACAAGTATGTATGTGTTTATAGATATGTCAGTTTAAATATTTGTAAACAACCAGATTCCAAAAAATTCATAGTGAGGGAGGATCAAGTTTAAAACAAAAATTACCGTTAGCTATTGAGTTAAACTTTATTTTCTAATCCGATAGTTTTCTTTTCTCACACCCACACATACAAACACTCACTCATACACCTCACAAACCACACTCATACACACATACAAAATTAACACATTCAGCATAATATAGCATTTATGTTTTATTGTGTTTTCTATGTTTATATTTTCCTTATTTTTTTATTTCGATCTTGATTTTGATGATTTTCTTTTTCTGTTGCACATTAATGACATTTAGGGAGAAGACACTGACTTCTGTATCACAGGCTTCGCCTAGCTCAGTAGTCAGGGTTACAACACACATTGTATCATTGTACTTTAAATGTCAATAAAAAATATTTTTATTTTTTTATTATTTCTACGATTAGCTAGGAGAAAAAGAAGCATGGTCGCCCCACAATCAGTGGAGTAGTCACCGCAATAATATTACATGTCAAACGCAATCCTCTTACCTCCCCCCCCCCTCCTACCACCTTACGTTTGCCCGTCTTTAACCGCTATTTGTATGGTTTCACGCAAAACTTGAATAAGTCGCGGTAGCCCAATATTATTTTTTTGGATTGAATTTACTGCCTTGATGCTCTAGTGACTTCAGGAGCTCGTAGCTAAATAATATCAGCTGGCCTGGCCTGCAAATTGCAAAAAAACGAAAATTTGAATTTCGCGGGCTGGTTGGAGCATTCCCCTTTTTTTTTTTTTTAGCGTGGTAAAATCATCAAATGAGTCCTCCGGCCCCGGGCAGGGCGGGAGGGACTCTCAGACTTCTACTGACTAAAATCCACGGTGTCCTTCAATAGCCTGTTACGTTCCGGGGTCCGGTAAGGAAATAATCCCGCGACCCCGGCAGGCTTTGGCCCTCTGAGAGGGGGGCCCCGTCATTGGAGCATACCCCTTAATGCAAACATTTCGTTTCCTATTGACATTTCTTACTTCAATATTTTACAGGACCAACCTTTCAGCATATGGGTATTCTCCATGCGTAATGTGACGTCACCTTTACCCCACGGTAGATCCTTCAGGAACCATTAGACATGTTCAAACACCCTAATGGCGGAACTCACCCTTAACCTCACTTCCACCCTTAAATTCTTTTAGTTTATTAATAAGTTTCAGTTCATTTTCTTCATAAATCACTTGAAAATTAAATTTGTTTGATTTTGGACCTTCTGTTTCTTAGTTAGAGTTGAAATTATCGATGTGAAAAATAATGAACTCAAGTTACAGCAGTCATAAAGTCTACAATCGACTAAAATATTGAATATTTGTAGATGCAGTGTTGTAGTTTTGTTGTTAAACGACTTTGATTCGAAGTGTCATTTCATTAAGGTTTAAAATAGTGAGATAACTGGAGGAAGAAGTGAAAAAACGTGCATCTGTTTTGAAGACGCTTGTGTTGATAAGATTACCACTACATATTAGGTAATTAAATATTATTTTGTTAACAATTCATCATTTTCAAGAATAAGATAAGAGAGAGCTTTCGATGATAAATTATTTGAAAGCACTGAAACATCATTGGTTTTTTGGACGGGAGTTTTTACGTAATATGGTAACTTATCACTGCCGCCGCTCCAGTTTTTTTTTCATAATAATTGAACCAATTTTAATTAAATTAAATTTGCAGATCAAATAGTAATAATCAATTAAACGAGAATACTTATGGAATGTCTCTATTTAAAAGAAGATAATAGGTAGCAAATCTCTTTCTCTAGAAGCGAGATGAGCAATCTAGACACGCGGGAGCGTGTCAGAGCCAAGCATATAATAAATCTGTAACACTGTTTTTTAAAACTCCATTTCGAGGTAGACTACATATAACATCAGTTACGACCAATAGCCGACAAGCATAGATGAAACCGCAGGGAATAGCTGCTTTGACAAATTCTCATAAAATAAAAACTGCTGAACCAAACTGATTTTTTTTTATTTTGGACCAAATGACAGATCTATACGCTGTATCGAACAAAAAAGAATCATGAAAATCAGTTCACCCAGACATAACCTATAGAGGTAATAAACATTAAAAATAACGTTTTTTTCTTAAACGTTTTTCTCTGAAATCTCTGTCTTTTTTTTATCAAAAAATGAGTCCCACCCGGGAATGGCGGGACGGACGGACGACAGATTCTGAACATCTCCTTGTAGGTCATAGCACGATCGTTCAACTATTGCGCCAACTGTGCCGTCAAATTGAGAACATCCACCTTTTTTTGAAGTTGGTTATTGTCAACGACACGGACAATTAGCCACCCAGATACCTTACTTCGGACTTATGGTGAAGTACCCTCGACCAGTGGAAGTGGTCTCAGTTCTCAAGTGTCCCCACAAGGAAGTAGCACGTGTCCCCTACGGTGTTGCGTTACCGGTGGACTTCCGGAGAGTATCTTACTTGTATTTCCTTTAGTTGGTGACCTGTTTAATTGATGTTTATTCTTCTTCTTTTTTTTTAGCGTGGTCAAATCATCAAATGAGTCCTCCCACTCAGGGCAGGCGGGAGGACTGTCAGACTCGTCCCACACATCCTCACAAACTTTCGCATTTATAATATTAGTAGGTTTATTATGTAACTTGCACAAAATACTTTTAGGGAAGTATACCTATCCAACGTGTAACGTTAAATGCGCAAAACCTCTCGTGGGGTAACTCTGTCCATGTTACTGAACAATGTTTGTTGTAAGACTTTTGGAAATTCGCAAAAATAAAATTGGTTTTTCATACAAAATGAGAAATTGATCGGGCCCAACAGTATGTGTTTTTTTTTTGCGAATTTCCAAAAGTCTTTCAACAAACATAGTTCAGTAACATGGGCTGAGTTACCCCACGAGAGGTTTTGCGCTATTAACGTTACACCGTGTTTAAACGTAATTTCCAAGTGACAGTTGAGAAATGGAGCCTGGAGGTCATTGCCGTTTTCATTATTATCGTGATCGCATATTACAAACAAAATTAATGTTCTGACAGTTTTATGTATTGGTCAAATGATAGTAATATGTGACAGATCAAAGTATTTGCATGTTATTTAAATCTAAAAAAAATCATCTTCAATCCATTAAAAATATAGTTAATAGCCTATTTTAATGACCATACGGAATTAATTAATCTGGTTTTCTCACCTAATTGCTACCAAATAACTTAGATTTTATAATTTAAGTGCCATTAAAATCAGGAGAAATTATAAATAATGAAATAGGTACCTAATTAAATAAATGCGTGTGATTTAAAAACCACATCAGTAGCTATAAAAATCACATAACATTGTTGTAAAATAAATAAGAAATTCTACAAAGAAATAGCATAACGCTTTCGTAATAAATGTTGTCTTAAAAGAGTCCATTAAAATTCATTGCCACTGAACATATTTCCCTTTTTTCTGTGTTGCCAGTAGTGATATTTAAAACTCCCCGTAGCGTTGCAATATTTTTTTTTTCTTTTTTAAAAAACGATGCCTCACACTAGGACTTTCTCCTGTATCGTGGGTGCGTTGACAAACATAGAAAATCACATACACAAACACCCAGACCCGGAACAACTACCTGCAGATCATACAAAAATTGTTCCGTGCGGGAATTGAACCCGTATTACACAGCGCAGCAGTCGAATTGCTCAGCCACGGCGCCAAACGTACCTACCGTCAATGCCAACATGCAAGGCTTGTAAAAAATCAGTAACCACGGGTGATTGAGTTGACATTGTTCTTTGACAATTTTGTTGTTGTTAACAATTTATGGATCCTGTAAAAAAAAAAAAGTAAATGTTGAATTATTTTTCGCTATAATAATTAATTCTGTCTGCCAGATATTTTTTACGAAGTTTTTTTGTGAGTCTTTTCGATTTCGGTGAAGTAGAAGGGCTTTTGCTTTCCAGTACCGCGATTCTGATTTTGTACCCTCACTGTATGAAAATCCACTGGATTTGGGCAAAATTCTTGGCATTTCAACATTGGCAACACTGGTTTTTATAACAAGACAATTCGTAGTCTTCCCGCCATATTATTTCCATACTTACAGACACAACGACAAAGTTACAGATGCTTTTGGAAAACATAGAATTTATGCAATGTAATCCTTATTCATTTGTGATAAAGTGAATTTCAAGCTAAGTGCGTAGAAAATGTAACTTTGTGATAGTGTTGCGATATCAAAATCGCGAAGACAGGGGCGTAGACGAAATGTGTCAGTTTTATCACCGCATTATAAGGGAAGTTGGAATAATGCTGTCCTATTTGTGCATACCTCATTTTGTTTTATTCATGATTCTAAAAAATAATGCTTGTTTAGATTCAAATCAGATAAAATAAATAGTACAAAAAAGTGTGAAGTCAGGGTTAAAGAATACATACATGACCTAAGAATCTTCTGGTCACGAAAACCTAAAGTTTCCATTTTCTTTCAATAATGAAAGTAGACGTTTTCAGCGCTTAAAGCATACACAGTGATTGCAAGGCCTATAGCATTAGCACTCACAAGTAGGTAGGTACTTCGATTTGCTCCAACAATTTTACTTGAAAGTTACATCAGCAGCAAAAAGCGCTTCAAGCCTAGCAAAGCGTCTGCATTAAATCGAGTTACATGCGCAATATATCGCGTTCCGCGCTCAATGTAGCGGAACGCATCAAATCCATACTTGTAATGGGGCTTCGTTCCATTTTTAAACTTATTACGATTTATTGCTTTTTATTTGCACGGCTTCTGAATTCAAATATTTTTGTCTCCCCCCACCGTGACAAATTGGCGGGATTTTAACAGATTTATTGAAAAAATAAAGTCGTTATTTTTGTTTTGTCCACAATGTCCGGTAGAAATAAGGTTTTTATTATTATCTTTTTGGGAATTTTTGATACATTATTTTATTTAGTAGGAATCTAGATCCTCGCACGGAATTGTTTGTGAAAAAAGTGCGATACGGAGAAGTTACTAATCAAGTAATCATGCATAAAAAAAACATCAATTTTATTGATGTATTAGCCATTATTTCCAAGAACAAAACTATCGTTCAGGCCAGCTGTTTTCTTAGCAACCCAAATAGCACAGCCAGACACAATCAACTTTAATATTCAACGAAGACAGTGTCTGAACCACATCACAAACTGCAGCAGCCGAAAGCTTGAGATAAGATTACTCCTATCTTAAAACATTCTCTAAGAAAATAGCACTAAAGTTCAGATTTCTGACAGCTGGTATCAGTATTCCGTATCCATTAACTCCGGTCAGAAGTCACGGACGAAAGATCTGGCAGTTGCGCGGTTTATTTTTAAATTTAGAATGAATGAGTGATGTTTTGCCAGCCAGTGTCTTTTTACCCGACTGCGCGACGCAAAGGAGGGTAATGTGTTTATCAGTCTATGTATGTATGTATGTATGTAAGTATGTATGTATGTATGTATGTATGTTTGTTTCTATGTGGCGTTCTAGAGACCAAACGCGTGGGCCGATTTTGATAATTCTTACGTCAATCGATTCGTCTTAACCTTGCGAGTGTCACTAAAGACATGACAGTAATCAATATTCACCACAGCGACAACCAGACGCCATATTGTCAAAATGAAAAAAAAAAAGTCGATGAACTATGTCATGTGGGGTATCGTTGAATAGGTATTTTAAAATCATCTTTAGATTCCCTTAATCGTTTTTCATTTTAAATAATAGTTTAAGATATATGACGATTTAAAGTTTTAACAAAACAATAATTTTCGCTCATTTTCTTACTTATTGATTTAAGTTTTAATTCTAGTACTCGTAAATAAACGGTTTTGAACAACAAAAAAGAAACGTAGTGAATAAGCATGACGAACAAATATTTTTGGTAAAAATAATCTAAGTATACACAAGCACCAAGGAACTACTTTGGACCGAGCTGTGGCTGACTTAAGTTCACGCATTTTTGCTAAAGGTTATATCAAGCATAATTATGTAGCTTTGAGCCGAGTTAGGTCTCTAGAGAGACTAATTCACACTAATATTATAAATATTATAAACTAAAAAGTATGAAATAAAAAAATAATTTAACGAAAAACAAAAAACCCGACTGCGTTAAAAATACACTAAAAAGAAAGAAACAAGTCCAATAGTTTAGAATTCACTCATTCACACTCACAGTCGGGGCCCATTCAAATTATACCAATCAAATCTTCCCAAGGGGCCCCGACTGTGAGTGTGAATGAGTGAATTCTAAACTATTGGACTTGTTTCTTTCTTTTTAGTGTATTTTTAACGCAGTCGGGTTTTTTGTTTTTCGTTAAATTATTTTTTTTATCAATGAAGATGGTTGCAGGAGTATTTTTTTTTTTCAAAAAAGGAAGATTTAAATGAATTATGATCTTTATTGTATTTGATTTATTTATTTTAAAGAAAGGTACAAGCAAAATTTCATTCAAAAAGTTTTTATTGTGTTAGATTATGATTAATTGCAATTAATTACCACTAAAAACGACACGACAAATAAAAAAAATCATTGCAATAAATCTGGCATTGTCCACAATGTTGTAACAACGGCAACGGAGTCACGGTGAAAAACTATTTGTGACGTTATTGAGTCTGACCTTTTGTTTTGAAGATCTAAAGCATAAGAGTATAGAAAAATATTGAATCATGCAAAGATACACACAACAACAACCACACAGTAACAAAGAAATTAAAAACAAAGTTAAATACTTAAAAGAAGAACAATGGAATACAAAATTGGATCGAAAAAGAGTCCAAATGATTGAAAAATCAAATGAATGAATCAGATTCCTTATATTAGGGTATACTGTGAAGGAACATGGTGGTTTTTAGTCAATAAATGTTTGACAGTTTAATTTGCTCTATGTATCAATAGACTCATTTAATGATTTTACACTCCAAGAAAAGCATCTATATTTACCTACAGAATTCGTAGTAACACTGTGATCCGATCGGTCTTTTCTACCGTATATTTTCAACCCAAAATCGTCTCAAAACCGATATCTCCAGAAATACATAACCCCCATATATAAAGTCACGAAGCGGACATTATCCGAGCGGTTTCCTAAAACCCGTAGTTTATTTGCTCTCGTAAGGTAAGACCTTCCATTAATAGCACTTCGGGAATATCTGCTATGATATTCCCTAAAAGAGTCTACGACGAACTCGTCGACGAGCTTCTAATAGATTATCAACTTCATTGTCTCGAGTTTAGGTTAAAAATCCATTGGAGATGAACAGCCGCACAGTTGAGGACCAAAACAGTTTGCCTTAAATAGATTTATTCTATATGTATAAACGTCTTTTTGCTTTAGGGCATAAAGTTCAAAATCCACTATAGATAAATCTTAGTTTGAGAACAGGCCTGAATCTTTAGATAATACCACTACTGAAGCTGAAATATCTCTTACAGTTTAATTCGATATGTTTTTTTGTGCATGGGAGGGGTTAAAGGTGACGGACCAATGGCGGCGCGTGACGTCACGTAGATAAAGAGTGAGATAGAGTGGGACGAGAGATCTTCTATTCTTGGAGCGTCTGGCTGGAGGTACAGGCGTGCGGAAAATTGATAGGTTATTGGGAATAGATTAAGTGCTAGGATGGAAGAAAATGTGAAGCTAGATTGCTACTAGATAAGTATTACAGTATAAAGCTGTGCGTCCACAGGTCGGCATCGCACGTATCGGACGTATCGTACGTAACAGATTTTAGTTTGCCTTGTATGAAAACTCATACAACTGCGTCCACTGATCCGCATCGTACGGACGGCTCATCGCTAATGCCTTAATGCGACGCGTACCGATGACGTCATACGGAATGCCGATCAGTATAAGCGATGAAGGTGGCGTCGGCAATCCGATTGCTGATACTCGCGTTGGCAATCCGATCGCTGCCGACACAGAAATCCGTTTGATGCGATGCGTCCGATACGTACGATGCGGACCTGTGAACGCTTACCATAATAAGACAAAATCGAGATTAAAACTATCCTATGTGTGTTGATGTAGTTTCTAAACTATGTGTCCACAAGGAACTCGTGGCTATATAATTACAGCTGCTCAGGCAGATGTTTCAAGAAAAGTCGCGCTTGCCAGGGATGGTCAGTGGATGGGTGACCATCTGTCATAGCGAGTTTCCTTCGTGCCCAAGATAGCACGTAAACCCATTTCGTGGCTCGTGGTCTCGGCTATCATTTGTAGATCTTTGACAGTCAGAAGATGTAAAGTCTGACAACGGGGTAACATATCATATTATCCAGTGACTGGGTTGTGGAGGTCCAATAGGCAGTCACTCCATGTAAAATACTGATATTCAGCTGCATTTCGTTTGACTGGAAGTCGACCCCAATATAGTTAAGAGAGGCTAGGCAGATGATGACCAATAGTATTGGATAAGATTGTCTTGTACAATGGCTAGTAACTTCACGTTATAAGAGCACATTTTGCGTACGAAAAATTAATGTGGTATAGGTCAACGAACATGCATCCACTTTTGTATGCGACAGTACTACTTTGGTTTATTCTCGTAGACTGCACGTGAACGCTGAGCGTGCGGCCGAGTATCTACTCGGCCGCTGGCAGACTTAATGTTTTGCTTAGGATATAGCTATTACATAATAATATATACATATACATACATATGTGTGTCAATAAATCTCGTTTCCTTCTTTCTCACATAGATTCCTGTGCCTCAAACTCATGCATACATCAAATTAATATGCCAGAATATCTTCTTGTTGGAAGCTGTTTTATTGAGGAAAAGTGTATCTTTGTGATTTCATGCATTCATGATCAACATACATTTAACTCAATCTTATTTTCAGTTCGTAAGTGTACTCCTCTAGCAAACAATAGTCTATACTAATTATGATTAACCCATCAAAAACATAAATGTGAAATGAGAGCCAAGTTCAAAAATTATTATAATGTATGCATTGGTTGTTGACTTCAACGACCAAAAAAAGTGAAATCTAAATGGGTGCCATGTTCAATGGGGTCAATCCTGAAAATTTATAACAACATAAAATATCATTTCTTCTTATAACTTAGGATAATATTTTGTAGCTCAGGTCAGACTTGGCTACTTGGCTAGTTCTCATATAACTGCCTACATATTATGTAGGCACAGTTTTTTTTTGTGTTACATAAACGAAAACAAAGTCTCAAAAACTGATTTGCGAAATTCATGTCTTCATGACTTAATAGAGTCAAAAAAAGCGTTTTACGACACCCCATAAACGAACCGTCAACATTTAAAAATATAAACCAAATAAACATTTGTTTTTCTCAAATCTATATCTGTGCACACTCATTTCGAATATTTCACCAAAAAATCTGTCCCCAGTGAGCCGTATTTAGTAGTTCAAAAGCGTAAAACCGACACTTCATTTACGTATCACAGTCAACTGACTACCAAGTCCCCGCAATATTTACTGTCGAACAAATCACTGTAGAACCGAAAATAAATAAAATACTCATAGAAAAAACTCATTCCGTACAATTAAAAAAAGCTCTCAGTTATTTAGATTTCCATAAATACTCTTCGCTCGACTGAAGTTTTTGAGATACATCTTCCTGAATGGTTTTTTGAGTGTCAACCGGGTGTTTTCGAGTTCGAGGCGAAAGTTTCGAAAGTCGAAAGTTTAACCGATTAGTTTTCGGTTCAGATGTTTGTATTTATTTTTTTAGGGAATAATCATTATGTTGATATAAATATTATGGTCTACGTAGGTTCTGAAAACATCAATGAGAATGTAATTGGTTAAATAAAATATAAATAATTATAAAGATCACGTCAGTTTTTTTTAGTTGATTGGTATGCACTTATAACTTACTTCTAGTTCAAACCCACGCATACAGATAATTTACATTGTATATTTTATCCGTATATAGCATTCCGATATAATGCTATTTTTACTCATAAAAAATAATAACTTATCATTATTCAAATTGAGCCAAGTTTTAAGAACATGATTGTCATCTGTTTAATAATATTCAAGACCTACTAAATCCATATTCTTTACGACTATTAAAAAAAGAAAAACTATCGCTAACGAAAAGATCCGGATTTGTCCACATATCCACCTCATTGTATTTATTTGAGTTTCAAATCCTCGCCACAGTTTCTGTCGACATAAATCGTGCGCGCGACATTTCCGACAAATACGCGCTTTGCTGCACGAGATTCTGGCGGGAACTTGAAAAAAGCGCGGTTCAAAAATTTTTTTGAAAACTAATTTTTAATTAATTGTTAGGTTTTTTGAGACAAAAGTGGTAAAAAACTGTTTAATTATAGTCAGTAATTCGACGAAATGGTAGGTAACGAGGGGGGCGGGGATAACCCGCCCACCCCTCTAAAGCGTCCTCGGCCTGAGGAGACACTACAAGGAGCGAGAGACTCTGACGGTGGCGATGGCGGCGGTGGTGAGCGTATTGACTCTTTTTCGCCTTTCGTTAAGCCAAATTATAAAAGACTATATCCCGAAAACTCAATTAACACAGACTTCAAAGTATTTATCGAATCTAACGGACAGGAGAAGATAGGCAACAAGAGCCCAATATATTTAAATCATATATTCTCAAATGAAATTAAAGGTGTGACGGCAATCCAACGCGTGAATGCCAATAAAATAGCCATTATTTTCAAGCAATATAATACAGCTAATAATTTCATAATGAATACATCTTTTCTAAATAAACACAACATGAAGGCCTTCATACCAGCTGCACAAATAGAAAAAACTGGCATTATAAGATTTGTTCCTGCTAATATATCCAATAAAGATCTATATACAAAGCTATCATCTATATATGAAATCATCGCAATAAGAAGATTCACAAAAAAAGTTGGCCAAGAGCGTGTCCCACTACAAACAGTGAGCATTACTTTCCTTTCAAATATTCTACCAGACAATGTGCATTACGATTTATTCTCCTATAGAGTTTTTGAATATGTGTCCCCTTTACAACAATGTTTTAGATGTTTTAAATTTAATCATTCTGCAAGAATTTGTAATAGTAAGCAAAGATGTTCAATTTGTGGAGGTGAGCACTTATATAAGGAATGCGATAAACCAACTGAGGTCTGTTGTATAAACTGCAGTGGGCCCCATCTTGCAATCTCAAAATTATGTCCTATTAAAATGAAGAAAATTATGGAAAAGAAAAATAAAATAACTTATGCAAGTGCTACCCAAACTAAAAACATAACTAATACAACTGAATTCCCTCCGCTATCGCCGCCAAAAAGGCAACTTGTACATAATCCTGTAATTAAGCCTATAAATAGTAAAACTGTAAATAATGGTGTAAATAATGTTGTAAATAATAATGTAAATGATGTTGTAAATAATAGTGTAAGTAATGTCAGTGACCTTAAAACTCAAATAATTGCCAACAATGGTGTACTTATGGCCCTAGTACAGACATTGGTGGAGTTGGGAAATAAAGGGGATAAAACCCCTACTACCATTAAAACAATTACAGAGACATTAGTAAAAAACCTTAAATAATGGACCCAAATTTCACACAACATAAACTACGAATTGCTCAGTTTAATATTCAAAGTGCAAATAGTAAAAAACCCCTATTGATAAAATTTTTGAAAGAACAAAATATTGATATTTGTCTGCTTAATGAAACATGGTTTAAAGATGACAATTTTAGAATACCTGGATACAATATTTATAACAAAAATTCGAATAATGCTCACAATGGTGTAGCAATACTGATTAGACCATATCTTAAATATAATATAATAAACACGCAATTCTATGAAAATATTCAAACAGTAGCTTTATCCATAAGTACGGTACGCGGCAGTTTAACTGTGCTCTGTGTATATTGCCCGCCAACAACTGCACACGTACGAATTCATAGATTACACGACATAATTCAAGATCTTCCTAAGCCTATATTTATTAGTGGGGATTTCAATGCACATCACATTGCTTTTGGATGTCTTACAACAAAAAGCCGAGGTCACGATTTGTTTAATATAATTGATGACTTAGACTTATGTATTTTAAATGATGGAAGTTTTACAACTATTCATAGACCAGGACAAAATCCTTCTGCTATCGATGTTAGCTTCATCAGTTCTAACCTTGCATCATTGTGTGAGTGGACTGTGCATGGTGATACCATGGGAAGTTATCACTACCCAACCATTACAGAAATTTCATTACTTGTAGACAAATATCACATAAATCCTCCGGTCAATAAGTTTTTATATAAAAAAGCAGATTGGCAGACATATAAAACAATATCAAAAGTAATATTTAATGATTTAACTCTTAAACTATATGATCCTGTTCTTACATATAACGATTTCTGTTCTCGTTTAGATTTGCTAAAAGAAATAACAATTCCAAAATTATGTAAAATAAACAAGTTTAAAAGTAGACCCCCAGCTCCTTGGTGGAATGACCTATGTGAAAAAAGTGTTGTTGCTTCATATGATGCATTGAAATTATATAGGAGGGAGCCTAGTATGGAAAACTATTTAAATTACAAAAGAATAGACGCCAAGAAAAAAAGAACTATCTCTGAGCAAAAGAAAGTTGGATGGAACAACTTATGTAACAGTTTCAATAGAACTACTCCAATAAGTAAGATCTGGAATTATTTAAAGATGTTCAAAGGTATTAGACCTGGTAATAAATCATATAAAGATGATTTTCTTTTTCCATTTTTAGATAAATTATCTGATAATACCAATTTAACTGATTCTAGTAATATAAATAACCTTTTTGATATAAACAACGATAATTTGAATTCAAAATTTTTATTAGATCCTTTTTCATGGCGTGAATTTACAATGGCTTTGCAAAGTAGACGAAATACGACACCTGGTTTAGATGACTATCCATACATTATCATTAAAAACTTAGATGAATCTGCCCAACAAATATTTCTTAACATTCTTAACCTGCTTTGGCATACTAAAACTATCCCTCAATCATGGAAAACACAATGTGTGATTCCAATACTAAAACCAGAGAAACCCCCAGAACTTCCTAGTTCTTATAGACCAATTTCATTATCTTCATGTCTTGGGAAAATTTTTGAAAACATGATTAAATTTCGTCTTGATTGGTATGTTGAATCCAATATCATCCCACATGTCCAATATGGCTTTCGTCGTGGCCGCAGTTGTGCAGATAGTTTTATTTCTCTGATTTCTGACCTGAAACATGCAAAGAATAAAAAATTACATACAGTTTGTACTTTTCTAGATGTTCAAGGTGCCTTTGACAGTGTAGATCCTGCAATATTAGTCAAAATTATGTCCAGGCTAGGTATACCTGGACAGTTATGCAAATGGATTTTTAACTTTTTGAATAATAGGACACTGTATATAAGACATAATAATAAACTGTTTGGACCAAAATCTGCTTCAAGAGGCACAATGCAGGGAGCTACACTGTCCCCTTTGCTGTACAATATTTTCACAAGTGAAATTTGTAAATTTGTGAATAATAAAGATGTAAATATTCTTCAATTTGCTGATGATATTGTTATATACAGCAGTAACTATAATTTAGAGATGGCAATTGACAATGTAGATATAGCTTTAAGTCAGTTATATCACTATTATAATGATGTATTACATTTAAAAATCAATCCATCTAAAAGCAATGTAATGATCTTTGGTAATGATAGCTCCACATCTAACATAATTTACAACAATGAAATTATACCCAAAGTCAGTTCTAAGAAATTTCTGGGGATAATAATAGACCAAAAATTGACTTTTGAGACACATATTAGACACATTTCCAAAAATGCTTTAAAAGGTTTGAATTTAATGAAATGTCTAGCTGGTGTATCATGGGGAGCAGATCCTAAAACATTATCATTACTATATAAAGCTATTGTTCGAAGCCATTTTGATTACAGTTCACTAGGTTATATGTACAGCTCACATGTAAATAAATTAGATGTCATGCAGAATAGGGCTTTGAGAGTAATTACTGGTGCAATGTGCTCCACTCCCATTAGGGCCATGGAAGTGGAGGCTAAAATCATGCCCTTAAATCTGAGAAGATTATTACTTGCACAAAGATATTCACTAAAATTAATATCATCAAATAACAGGCAGATAATAAATAGAATATTACCTTTTGTACATGAAAATCCTGAGATGCAAACAAAAGAAGATCTGCTGAATGGTATTTTTCCAAAGTTGTCCAACATCTTACTTGAAATAGACAATAGTTGTTCCAATGTTAGAAAACAATGTCCATGGCCATGTTATTCCTTTACATACCAATGTATTTCACACCCTGTAAAAGTTTTTCAAAACACAATCACAAACAATTCAGATATGTTACAATTCTTAGAACAAAACAAAAGTTACTATACTTTGTACACTGATGGTAGCAAGGGGAGTGGTTATGTCCATGCGGCATTGTACGATCCACAAAAAAAATTCTCTCAAAGCTTTGTTCTGGATAAAACTTGTTCAATATTTACAGCGGAGGCATATGCGGTTTATCAAGCATTATTACGAATACGTTTGATTTGTAACTGTAAATACTTTTTAATTGTTTCTGATTCGCTAAGCATAATTGCAGCCTTATCTAACCTTAAAGTGGCATTTAAAACTAATTATATTCTTTATTTTATTAAACAACTAATCTACCAATATCATCTTGAACATATATACAAATTGCCTTCTTGTGGGTTCCCTCTCACAGGGGTATTACAGGAAACGAAATAGCTGATAAAACCGCATATGAGGGTCAGAATTCTATAGATGTAAAAATCACAGTTAAGGTCCCTATGACTGATTATCTAGAAAATGTAAATAGGAAAATTAATGAGTTGTGGTATGAAATATGGAAAAAAGACCAAGAGACGAAAGGAAAGTGGTATGGGACCATTCAAGAAAACCTACCTAATAGACCATGGTATGATCAACTAAAAGAAGCCAGCAGAGATTTTATCACCACGATGAATAGACTGCGCTTTGGTCATAACACTGCACCGTCACACCTTGCAAGAATGAATATTATTCGAAGTAGTTTATGTCCGTTTTGCGAATCAAGAGAAGGAACCGTTGAACACCTCATCTTTGAATGTCAAAACTTCTTGCTTGACAGATTAGTGTTGGCTAGTGAATTAAGTGATGTGAATACAATAAGTGATTCTTCCCGCCCACCGCCGCCCCTTCAACAGTTATTAAAAGACCAAAACAGTTACAAACCTATATACAAATACATAAAAAACACAGTGAACTCAATTTAAAATAAAGTGTAGATAAAAAAATGAAAGTGAAAATAAAAAGACTTGACCTAAAGGTCTTAGTTACCGGGTCATAAAATCCCACAAAAAAAAAAGCTTTGCTGCACTAACGACACGTTTTGTTCACGATTGTACTTCATTCTTTTTACTAGATAATTAAATGTTTAATATTGGTTTTTGTGTGACTGTACTTTTTTGACGAAGCTTTTGGTTCAAATACTTTTTGTGCTTTTTATGATGACAAAGTTCGCGATAAGTACTAGGTTAGATTTTGTCACATTATAGGGATTTTTAAGAATAAAGTTTAACAGATGTTATTAAATGTAGACCTAGTATAATCTATTAAACCTTATAAATTATGTATGATTAAAATACTTTTACAGTTATTAGGTATGCCTAGTCATTGGGACTGCATCCTTTTATTTTTTGACTGAATTCAACTTTGATAAACCAGAAGTTTTTTTTTTTACATTCGGCTAGTTTTTTGTGTGGTAAAATCATCAAAATATGAGTCCCTCCACCGTGAGTGGAGTGGAACTCTCTGACTCTTACTGACTAACAATGCATCCTGTTCGTTCTGTTGCTCTCTGCATACCAAGACCACTTTAACAGTCCAGCGCAGTTGTATAAGCCAAGTTTGGTACTTCAAAAAAATGAGCAACAAAAATTCGTTCTTTCAGATCAATAAATACCATCGAATTATCGAATGGTGCTATTCCAAATTTGAAAATAGAAACGCAACATGTCAATAGCTAAGGTATTACAAGTATGATTCAAGGTAGTACTGGCCGGTCACAATGGCCTGGCTGTGTAGCCTATTGAGAGCTTGACAACCGAGCAGTGAGGAGAAAATTGAACGGAAACCGAGGAGAGAGTTTAAAATGGAACCTATGAATGCTGTCACAAATGGCTTTTTCTTCTTTATGATTCCGAGGAATAAATAAAATACGTAGGTATTACTTATTTGTTAAATTGTCAGTGTATTATTATTTGTATTGAGTTTCCGAAAATTTTCCACTGTTGCAAGTGTTGAACCCACTTTTTATTTTGCCTGCTCATAAACCCCCACCACATCATTAGACCATACTTTAAACTGACATATTCATTTTTTACAAAAATACTACTTTAATGTAATTCAATCATGGGAGCATAAACAAATCCCTAACATCGCCTAGCAACAAGCACGAATAGTGCAAAGACAAAAAAAAAAGAATCGCTTCCACTTTGAAAAAAAATTCTCGATGGTTCTTACGGCCAGGGCGTCAATTCTGCTAATTTTATTTAACTCACATGCTATTGATATTCAATTGAAACTCAATCACGACTCCATTACGATTGGAACAAATTTGGTATTCTGCAAAAACTTGTATAAGCCCAATAGAGTCGTAATGGAATCGTAGTGTAATTGTAATTGACTCTCAGTTGAACAGTTATAAGTATTGCCATTAGAGAGTAGAATACCGATAAAGTCCACAATCGATTTACAATTGTAACACGATTGAAGAGCAGACTAGCAAATATTCTGATAGCAGTTCAATGGAATGTCACTGGAAAACCATTGGTCTTAAATTAGTATCAGAATACCAAATGTAGTTAAAACTGCTACTGAGATCCAATTGATATTCAATTGAGTCATTACTAAATTAGCAGAATTGGGGCCCAGTTACATCGTTCGATTTTCAAAATTGCATGTGAAAGTATTCTCGGTTGCACTATTCCGAGAGCATTTTTTTTAATCACACGGGGTCAAGAAAAATCTATTCAAATCTAACGGACTTATAGGCAATTAATCATTTCCACAAAAACGAAACAAACCGGAAGGTCGAGTCCACAATGGTCAACAAGTGGACTTAGTTCTCAAGGGCCCCCTTATCAATATTCAAGAAATTCAACTTTTTCTATTCACGCATAAATTTCGCCGCGGCCATTATCCGCGAATTCGGACATGCAAGAACATTAATTATAAATCCTTCGCGAATGACTAGAGGTCACGTTTGATCCGTGAGAATGCGTTCGACTCAAAGGACCCTATTTGAATATGCCCTTCGGTGAAAGAAAACATCGCATTGTGAGCTGTCGGTCAGCCATTGTTGCGCAGTGCAGTGTCATCGTATTATTATTCAAATTTAAGCAGGTGATACAAACAGAACTGACCTATGGCTATTTTTTTTTTTCGTTGCAGTAAATTTTTATTTACAATACGCAATTATTGGGTTGCGCGGATTTGAATTTTGGTTTTATTCCAATTTTTTTTTCGAAAGTTTTCGAATGTTATGTAGTCTAAAATGGGAATTTTATTTTATTAAAACTTTATGAACAAATAAATTTGTTTATTATTATAAAATTTTATAAAAATATAAATTGTAGGTTTTGTAAAATATACACAAACTTTAAACAAAGACAAAAAATAAAAGATTGAAATAGCAAAAAAAGAAATATATAATGTTTTTACATAAACAATCATCAAAAATATTATATCTCATCTCAATTTAGTAATAGGTATAAAAATCTCGCATTACAAATATAATTCATGAATTTAGGTTTTATTACAATTTTTTTTCGAAAGTTTTCGAATGTTATGTAGTCTAAAATGGGAATTTTATTTTATTAAAACTTTATGAACAAATAAATTTGTTTATTATTATAAAATTTTATAAAAATATAAATTGTAGGTTTTGTAAAATATACACAAACTTTAAACAAAGACAAAAAATAAAAGATTGAAATAGCAAAAAAAGAAATATATAATGTTTTTACATAAACAATCATCAAAAATATTATATCTCATCTCAATTTAGTAATAGGTATAAAAATCTCGCATTACAAATATAATTCATCAAAAGTGTACTCTAGGTCCGGTACTTATTATGCCCGCCCCTGTTTAACAAAGATTTGGGAAAAAATGGGAAAATGGCCGCTAACGGACTGGTGATCAATCAATGTGGATTACCGGACGATCGGTATTTTAATCATTATACCCTCGAGGATTGGAGTGGAGGTGGGGCTTGGGATATGAAGATGTTTATGGATGAATATTGTTGTGGTATCTTTTGAATAAATCGTATTATTAAACTTATCGGGGTTTCTTGGAATTATCTTACCTTACCTATTAAAATTATGCTAGAACTTAAAAAAAAAAACATTGCCCCAACAGAAATTTATCGAGTGCGTTACGGAGTCGGACATAATTATAAACTCACAGAACAAAATATCCGGAACAACTACTTGTATATCATACCAAAACATTCCAATATTTCTATTTCTTTTATTCGAATTCGGTGGTACCTTTTGATTTTAACTGACTGAAGGCAAGATGACTGAAAAAATCTAATTTCCCACTCATTCATATAAATAATACAAAATATTTGACTGGTACCTACTTATTATCCCGATACAAGGATATCGTGAGCCAATAACCAAACTACAACGGATGAAGCTGCGGCCATTAACATACTAGATAATAAACTATTCCACTAATACCTACGAAAAATATTGATAGGCGCCGCCGCCGTATGGATTCACCTCAGGTGCCATTCATTCAGTTGCCATTCATTCAGGTGCAGTTTCTGTGGGTGCCCAATATGAGCGACCTAAGATTTATTCTTGGTACAGACTAAAGTTTCTGCCCATATTTATTCTTGATCCGTCAACATATATGCTACATAAATAACTATCGGTAAACCACAAAACTTCACTCTATCAAGAACACCTACTTCCCACTTTTTATAAACATCATCTTTACCATATTGAAGGGGAGTGTTTAGCTCTGGTTTAGCCGTGAGTGATAAAATTTTACGAGCTGTTCGAGGGAAGGAATCAGTCAAGCGCAGGATTGTGTCCATTATAGAGATTAGATCAACTGTATTTTAGCATCCACTTATGGCTTTTTTAGCATACAGTGACACTGGTAGCTATTTATATAAATGCGTCAATCCAATATGTTCAATCGTATCATAAAATAGTCAAGAAGTGGAACGAGATACGATACCATAATTAATGGATTAAGTGAGCTTGGAATGATAACTTCAGTACTTTTGGAAGTCTATAGGGGAGGACTATGTTCAGCAGTAGACGTCTTACTGCTGATAATGATGTTAATGATGTTGATGATGTAGGACAAAAAGCATTTTATACTGAAAGTTCTATATTTATGTGACAGTTGAGTCTTTGGTCAACTGGGCCCACACAAAATGAACGCGTGGGATCATTTGACCCAATCACGTTTTAAATCTAAACATTAAAAAATGTTTTTTAATCTAAGGTATCGACTAAATCCACTGCTTGACTGTATCCACTGGTAGCTATTATAAACAACCGATTTTATTAAAAAAATTGAATTTTAGTCAATGAAAATACAGAAAATAAATTATGGGTCCAGTAGCGAGCGGTCCCAGTTGACAAACGACACATATCACGGGCATGCGGGCAGCGAGTAAAGGGCAACTCGCTGCCCGACCATGGACCATGCCCGGGTCGACGGCGCGTTGTGTCCCACGCGCGCCTCAAAGAGCGTCTGCATAATGACAGGGCCCCCCTCTCAGAGGGTCAAAGCTTATTTCCTTACCGTGACCCCGGAACATAAAGGGCTATTGAAGGACGCCGTGGATTTTAGTCTGTAGAAGTCTGACAGTCCCTCCCGCCCAGCCCGGGGTGGGAGGACTCATTTGATGATTTCACCACGTTAAAAAAATAAAAATGACACATATCATACGCTTGTGTTTGTATAAATAAAAATAATGCCCACATTCATATTTTTTTTTGTTTTCTCTAATATGACGGACGGTATAAACAGCCGTACGATAGACAATGGATTCGAACCCCTTCCTTGCAGTCAAAGGGTTGTCCGTTGAGCCATTTAGCCGGCCTCCTATCGCGATGGCGTGAAGATAACACATGCCATATTTATGCCACATTAATGCCACTTACGCAGTTTGGCGGATATTTTGCCAGTTGCCAGAATGCCGTAAATTTTTATGGTATGGATTAGTTAGCTGTATCAATGCTTTATGGTTGGGATTGATTTTGAAACGATATACAGAAAAATAATATTGTTGGGGTATTTGAATCATTTTCATACAAAAAAGAGCTTTCATGAGGTTTATCCGAATAATCGGCTTATAAAAGTCATAGCGTGATGTTGAAGCCTATAGAATTCACCTATTTTTTAAAGCGGTACAATCATCAGATGTTTCCGCCCGCCCTAGGTAGAACGGAAGGTACTATTCTGATAGTACTGTAACAGAGAGGTATTCCTCCTCTTCTGTTGCCTTAACCTCTTCACTTTAAGGTCTTATATCTGGTTGACCGAGCTTCGCTCTGCTTTTAAAATGTCTGTATCTTGGGAACCGAGCTTTTCCCGAACCTGGGACCTTGATAAATCGATTCCTTGAGCCGAAAAACCCCTAATCTGTAACTTTCATGAAAATCCTTGGAGCCGTTTCCGAGATCCTGATTCTATTTAGATATACAAGAATTGCTCGTTTAAAGATATTAGATTTATAATAATTCGTATTTAGAATTTTGATTCTGTCACTGCGTCACTTTCAATTCTTTTTTGCGCATTACAATTTCCATGTCCAAGACAAACTGGTTTTGATGTGTAGCCGTGTGTACTAGGAATACCTTGGAGAAGTTATTCATGAGGAAATGAAAATTGTATAAAATGCACATAGAGGAAGTATTAGTGGTTTTCGATGGGAGGACCTTTACGATTTATATTTTGATATCCATACCCGGTCCGAGGGCTAGCCACCGCGATTACTATCCAACGGAGTTTACTAGTGAAAACTGTGGACTGGAATTTTACAAACAAATTTTTTTTTTAATAAGATTTTTTAAGCTTTACTTTGAAGAATGCGTTAAAGGTTTTTGCGCTGAAAAAGTACTCATTAAAAAAAAAATTGCCCGAATAATCGATTGTTAAAAAAAATACTATGGTCTCGCTGAACATTGTTTTCACTAAATAACCAGAATCAAAATTATCCATCTATAATTTAGTGAAACCAATCATATTTAAAAAATATATTGACGCTACTCGTATTTGTATTATTTTATAATTTTTATTTTTATATTAATTGTAGTTCTTAATTTTTATTATTATTTCCAAATATAAATTCTTATTAAGAACACAAATAACTCATCTGCTATCTATTAAAAAAAAAAAAAAAACTAAAACTCTACTGCCATCTTAACCCTCAACCACTGTATGTCCAAGAAATTTTACAGTGCAATTTTATTTATAGCAAAATTATACGGCGGTGGCTATGTCCGTGAGAAACGTACAGCGGGGACATTGGGGAAGCCGGACAACGGCTTATTCTTATAGATTTTAGGACATTTGAATAATGCACCCGATTTCACAAAAAAATAGGGAGATTCGCTATGATAGGGCGAAATGCTTTTTTTTTTTTGGTTTCGTAACAGTATGTTAAACTGTGATGATCTGAGATCGGAATAGGCAAAGTTTATTTAATTTGGTTTAAGTATGAGGACAGGGCTCAGTGGCGTATGTTGTGAGAGGCATTTGTCCAGTAGTGGACGAATACAGGCTGTGAATGAAAGTGTAAGAAAGTAACCATGTGGCTTATAGTTTATTCTGCTTTAACAGCTATACTGTGTGTAAGGGGCAGCCCTCCGCAAAATTTCAGGGCTTGCTCAGTAGACGAAACTGAACAATATTCCACATTTTTTTTTTCAGGAAATTAAGAAAAAAACCAGCTTCACCATAGAACATTATAAACTTGATTGGACAGTTTGTATGGAGGAGCTATTTTTTTTCATTTCCTAATAAAAAATGTGGAAGATCGTTCAGTTTCGTCTACTGAGCAAGCCCTGCTGCGGCTATCCCTTCCACCCAGTATTTTTAGACTTAATCATTCCGTAGTTTTTATGGAGATATTACACGCATGTAATTTAGATTCTTGAAGTTAAAGTAAACAACCTGTATCTAAAACAATAACTCCTTTTTCTCCTCATCCAAATTCATAAATATCTCGTCATACAAGCAAGACAAGCATGCCTGTTGCGAGTAGGTACTTACTACACACTCGAATTTTCTGAAGAACTTCACCAATGAGTACAGTGTAGGTCTTCCTAGAGCATTTTTGTCCCCTCCCTATCTATCTAATTTCTTTAAACAAGCAATTCTTGTATATTTATTTATATATAATCAGGATCTCGGAAACGGCTCCAAGGATTTTCATGAAAGTTACAGATTAGGGGTTTTTCGGCTCAAGGAATCGATTTATCCCAGGTTCGAGAAAAGCTCGGTTCCCAAGATATAGACATTTTAAAAACCGCGTTTTAAGAAGCGCCATCTATAACGCCATGACCGATGATGGCCAAAAACAAAAAACCGGTCAACCAGATATTATTAAATAAATTGACAAATATTACTTTTGATACCTATTTTCTATTACCAATACTGTTGCTAAAATACCAATTTGGCTATATTCTCATGACATATTAGCATAAAAGCCACAGTTCTCTTCGAACATTTTTCTTTAGAAAACGCTAGTCTTATGCATGCATACCTCTATGATGTATAGGTACTAAGAGGGTCGTCTCTGTAAATATTAATCTCGTAAATTTTATGTCAATAGTTTCCCTCTGGCCCTCTTTGATGGATAGGGGTACGATATTGATGTAATATATAATAATATTTGCACTAAAATGCCTCATTTTGGGGTTAATATATTCATCGTGGTGCTTTATGAGGTTTAGATGAAAATTGGTGAGTCGCCGATATATTGTAAGCTAGGACGCTGTTTCTTTTTTAAATTAGCGTCATTTTTTTTCCTCTTGCAAGTAATCAAAAATATTGACACGTCTACCCCGATTTAAACATATTATCTGACAACAGGCCGGTAAAGATTTTTTGTAAAAAATCGCCATAAACATTTAATCCATGGACACACATCTAAGAAAAGGACACAAAAAATGTTTTCACAGCCACTCGCTGTGAATAGCTTACCAATTTGCCTATCTTTTGAAATCTTTTTTTGTAAAAAAAGATATGGAGTGACCGCTAACAAGCTCTATTTAAAAGAGAGCATCTCACGCCCAGAGAATTCTGAAAACTGTACCCTATTTTATTAATCTGAGTTTTTTTTTATTCATTTTAGATTTTTTTACTTGAATCTGGGAAAACGGTATAAGTATTAGAAAGAAAAACTGCAAGCTTTATAATCTTGAAAGGAATCACCAAAGGAGAACGGGCGGGTGTGGCCCAAGGTGGCGGCGGAGCATGACGTTCATTTTATTTGAAAGTTCCCTACCATAGCTTACTTTTTTTGTATGGGTACAAAAAAATCTATCCTGGGAGAAAAAAGTTATAGCGTTTTATAGAAATACGCATTTATACAGCTTTCAACTATTTATTCAATTAAATCTTATTATTTTAACTTAAGATGTTATGTTTGCTATTATCTAACATTCATGATGACTCATACACGGTGGTGTCTACTTATTTTTTTTATCTTGGTAAAGTCGTCAAATGAGTCCTCCCACACAGGACAGAGCGGGAGGGACTGTCAGACTCATACTGACTACAATCCACGGTGTCCTTCAATAGCTCTTTACGTTCTAGGGTCACGGTAATTTGGTAGGTCCCGCGACCCCAGCAGGCTAGTTGGCCTTCTAAAGGGGGGCCCCGACATTATGCTGACGCTCTTTACACAACGCGCCGTCGACTCGGGCATAGTCCATGTTGGGACACCGAGTCGCCCATTACTCGCTGCCCGCATGCCCGCGCCCACCACGGCCGGAGATCGTCTGCCGGCGTCTGTCGCCGTCGCCGTCTACCACTGCGGCTGGGGTGGAGGGAGGACGCTGTCCTTTCCCTCACGCGGCCCGCCTTCTCCTTTGCGAGCATGACTGCTTGGCAGAAAGACGCGGCCGCTTCTCATTACTTCTCGCCCCGCAGCATGGCCTCGACCAATGCCGGGTGCGAGAGGTGCTCCGCCCAGGCTGGGCAGCCCTGCACCGTATGCTCCACCGTGTCCTCCGGGTGAACCTCGCAGTAGTGTCACTCAGGTGTTTCTTCCTTCCCCATCCGATACAGGTACCTCCCGAAAGTTCCGTGTCCCGTGAGGACCTGCGTCATGTGGTAGGTCAGGACGCCGTGACGCCTATACAGCTATTCCTCAAAGAGGGGTCTTACCACCCGACGTGGTATCTACTTTAGAAATATGTAACTACTCCATTGTTGTAAGGATTCTGGTTCAAGTGTTTGAAGACGAGGCTAAGTTATAATGTTTGAATAAAATACTGTTTTTGAGAAATGATTTGAAAGTGTTTAACTGACTTTATAATATAATTATGTCTTCGTAAGTATAGTCCCACATAACGGTGGGGGGTTCGCATCGGTGTCGGGGGGACGATGAAGTACCTGGGACTCGTCCTAGACAGCCAGTGGAACTTCGGGAAACATTTCCTATACTTGGCCCCGAAGCTTAACCGGGCATCAGCCGCCCCTCTGGACACTCCTGCCTAATCTCGGCGAGCCAAACGCCCCGTGCCGGAGGCTGGATGCTGGTGTCGTGTGATCCATGTCCCTGAGCATGCGGACGCGACCGGCAAAGCTGGTCGCATGCCAGAGGGTCATGGCTATCCGAATGATCCGAGGATACCGCACTATCGCCGGTGAATCGCCCGACCTTCTTGCCGGATTGCTGCCATGGGATCTAGAGGCGACGATCCTCCTGCGCGTCAATTAAAGCGTGCGGAGGCGCATCGTTGGGGCGAATCCCCGCTATAACTCCAGCGCGATCTCAGGGCAGTAAGAAGGGAACGACTGTCACAACCGAGGTTCGGGTAAGCCGCTATCGCGGCGGTAAGACCCATCCTTAAGGTGATTGCTTCGATGTAGCCCGCGAAATTCAAATTTTTTTACGTTTTTTGCAATTTGCAGGCCAGTGACATGTTGTAACTTTATAAATATTTGTGTTGCGCAAATAACAAGTATAATTTTAAATATAAAAATTGTCAAAAAATTCGCTCCATCAGCTCTCACATAGAAAAGGTGCATCGTAGTTAGATTTCGGAGATTTTAACATGATGCACCTTTTCTATGTGAGAGCTGATGGAGCGAGTTTTTTGATATTTTTTATATTTAAAATTATACTTGTTATTTGCGCAACACAAATATTTATAAAGTTACAACATGTCACTGGCCTGCAAATTGCAAA
Organism: Agrotis segetum; assembly: GCA_036375495.1. Taxonomy (NCBI): domain Eukaryota; kingdom Metazoa; phylum Arthropoda; class Insecta; order Lepidoptera; family Noctuidae; genus Agrotis; species Agrotis segetum. The sequence continues at coordinate 63,571 of JAQSVV010000692.1, read as the reverse complement.
AAACGTAAAAAAATTTGAATTTCGCGGGCTGGTTGGAGCATCCCCCTTAAGGAGTAGCTGGATAGGCGTCACGACGTCCTGACTTACCACCTGACGCAGGTTCTTACCGGACACGGAAGTTTCGGGAGGTACCTGTGTCGGATAGGGAATTAAGAAACGCATTGGTGTCACCACTGAGAGGATCACCCAGAGGACACGGTGCAGGAATGCCCCACTTGGGCAGATCACCACCGTGTCCTGACGACAGTGATTGGCGGCGATCTCTCACGGCTGGCATAGGTCGAGGCCAATCTGCGTGGAGAGACGGAGTGGGCAGCGGTTGCCTCCTTCTGTGAAGCAGTAATGCTAGCGAAGGAAGAGGTGGGACGCGTGAGGGAGAGGACAGCGTCCTCCCACTGCCCCAGCCGCAATGGTAGAAGTGGGGGTGACGGATATCTCAAGACGATCTCCGGCCACCGTAGGCGCGAGTATACGGGCTTTGATTATGGACGACTCGATGTCCGACCATAAACAATGCCCAGGTCGACGGTTTGTTGTGTTCCAGGCGCGCCTCAAAGAGTGTCAGGAAAAAGACGGAACAAAGCCTCCCGGGGTCGCGGATCTAACAGAAACCGTGACCCCAGAACGTAAAGGGCTATTGAAGGACACCGTGAGTCCCTCCTGCCTTGCACTAGGTGGGACTAGGGTACTCATTTGATGATTTTACAAAGCTAAAAAATGTCGTCAGGAAGAAATCTAACACATCAATACAACACAGCCGATTATGAATAGAGGAATAACAGAATAAACAAAGCAGTTCAAACACAACACTATCACACCAATCAGCAGCGAGCGGAGAGAGTGAGTTAGCTGCCGATCTGACAGAACTGCCATATTTGTTGCGTTAACCGTTCAAGTATTTGAATATGCATAACTTTTTTTTCCCAGGATAGATTTTTTTTTTACTTGTAAAAAAAGTAAGCTTAGTTAATGAACTTTCAAATAATATAAGTGTCATGCTCCGCCGTCACTTGGGCCAGAGCCCATACAAAAATGTCCGATCTCCTTTTAGGTAAACGAACGGTAACCGATGACCTTTCTGGATTTGGAACAAAATGATGTATAAACATTATTACTTAAGTACTTTTAAAAATAATTTGAAAGAAAATTAAAAATGTGGTATAACCTGTTTCATTTAAAAATAGTACTGACTACAATAATCTAATATCTATAATATCATAATCAGGATCTCGGAAACGGCTTCAAGGATTTTCATGAAAGTTACAGATTAGGGGTTTTTCGGCTCAAGGAATCGATTTATTAAGGTCCCAGATTCGAGAAAAGCTCGGTTCCCAAGATAGTAGTCTTGTGTAGTTCGCGAACGAACTAGTTCGAAAGAACTGCTCCCACAGATGAACTAGTGATCTAGCTCCCACATTTTCCGCTCCCTAGTTCAGTAGTTCGGACAGAATGAAAGAGATCAACTGATCTAAGATCGTTGCACGGGAGCACAGCACGGGAGCGGGACAGCACTACACTATAATACTCCCGTTCGCTCATCGATCATGCGCGCATCCCGTTTCGTACACTTTACACAAATTGTTGCATGCAGCAGGAACTGTATTAAAACGAGCGAACAAAGACAAACTAAATCTGACATCTCTTTGGGAGCGAACGATTTGATCGCTCTTGATCGGTCGGTCTCTATTACGAGCTAGCATCGAGCTAGGAACTAACGAACTAGAAGAACGAACTAGTTCGTTTATGAACGGAGAACTAGATTGAGCGCTCTCAGTAGTGAACTAGAATGCCCAAGACTACAAGATAGACATTTTAAAAACCGAGCGAAGCTCGGTTAACCATAATATATTAATAATATAATAAGTAATAACTAAAATATTATAAAACGTAAGTAAAAAAAAAAAACAAAAAATGTATTTTAGTATAAAATGTTTTTGGTTCCCTAATTAAAAATGTAGCCAAAAATATTGACACCTATCTACCCTAATTTAAACATACATCCGACAATCTCCCAGTATTTTTTTTTTTTTGTAAAAAATCGCCATAAATATTTAATCCGTGGACACACATCTAAGAAAAGAACATAAAAAATGTTTTCACAGCCACTCGCTGTGAATAGCTTACCAATTTGCTTATCTTTTGATATTTTTTTTATAAAAAAAGATATGGAGTGACCGCTAACAAGCTCTATTTAAAGGAGAGCATCTCACGCCCAGGGAATTTTGTAGCACTCTCCCTATTTTTACTTACTAGTTTTTTTTTGTTTCCTCTTAAATTACTTGACCAAGGAACAGAAAAAATGTGCCAGCTGTAGCCGTGCTATGTGAATTCTCAACAAATCTGGGGTAAGTTTGCTTTTTGCTAGAATATTCTAGTTCGTTCAACAGAGCAGTGTTTCGCATAAAAAGCTTGAAAAATACGAAAGAGCAGAAATTATAGTCAATATTTTGTTCTTTTTTTTATTTTTAACAAAATAGTGAAATTATTTCAAATAATCGCCTCTTACTACAACATTTTCTATGCTTCATTTTAACAAATGTACCTAATAACGAACGGACATAACTTTCGGACATGACCCTACCTAGCTGTAATCCAAATTTTAAATAAACATTCACGAATCACCGCCAAAGCTTCAATTTTAAAAGATAACGATCTTATGTTCCAAATTCGAAAGCAAAACAAGTCGGCATAATAGAGACGGTGCATACGACCGCACAAAAGTGCAGGCATGCATTGTCCGAACTCCTTGCGTAAGCTTGGCACAAAATATAATTGCCTTGGCCCCCTCGGCCATTCACGCATTACGGGATTTAAAAAAAGTTTGCAGAAAAAAAAGTGAGATGACATTTCGTATTCAAAACATATGTCATTTTCTGTATCGATGTGTCCTTTGTTGTATTTGGACGATCCTTATTAGCGAGACCGTGAAGTTGCCGACGTTTCCCATGACGGCTAAATTTTATATTCGAATTATTTTTACGATTTACGGATTTCTGGACGACATATTTTCATTGTTGTAAGTTCGGAAGCGATACGGATTAGTTCCGTGTATGCATCGATGCATGTTTATTATTTAGAAAAATACATTTTTGAATAGAGAAGTGTGAATTTGCGTATGTTGACCTATTTATGTCTTATGTCCGAATGACAGTGACATTCTTTTGTTGATTCAGACAGATGCAGAAAGAATTTGATGACAAATTACTAGGGTTGATTTGATATGGACGATAAAGATACAAAAAAAAACTTAGTAATGGTGTTTAAACAATTTCAAGAATTTTCAGTAAAAATAACCTTCTTTCTCCAAAAAACATACAACTCAAATAAATATTTCGCCAAAAAAACACAAGTTAACACATTCAAAAACCGCGTGTGGGTAGAAGCGACCCCATCAGTTAATAATCCTCATCGATATGGCTCTGATTACGTCGACAACAAAAGTCTAGATGTGCCAGATAACCCTGCATTGGGGTACATTACACCCCCGGGGTGCAGTAGGGTTGAACATGGAATTTGTGTGTTGCATTTTTACATTCATCCCTAGTGTAAAAAATTAAAATAGATTTTTTAGAAAGTAGAAAACCTGTATATTTTTTTTGCTAATATCAAGCCGTAGCTTTTGCGGAAGGTGTCCGAATTCGAAGTTCAAGCATCGGTCGAAAGCTAAATAAGAGTTATTTTAAAAAAATACAGGTTTTATGACTGGCTGCGAGGCTGCCCTGTGTTAAAAGGAAACCGTTGGTGGGTCAGTAAGAGCCTGACAGTCCCTTCTACCCGGGACAGGACTTATTTGATGATTTTACCACCCCAAAACCAGAAAAAAGGTTTTAATACTGAGCTACTTCAAAATAATTATAACAATTAGGTACCATAATTATTGTTACTAAGTTTTAAAAACAAAATAACTTTACTTGCACATTTATTTAGTTGTTCCTGGAAATTAGAAAGAATATTATCTTACCTACAGAGTTTAATAACAGAAACACACAATACCTATGCCCAGATGTGATAAATAATGTCAAGTTTGCGATTGTTTTTTTTTTTCATTATTGCAGTAGATTCAAGGAATGTTAATATACTACGGGTATATATATCTTATCAGCATGTTTGGTTTATCCTACGAAACAAAATTGTAAACAAAAACTGCTCTTTTTCCTTTATTTTTTTTTTTAATTTTCACTATTTTACTTTACATCGTCTTTCCTGTATTTACAGTGTTTTGTATGAAAAATGGAACAACGCCTCTGGTGTGTGAAGAAGGAACTTTTTTTTTCCTTGCCGGCCGAAAGTTTTTCTAATCTTTATCTCTGAGGAATAAAACTGAATACTAATTTGTCAATTTGAAAAGGTCAAAGTCCCAGTTTACTATACGACAGATTAACTGCAAACTTTTATAAGGCCTTAGTAAGTTTACAGCTAAAATCTATACATATAATAAAACTAGCACTTTGCCCGCGACTTCGTCTGCGCGTGTTTCTAACTTCGAACTCAGTGACTTTGATTCCCGCTTATCCTCCTTATAGGATACTTTTGGAAAATCTCTATTAGTTTCAGGCCCTATTCAATACAAACAAAAATACGCTAGGGGTTGATTTATGAAATATAAATAAAAATACGTATCCTTTATTCGATTGAGAGATAATGTCAAGTTTTGAGTTTATCGAAGCAAGCAATATAATCCTTCCCTTAAAACTTTATCATCCCTTTTCACCAATTTAAGGAGTGATTTTCGGAAAACCTAAAAATGGAGGGTAGTTTCAAAAAAAGTAATAATGCCCATCGTTTTTATTTACTTATACTCATATTCGTACCAAGTTTCAAGTTTATTAACCCAAGAAATAAGATTTTATATACAAAGGTTTTCACCCCTTTTCACCCCCTTAGAGGGAGATTTTCGCAAAATCCTTTCATAATGCTCATCTACATTATAAATTGTAACTACCGTCCAAAATTCAGGTTTCTACGTTTAGTTGTTTAATATCCTCCCCTTAAAACTTGAATACCCCTTTTCACCAACTTGGGGGGTGATTTTCGAAAAATCCAAAAACACGTGTTTGATTAATTCTTATCTAGTATATAAATACTGATTTTCAAATTCATCGGCTCACGCGTTATGATTTTCCCATACAAACTTTAACAACCCCTAGAATACCAATGGAGGGTAGTTTTAAAAAAATAGTGGTGCCAATCTTATTTATTTACTAATGTTCTTATTCGTGGTAAGTTTCAAGTTTATAAACCCAAGGAATAAGATTTTTCGTACAAAAGTTTTCACCCCTTTTCACCCCCTTAGAGGAGGATTTTCGCAAAATCCCGTCTTATTGCCAATCTACATGGTAGACTGCAAATGCTGTCCAAAATTCAAGTTTCTGCGTTAAGCGGTTTCGGCTGTAGTCGTGTCAAAAGAAAAACCCCTGTTCTTTTATATATATAGATAGTAGGAAAGTCAAAACTGTACATTGAATATTTTTTTTAAAGAATACTTGGGGTGTGATCTACAATCGATACCGAAGCCAAAAATATAGTTTTTAGAATTTTTGTCTGTTTGTCTGTTTATCTGTTTGTCTGTATGTATGTCCGGGGTAAACTCAAAAAGTACTGGACGGATTTGAATGTTTTTTTTTTGTTGTATAGGTAATAAGTCTGGCCAACACATAGGCTATAATTTATCTTGGAAACTTGAACACCTGGTGCTGAACCGCAACGGAACAGCTAAACTATAAGAGATACAAAAATGGTGCGAGAGCAAAAATTGTTCCACGTCATGAGAATTTTCTGCTGAGAGAATAAATTTGAAGATCTGGAACACCTGATGTGGAACTACAAGAGCCCAGCTACACTATAACATATACAGGAATGACGTCTCAGCAAAGTTGTTCACCCGGATGAGCACTTTCTGTTGACATAATTATAAAAATTGAAGATCTGGAACACCTGATGTGGAACACCAAGAGCTCAGCTACACTATAACATATACAGGACTGACGTCTTTGCAAAGTTGTTCAGCTTGACGAGCACTCTCTGGTGACTTCTAAAATTTGAAGATCTGGAACTCCTGATGTGGAACACCAAAAGCCCAGCTAAACTATATCTAACATATTTATATAGGAATGAGGTCTTAGCAAGAGATGCTCAGCCTAATGAGCACTCTCTGTTGACGTACAAAAATTGAAGATCTAGAACATCTGTTGTGGAACTCCGAGAGCCCAGCTACACTATAACATATATAGGAATGAAGTCTTAGCAAAGTTGTTCAGCCTGATGAGCAGTCTCTGTTTACGTATGAAAATTGAGATCTGGAACACCTGACAAAGACATGTGATGTGGAACTCCAACAGCCATAGCTACACTATAACATATATAGGAATCACGTCTTAGCAAGAGCTGTTTAGTCTGATGAGGATTTCCTGTTGACTTACAAAAATTAAAGATCTGGAACGTCTGGAATCGTCACGCGCGTCCCGTTGTTTTCCCGTCCCCAGGCTCTAAGAATTTCACATCAGACGTTATAGATCTTCGATTTTGTAGACCCCATTGTCGCTGGCATAGCAACAGGATCCGCGTACGAAGTCGCGGGCAGAAGCTAGTATTCTTTATTTTTTTATTCTGGCAACCCTATTCCCACAAAAGGTGACTACACTGAAAACCCACGCAATGAGTGACATAATAACCAAACTACAGATCACAGATAAGCTATTAATTTGGCTCAAGTATCCTTTTCCATATCGAAATTACGCCCCAAGCCCCCAATTTATATTTCATTTAAACCCCAATGTTATAGCCCCTATATAGATAGCATTAAGGGTTATTTTTGATTGGTTTTTGCTTTAGAGGAAGGAATATTAACGTAGTTTTTTAATAACCAAGAAATTGATACGAAGCTCTTTTATGTGGCAACACAAAAGCTATATTGTTTTCCCATCGTTTGAACCGCGAATATGTAACCCTTGATTGGGGCGAGATTATTTTATATGGCAACCCTCTGCTGATTGATTAATAGCGAGATTAGTAAGGACTTTACTTGAGAAAAAATAAGAGTTTAATTAACCGTATGCCTCATTTTCTACACTGTTTTATTGTTATTAGCCTTGATAATAACAATAAAACTGATATAAAAAATAAAAGAAATATGTTTTAAGTAAGGTTTCAATTAAATTCGTCTAAGTATATGCATTACCAAAGACGTTGTCTTATCATCCAAGCAAGAAATACATAGATGACCTTACAATTGTTTTTCTCTCTAACTTGAAAGTGTAATTTTCAGCAGCCAATACTCGGTCCATGCTGTAAGCTATGTTTAAATATGAAATGCAATTAGGCTTGTGCATATAACTAGTTTACAGCTTGACAAATTAGAGTAGAAAACCGAAAGTCGCCACTGTGCTCTCGCTACCAGCACTTTGAATGTTTTTCTTTTTCATTTATTGCGTTAGTTTTGTGGCACAATAATAAACCTGCGTTCTTTGTTGACATCAAATATCAAAGATTTTAAAACGTTGTCAGCATATAAAAGTATTAGTTCCGTTTCAAGACGATCTGGCCAAGCTGTACAAAATTTTACTCAGAAGAGTTGCTAATGATCGCGTAATAGGATTTCAATAGATTTCAACTGTATTATTTAAAATATAAAGTCGAAAATCTACTGCATAAGTACGAGCGTTTTCATTTAGGCAGACTACACATACTATGTGTGACACTTACTTGTACAATCAGTACCTACGAACTCATTCTATCAAAACATTTTAACCCGACCTTTGCACACTATTAGACATAACACAGAGTGTTTATAACTGAACTAACTCCAATCAGATGACCTGAATAACATTGTGTACAACTACTTTACATACAAACATGATTATTAACCCTGAGATTAATAGTCTGTTTCAGTTATAATTGAAATAATTAAGAACTCATTATTATTAGGTTATACACAATACAAACCATTTCTGGTTTTATGGTACAAAATATATAAAACACTGTACTTTTTTTTTAATTTCAGTTGAGCATGGCTCGCGCGACGGTCTAGCGATCGGCGGAATTTCTCCAGTAACCATATGGCTGATTTTTGAATAGTCAGATAACTTTTATCTGAGTAAAAATAACGGTTTGTTATATTTTCTATAATAGATAAGCTGTCAAAAAAAAGTTATCTGACTATTGAAAAATCAGCCCTTAGTCTCTAAACCCCTTCGTACACAACGTAACGCAAGTCTCCGATTCATTCGACGCATGCTTGTGTACGAACCTCTATGGATTGTATTGCGATAGTCACCTGGATAAAAAAGTCGTACGGTATCAAAGACTTTCGTCGTGTTGTGTTCGCACTTTAATTTTGTAGGACAAATACTCGCTACTGAGTCTTAAGGGGCCAACGCGCTTTCTGACCACAGACTTATCTGCCGTGCTACACTTTTCTTGAAAGCTAAGATCGGTCAAGTCACAAATTGCCTATGTCCGTTAGACCCCGTAGCGCGTCCTGTGTTAAGGGTGCGTTTAACAAACATTCCAGTCACACACGAACATCTGTTTTTAGTTTGTAGATATTTTAAAATAATTCTTGCTTACGGGAATCGACCAACGACACGCAACGCAAAAGACAATCGCTAAACAACTGCGCCGTAAAGTCAAATCAATTTGCGTACCCACTTTAGAACCATGCAAAATGCACAGCATCTTTCGACCAATATTTGTTTTAAAATTCCACTCATATTTTAAAATTAACTGTAAAAACTAACCTTCGCGATGCAGGCGGGGTCATAATGACAAATTTACGACAGTTTTTGCTAATTTTCGACCCTCTTTTTCTTAAATTTTATAGTTCCCGTAAGTGGCAAACGGTTTTGCGGCTATGTTTTTTTTGTTTTTCAAAGTTTATCAACCTGTCTTAAGGTGTTAAGTCAATCTTATCTGAACCCCGATTCGGACTTGACAGGTTTTTGTGATAAATAACCAATTTTTTTTAGTGTAAACAAAATTGACATGTTTGATCTATTTTTGGAATGGTAGTGGTATTTTTTGTTTTTATTTTCTGACTAGCTGTTGCCAACGGCTTCGCCCTCGTGTATCTCGAAAAGTAAGCCACGGGATGAAAAGTATCTTTATAAAAATTAGTCCGCCATTTTTTAATACTCTAATTGACGGACTAAAAAATAGATATTTGCCATTTATTGATTCTGCCAAAGTACCAACTAACCCATAATATTATGGGTGATATAAGACAACTTTAAGAAACATTTTTGTTTCTTAAATTGTCGTAATCCCTAAACATCCACAAACCACACCTTTAAAATGAAACATTTATTTTTTACATTTATTTATTACGATTTATCTCAAATGCAATACAGCTCTTAAATATAAACAGTGTCAAACATAACACGCAGAAATAGTAACAGCAGCCATTTTCTAATTTATGACCCCACAAACATGTTTTGCTATTCCGTAAGTTAATTAATGACCTCCATGTGACCTCACATGGAAGACATTAAGGTCATATGAACCTCATAAACTTACCAAAGAAAATTAAATATTGTATTTTACTGACTACTGTTCCGTTCCGTTATTTATTTTAATGGAAATATTTGATCTGTCAAACCGTACAATAAATTATTGTATTTTCTGGCATAGTTATTAAATTTTGATTAAGTAGATATCATTTGTTATTTTTAACAATAGCTACGTATAAACTAAATAGTTACAGGTAGGTAAATAAGAAAACAAATTATATTGCCACTAAACCTTCCGTTAAAGTTATGGGCTTAGAAGAATTATAAGTCTATCTCTATAATGTCTCTCCCACTGCTGGGACACATATTCTCCTCTCTGCGAGAGGGAGTGGAATGTAATCCGCTACGCGTGCCCAATGCTGGTTGGCAGATGCACATATCTTTGGCTATAGGTACTGGTTGGATTCTGTATAGATGCTTGGGGATGCTGGTTTCCTCAAGATTTTGTCCTTCATTGTTTAAACAGCAGTGGTGATCAAATAATGATAAGTAATTGACTTGGCTGGATTAGAACCCACGACCTACAATCGTAAGTCGAAACCACCACGACCACCACTGCTCAGAGTAAAGCTAAAAAGTCATGACTAATTTGAGAAAAATAAAAGTACGTTTCACCAGGCCTGGCTCACTCCGCAGTGTAGGTATAAAACTGCAAGCATTGGCGGGGACCACTTTGGAGTGGACATTTAGTCGGTTGCCGCGCGCCGCCCACTACGCACGCGCTTACTTATATAATAATTATTTAAGTTTGGTGTTTGGTTGAATTTACGCATGAGTTTAAAAAAAATATATATGATGAGGAAAAAAAATACTGCATAACGTTTGGTTGTTTAAATAATGACAGTGATAGGAGCCTCACGTTTCACACACTAGCGCGTGATTTCGAAAGGTAAGAAAAAAAGTGAATATTTATCTATGTAGTACACATTTAATAATGATCAAAAAACTATCTACCTGCTTGTGGCGTGCTTATTAATGTCATTCAAGTACCGGCTAGTAATCATGATCAGTTAAGCATGATTAGGTAGGTTACAAATTTGGCCTACAAGACGACCAAGATAAATAAAATAGACGATTATCAAACCTGACATCACTCTCACTCACCTAAGCTGAATACGGGTAGGTCGAATTATAATCGGTAGAAAGTAGGAAGATGTTTACGTTATTGTTTAGACACGTTCAAACTCAGAAAATGGCTACACTACGCATTCAAGGTCAGCGATCGTAATTCTCTTCGCGACTTTTTTACCTACTTACCTACAAAGACACGCAACACGGGGCCTGTGACAATGAAATGAATGAAATGAAAATGATAAGGACTAGTTACCTATTTTGCCGTAAACGATAACAATCGATCTTTAAAGTTATGACTACAGCTTGGCCAGAACGGATTGAAACGGAACTAATCTTTTTGTTTCTGACAACGTTTTAAAATTTTTGATATTTGATGTAAACAAAGACCGCAGGTTTGTTAGATTTATAAGTTAATTTTATAAGGAGGTAATGAGGAGTGATATATATTTATGTTAATATTAATTAACATAAATATATATGTAATTAAACAATGCATAAAATACGTATTCCTACCTAACTGTGCCCAAACTCGCGAGTCGCAACCCTATTGAGCTTGACCGACAGTAACCTTTTAATGTCGTTGGCGTCAGATAAACTAAAATGAACTCTCGCGCGTCACTATTCAGTTCATTTTTGCTTGCGCACGGGAAGTTTAGGCTATTATAAAAGTAGGTGGGTGATGCGGGTGCAAGTAAAAATGGACTCTATTCTTTCATGCATAGATTTTACATTTGTTTGTTTTCTTTTTGGGAGTAAGCCTTCTGTGCCTTTAGGTACTATTATATATTCTGTGGTTTCACATAAAAAAAATAGTCAATAATAAACCGTGTATAATGTCAAACATGATTCTATTAACAATAAACATGAACAGGGTTAATAAAATAAAAACCTACCCAAGTTACACCAAAACCAGATTTCAAACACTTCTTAACCCGACTCGTGCCTTTGCGCAGCATCCAACCCTACCGCTGCCGCCGTTAACCCGAGAACGCGTGCCGGGATCAATACGACCCACCTCCGAGCTCCGAGATACCTCAACCCCTATTGTACCCGTTTATCTCGGGCACAATCCCTTTTTATCCCTTTTACAGGGCTAAAGGGTACAGGAATCGTGCGCAAGGATTCTGTAGTTATCGCGTGCGTATTGTTGAGATGGAAACGAGATCGTAACCCTTATTTTTTGGAGTCTTTTTTTGTCATTTTATGTACCCGTTAGTTTTTATCTTTTATTTGGTACAGTAATGCCCAATAAACGATTAAAACTTACTATTTATTTATCTATTATTTTAGTATTTAAGTAGCTCATAGTTTTTTTTTTTTAACCGACTTCAAAAAAAGGAGGAGGTTCTCAATTCGTCGGAATCTTTTTTTTTTTTTTTTTTATGTATGTTCCCCGATTTCTCGAAGACGCCTGGACCGATTTGGAATTTTTTTCTTTTGTTTGAAAGGGTATACTTTCCAATTGGTCCCATGATCACCAGGTCAGGATCTGATGATGGGATCCTAGGGAAATCGAGAGCAACCTTCAAATTTTATAGGCACATAGTACCATTTTCATATATTTTCTAATTTATTTCAACTGTCAAACGTTTTTTTTTTTAATAATAATACCTAAACATTTAATTCCCAATGATAAAAATAGTGCTGTTCAACGTGCAAGTTCCCAGTAATAATCCAGTTTTCTATAAAACTTTTAAGTTCAAATCAAGTTTGTTCGCGGACCGCGATTCTCAGACCATTTGAACACGTGAACCCACCCCGTGGGACCACACATGGACTTTGAATAAAACTTCTACAATCTTCAATATCCAAAAACCAGATTTCTTTCTTCATCAATATTCACAATATTAGAAGAAGAAGCCCCTTTTTTACTTATCTTTTTTTCTATAGGGGTGTTTGTAACGTCTTTTTTCTATGGTAGAAATACGATGGTGACCTACGACCTCAGGGCCCTTTGAATGTTTGAAATCTAGTTTGTATGAAAAAAGCGTGTCTTTGGTTTTTGTTAGCAGTTCACAAAGACGTGAATACATGTCCGAGACGGATTGTATGTGGTCGGGGCAGTTTGACTATGTGACAAACAGACGTTAGATTCTATGTATGTAACTGTTTTCTTATGTAAGTTATAAGGCATGTTACGTCGTACCTACTATATATTTTTTTTGAAAAGAGCGAAGTTAACGGTTTATACAACGTGTAACGTTAATATAGCACAAAACGTCTCGTGGGGTAACTCAGCCCATGTTACTGAACAATTTTTGTACTAAGAATTTTGGAATTAAGCAATATGAGAAATTGGTCGAGCACATTATGAAAAACCATTTTTTTTTTGCGTATTTCCTAAGTCTTCGAACAAAAATTGTTCAGTAACATGGGCTAAGTTATCCCACTAGAGGTTTTGCGCTATTGGCGATACACGTTGTATATTAAACCATTTTCAAAATTGCTGTCACGAAATTAACTATGACTTTATGAACATTTTCGGATACGTAATCTTACTTAGTCAATCAAAAAAATTGTAAGGATAAATGATTTATAAAATTAATCATTTAAATAAATAATGCATAAAAGGTGTGCTAAATATGATTACACTTTGCTTCGAGATGACTTCATCATTAATAACTGCGAATTATCTAATTTCTATTAATAATATTCCTAATCGAAATATACTCGTGCCAACCGCCTCTTTGTATCACGTGTTGCAAACTTAAAAAAAAATAAAAACATTTTTGTTGAAAATTTTTTTTGCAAAAAATACCCCGAGAGACACAATAGACTTTACGCTCCCGTTAAGTAACCCAATTTTTACACCATAAATAAAAAGAAAAAAAAACATAAAAGGTAACGGTCTTTCGCGTTTTTTTTTTTGTAAAAAAAGGTCCGAGTATGTAAGAATTAATTTATGTAACGCCTCAATGCTTACGCAGAAAGTGGGTATTGAGAGCGAAAATTAGCCCACATTCATGTTTTTTTTTTCTTGGAGTTTTTTTCTTTTTTACCTTTTTTTATACATAATGTTTTGTGACAATATTGACAGATCAAGCCTCTGTGACGCTTTGACGTTGAGTTCGAGGATTTGTAAATAATCTCATTGAAAATTAATACCGTTTTTGGAAGTTTCTTAGAGACTGATTGGCTTCATTGTTGAATGTTTTTTGTTGGTGTCTCAAGTTTTCAGTGGCTATGAATTTTGATGAGTACGTTTTTTGACAGCTTTTTTAGTTGTTTGTGGGATAAATAATAATAATGTTTTCTTGTGCAATGTAATGTAGGTGTAAGGGGCATGAAGTAAATTAACTTTGTTCTTTGTATCGTGTGACATACGTTTGCTACAATTTTGGCAGTTTAAATTTTAACGGTTTTGTTAGAAGAATCTCGGGTATTTTCAATCTGGCATTCAATTTTTGGTTTCGTTTAGAATATATTCTCGAAATTTCTATTTTTATAACTGATTCCTACTACGGTATGCTGTAGTGACTCGCTGACGTTATTTTTTTTTCATATCTTACCCCTCCCTAATCTTTTAACTTTAAAAAACGAGTTCATAACAAATAAAAAGTCACAGCATCCGTAACCATTTAAGGGTTAATAATGGTAATGACAACCGTAACCCTTATCCACGTGCCGAAATGAGGGTTAAGTTAAAAATGTGAAGATGACAGAAAGGGTGACTTTACTTAATTGTTGCTTAAACTTATCTTTATGAGTATTTTAAAGGGGTTAGTAGATTTATTTTCTTTTTTTGAAAAAATAAAACCATGCCCCGACCAGTTGATATTGCTATACCTACATTTGAAGAAAAGCAATGTACTGACCTCGTTAGATTTATTGTCTTGTGATTTGACTAAATTAATGTATGTTAATTTATATAAATAGATATATTATCGAATGCGCGAAAATTCTCTGGATTCGCGCGATATGTCTTTCAGCTAGTTTCACGAGCCTTCGATGAAATATTTGTTTTTATGAAAAGTGAAAAAATCATCATCAGCCAATGTTCCCGCTGCTGGGACACAGGAATCCTCTCTGTGAGAGGGAGTGGGCCATAATCCACCACGCGGACTCCGTGCGGATTGGTGGATGTCACATGTCTTCGAATTTTTGGTTCTACGACATGCCGGTTTCCTCACGATGTTTTCCTTGATAGCAGCGGTAATTAAATAAATTACAAAAAGTAATGCGCCTGGCGGGGTTCGAACCCACGACCTACAACGTCGGGACCGATAACACTGGTGGAAAAATACATCTCAATAATTAGAAAAGAAAAAAATAACACAACATAAACAAAATTTTCTTTCTATACTACAGGATTCCTTTTACGATTGTACACATAATTATGTATACTGGTAAGTATAGCGCAGTAAGTAGAAAATATAATCAACCTTTTTTAATTCCTAAGTCCAGAAAAGATCGAATCGCAATATAAAGAAGTCAAGTACAATAACTTCTGTATTGATTAATCCTGTCTCAAGGGAAATATGATGTTGTCAAGGGTGAGCCTTACGATTGGGATTATTATCAGACCTCTCGATAATATTGTATAAGTTATAGGTATCTATCTATGGATATCTCGCAAGTAAAGTAAGATATACAGGGTGAAATTGAATTCATGGGCATTATTTTAAACCAAGACACTACTCATGATTCCAATTGCATTACGCAAATCAAAAACGTTATAAATGCAAGAAAGTATTATTTGATGTTAGTTTACTTTTCGTAACGCGCTGTATTTCGCTCGAGATTTCGATACTTGAAAACTTATTGGGGTTTATGATGTAATTTTTTTTTATTACTTTAAGTGTTTATTTGCTGCCTTTTTCTATGTATGTAATATGACTTACTACATTTTTAGAGTTTCCATACTTGCATTAATAATATTTTTGTTTATTATTAGGCCTAATGCAATTAGTGTCATGAGTAGAGCCTTAGTTTGAAATAATGCCCACGATTTCGATTACACCCTGTATATCTTACCATACTTGTGTTATAAACGCGAAAGCTTGTGAAGATGCATGGATGTTTGTTTGTTGCTGTTTCAGATAAAATTGCTGAACGGATTTGTATGAAATTTAGTAAATAGATAGTTTATAAACTGGAGTAGCACATGGTATACTTTTTATGGTTAAGCAGCAGCTAGTAAAAACTGTAGTGCGTCCGTTATACTTAATTAAGCCTTCCCGAAATTGAAGAGTAGGTAAAAGTATATGACATGGAGATAAAGTTTTTTAGCAATATTGCATTGCTTGGAGAAATACTTTTTAGAAAGTATAGCACTTAAAGGTAGCATGCCAAAGCTATGATCTTCAATCAAGGATACCTACATAATTATATCCATCAACTCGTCTTTCAATATAAAAGAAGGTTCTCCTTCCAAAATCCAATAACAGCGGTAACTAGCACCTCTCGATGCACCCGACTGCCTCGCTTTGTGCTCTGCCGCGAATCAACAGTCCCCGGTTAATCGTTCAGATTAAGTGGCATTAACGCTCCCACACAATCCCATCACTTGCCAACAAATCTCATTTCTACTGCACTTTAATCCTATACCACAACCTGTACTATGAAATCTCCATATTTCGCTATAAAACATCCATTGCTGAGTCAAATCTGTAGAAAGATTTTCCTGGTTACGCAAATGCGGTAATGTATGATAGGTGCAGTGAAATTGTAGCTGATGGATCTCGTTTCCCTTAAAAGCTCTCGCTCGCTAGTCAATTAAGTGATCAGCCCAGGGGTTCTGCACAATTGGTCGCCTCCGCACAAAGCGACGGTGGCGCCGCGCGCTACTATATTGTATACAACTCGCTACGGTTTTATTAGACGGATTGTGAGGGATGACGCTTTTTTGAAGGATTATAACTGAAGCATATTTGAGGTATTAATATTGAGGGTATTACGAAGCTAATAATGCACGAATTGAATGGATGTTGATACGCGGATGCACATTTAGTAATTGATGTGTTTATACGCAACGGTTTAATCAAATCTGCTTAAAATGGGTGTAAATCTAAGTGACTACCGTACATTTCTCAGAACAGGGTGAATAAACTCTAAGTTTCCAGGAAAACAGACGCAAAACTCAGATGTCTCTCAGTAAACTCCGATTTATTCAACCTACCCATCTTTCAGTGGAACTGAAACAAAAAAGCCAACCGGATTTATTTTTATCGCAATTTTTTTCGCATTGCAGACGCGGCGAGTCGTCGGGCCCCGGGCGTCCGTGCGTAAAATCGGATCATGAACGAGTTAGTCGAGCGGGACCAATAGTTGAGAGCCTCTGACCGAACCACGGTTTTTAGAATTACTTTTTTCCTGGAAACTTTTAGAGTTTTTAACGCGTAGCGTAAAAGGTTTGGATTTTCGTGTGGCCTTTGTAGGTTTAGGGCATAAAATAAAAAAAACAATGATTTAGAGAAAAAAGTACTGTATGAGACATATACAAAATATGTTAAGCAAAAACGTAAATAGTACAAAAGTTCTGTAACGAATATTATAGGTTTTTTGTCTATTTAAGGTCAATTCTGTATTGAAGTTAGATGTTTCACACCTACCAGTGAAATTTTGTGAGGATAGTTGAATGTTTGCTACTCTTTCACGCAAAGACGGCTCAATGATGAGGTTTTGGATAAAACTTGGCACGCAGATAGTTTATAACATAGATCTCGAGTATGCTCCCGTGTCATAATTTTCGACTACCACGCGGATGAAACCGTCGGAAAAAAGCTAATTTTATTAACATCATATCAGCCTATAATGTTCCCTGTTGGGACACAGGCCTCCTCTCTGTGAGAGGGACTGGGCCATTATCCACCACGCGGGCCCAGTGCGGTTTGGTAGATGTCACATGTCGGTTTCCTTACGATGTTTTCCTTAACCGTTTTGAGAGCAGTGGTGAAGAAATAAATTACACAAAGTAATGCGCTTGGTGGAGTTCGAACCTACAACCTACAATTCACAAGTCAGGATTGATACCACTGAGCCACCACTGATCCACTGCTGTTTATTAACATACTGGGAAACCCCGGCGAACTCCGTTTGACCACCAGATGGCTTCGTTTTTTTCTTTGCTATAAACCTCACGGAGCCCGAGACCTTTCCAACGCATGCAAAACCGTGGAAATCGGTTCGTGCGTTCTGGAGTTATAGCGTCAGGAAGGAAAACCCGACTTATTTTTTTATTAACATATAAGTTATTAAAACGTCTTCCTTATTAACATAACTATATTAATATTAAACGTACTGGGAAGAACATACAACAACATTTAAGATAAAGCTGGCATGGAGTCGCCTCGTGAGACTCTTTGATAACCTTACACTCGTCTTATCTTTGAAGTAATTGGTACATACTCGTATAACCGACCGAGTTCCACTGAGGAATTGTAGTGGAATCGAAGTTTTGTTACATGATTTTGAAATACATATATTAATTCTTATTAGTTTTGGGCCAGTGGTCGAGATTCCCGTCATTCAAATCAAATCAAAAGAATTTATTACAAGTAGACCAGTTACAGACACTTTATTTATTGTCAAAGACTTATAGAATATAAATTATTGAATCAGGCGTTACTTTGCGGAAACCCATGACATCAAATATTACAAAAATTATCTAGCTTTAGTCCTGCGAAATAAAACTAGATATTTTTCATAACATTTCATAAAAAATATAATTATTATTTACTACAAAGTTATGGTGCTACAGTCCCAGTCACAAGATATATAAAGACTGTGAAAGCACCGTAGATGCCCATTCTAAGAAGTAGATCTCTATGGAGAAGAACGGGAAAGAAACTCTATTACTTTCCTAATTTAAAAAAAAATGCGTTCTACACTCTTTCTTACAAAATGTAACTCTGCAAAATTTTAAAGTCCGCGTATTTTTGTAAAAGTGGTTTTGAGGGGTCTTTGATTTGCTTTATTATAATGATTGTTAATTTAATAGAAGTTTATTAGAAACATCTGTGTTTTGCATGTAGAATACTAGAATAGTGTTAAAGAAAGCCCGTCAATATAAAGACAAACACATGTTAGAAGATGGTTTTACTTTTTCAGTATTGAATATGGTACCTATCTGGTTTGAAAAGGTGAAAACTGTTTCTTTATTTTTGATTGAAATACGGAAGTTACATGAAGCAAATACCCAAAAAAATAAAGAGAACATTGAAGATACTGATGATAATATCTTACAAATTGAAATAAACATGATACACAAACCATTTGATATATACATTTTGGTGATTAAGTCAGCACACAAATCAGACACAACTTTAAATTTAAAAACACGATCAAAAGTGCATACAACAGAGCCATTAACGGATGCAGCGCCAAAAATACAGAATAAAAGGTGATAAATACATCATTTTTACAAACAGGACCCGACAAGACACATTGGCAGACGTTCTTAATTTATCCAGTAGCACACAAACAAAGAAGCAAGGGGAAAAACAAACACACAAAACAAAAGACGCGTGATTTAACGCTGACATACTCGATTCTTGTTCGACTTTTTATCGAATCGATCTTAGTGTAAATTGTAATGGGGACTGATTGATTTATTTACAGCTTTGCAGAGAATATTTTAAATTGTTGCTGAAGGTATATTTAGGGTTGTTTGTTAGTGCTTCTGTCTTTGTGGTGACGTCAGGTTTTGTTAGGAGACAGTTAAACGGTTATTTATGAATCTGTTTGAAAGGGTTTTGATTATTGCATAAACTCATCATCATCTGCCTGCCTTTTCCCAACTATATTGGGGTCGGTTTCCAATCGAACCAGATGCAGCTGGATATCAGTATTTTACATGGAGCGACTGGCTGTCGGACCTCCACAACCCAGTAACTGGGCAATACGATACCCCATGGTAAGACTGGTTGTCAGACTTCACAGCTTCTGACTAACAGTAACGACTGTCAATATCTACAAATGACAACCAGGACCAACGGCTTTACGTGCTTTCCGAACAACGGAGGAAACTCGCTATGACAGATGACCCATCCACAGACCAACCTCGGCAAGCACGGCTTAACCCGGAAGATCGGCCTGTGCGGCTGTAATTATTTAACCCCGAGCTCCTCCTTTTATTGCATAAACTAAACATAGCATAATTTTGCGGCTGCGAGAACGGAGACTTCCTCTCTGTGAGAGGGAGTGGGCTGTAATGCCTCCACCACCGGTCCTAGTGTAACCCACACTAGGTAGATGTAGGTAGACTAGGTAGATGTCCCATGTCCTGGATTTTTTGGTTCTATGACATGCCGGTTTCCTCACGATGGGTCCGGGCGAATATAACCATGTACATTTTAAAAAGGGGACATCTGGCCTGTGGGCCAGTTTTTTTGTGGGCGAGATGTCCCATAACCCGTTTTCCTTCGCCGTGTTGCAATTGTTTTTATCTTACTACGCTATCCTTACATACACCTTCCTCCTAGTACACGTCATCTGTTCATACATCTAGTCTTTTAGCAGTATCACCATTAAAAATACAAAGTCTTCCAAACAAAATGTTTTTGCTACCATTACATTCCGTCTCGAGTAGGCGCTGAATGGCAAAGCTATCTTCAAGTCTGACGATTGATACATGTGACATTACAAGACAAGTCTTTCTTTACGTTTTATTTGACAATTTATGTGTCCTACAAAACGTAAAGTACTTTTGAAGTAATGTGTCTTCTTTATTTTTTACGGTAAGTGAAATTTTTAGTGGCGATGTCGCTTCGGTGAGACTGGTTACGACTTCAAGCGGTAATGTTGTTTTCTTTTTTCAGATGTTAAAGATTTAAATTGGCGTATTCTTTCGGGCAATTGCTTGAGATAGCTTTTTCTATCTACAATTTAGTGTTGTTATTTTTTTTTTGGGAAATTAAGAGCTTATTTCTTAGATTAAATGCGTAGTTGTCACTTTTTGGTAGATTAATTTTAACTTTGGCGACATTATCATCATCATCATCACGTACTGATGTTTACAACCTCTAACATGATTGAGACTTATGTTCTGCAAAAAATATATTGTAGATTTATCTATGGGACGTAAGTAAGTAGTCAAACTGAATTGGAGTTCTGAACTAAAAGTTTATTTTTGTAATAGGTAATGCATATTTTATGCTATTCATTGGTACGAAAATAATAGATATTTTGTAGAAAGCTTAAGGCAAATTATTTACATTTAAATATTTAAATAAAAACAATATTTTTATTTTAAATTTAATAAATTCCAACAAAACACCACAATATTTTAGTCCTCAATGAAAATTGAAAACCATCTAGTTCCCAAACTCAGGCACAAAACGACTTCAAAAATTCTCACAAAAATATCCTGAAAAAAAAAGAAAGAACAGCGTAGTCGGGGGACGTCTCGGGCACCCGGGTACCTGCACCCAATTACTCAGTCACCCAAATGGGAGGGATGGGGGGTGGGGGGTGACATACAGACACCGCTGTCACGATCGATGATAAGTCCCGAGATAAGTTTACTGCGGCAAGGCAACCGCCTTTGAAGAATTGAGAATATGGTTTCTTTAGGAAATAGGTCGGTTTTTGAAAGGATATTTCTGTTAGTTAGTTGGGGTGAAGTTTATATAGGGGTGGAAGTCTAGAAATAAGTCCAAGTAGTTAGAGTACTTACTACGAGTAGATAGTTGGCTTTTTTTTTGGCATATTTACTAGTCTATATAGTCTATATTATATTCTAGTCTGACCGTCCAGTGTGGAGCAGGAGGACTCTTTTGTTGATTTTCATCATCATCATCATCATCTCAGCCGTAGGACGTCCACTGCTAAACATAGGCCTCCCCTTTTGATTACCACATATACCTACCTACTGGTTGGAAGCGACCTGCATCCAGCGTTTTCCGGCGACCTCTATAAGGTCGTCTGTCAACCTTGCTGGTGGACGTCCTACGCTGCGCTTGCTAGTCCGTGGTCTCCACTCTAGTACTTTTCGACCCCATCGGCCATCTGCTCTGCGAGCAAAATGGCCTGCCCATTGCCACTTCAGCTTGCTAATCCGGTTGATTTGGTTTGGTTGTTGATGTTACCACAATTAAATAAAGACTGAAACTCATAATGAGTTAGACATTCAATCTGACGAATGCAAAAAAGTGAGTGAGAATCAATAAAAATATTAACCAACCCAGTACAATATATGCCTATTAAAATACCTATCAAGCTTAATAGACAAGTGGGCTGCTCACACCAACTCATCTGTAACGGAATTGAAAACGCGGCTTTTTGATCAGCAGCCAATGTTTTAGACATTGAGCTATGGTTACTACTAAGCGGGAAGTAAAAGTAAATGTTGTATTTGATCACTCTAGAACTTTATCACATTAATCTTAATATCTGGCTGACCGAGCTTCGCTCGTTTTTTAAATGTCTATATCTTGGGAATCGAGCTTTTGTCGAACCTGGGACCTTGATAAATCGATTCCTTGAGCCGAAAAACCCCTAATCTGTAACTTTTATGAAAATCCTTGGAGCCGTTTCCGAGATCCTGATTATATATATACAAGAATTGCTCGTTTAAAGATATTAGATAGATTATTTGTGAACCGATGCAAATACCTCTTCATCATCAGCCTACTCCGGGCAGGGCGGGACTGTGAAATCCACGGTGTCCTTCAATTATAGCCCTTTACGTTCCGGGGTCACTTTAATGAGATAAATCTCGCGACCCCGGCAGGCTTTGGCCCTCTAGAGGGGGCCCCGTCATCATGGCACTGATGCTCTTTGAGGCGCACGTGGAACACAACGCGCTGTCATCCCGGGCATGGTCCATGGTCGAACAGCGAGTTGCCCTTTACTCGCCGCCCGCATGGCACTCGTCATTTCACTAGTGTAGTTTTAGTCTTTAAGATATACTTTTATTAGTTACATCTGCCTAGCCCTTCGGACACTACAGTCCTGATGTTATAAGTGGTAGTTCATGAGAAAGTCACTTCAATTCGAAGATGTCAATTCAAGAAAAGAGTCCACGCACACAGAGGGCCAATTATCCATTATCCATAGACTTCTCAGCAACAATACGTAGCATAGATATATATATGTAGGTGTACGGGGCGGGGTCGACCTCTGACCCGCCCTAACCACCCCCTCACCTCGCCAACTTCACCCCCGCACTTTCACCTCAGGGGTGAAGTCCCAAGCTTTCTTGTTATTTATTTTTAAAGGGAAATTTACTCGAGGCTTTCAGGCGGTAAATGGATGGTTATGTAGTATGTATAGAAGTAAAAGGTTTTTGTATAAATAAGGGTGGGTGAAGATGTTTCTAATCTTAACATTTTACGGCATTCCTCACCCCTCATTACTCCGTTGGAGTAGACTATGACTTCTTCCATAGTCCCATCTATCTCTATAACAAGTTTTCTCAAAACTGATTCAGTGATTTAGGTGTGGAAGTGCTACAAACAAACTTATTTTCGTAATAATAGTAGGTATACATAGATACTCTTAGATATAGTTAATAAATAATGTGAACTTTTTTCTTAGCCCTTATCCCACTGCTGGTAAAGGCTTAGCTTAGATAGATAGAATACACTTTTTTATGCACACCAAACAAATTACAAATATAAAATATATCTTACACATAGGGTGACACAATGGGCGGTCAAAAAGGCTTCCCCAATTCCATCAAATCTGTGTCAAAATTACTGCAAATTAGGTCTAGTTTCACCCCTTTTAAGGAATTGGGTGCATTCCTTAAAAGGGGTAGAGGACTGGTTATTAGCACCTTTAACTAGAAATCAAGAGGCAGCCCTGTACTACAACTGACACTTCGTTCGCCCGGGCGTAGCCTGTGTCTGCCTGTCTGAACTTAAGGGGCAACTTACTAACTTTGACCATAGACAACTAACTTCCAGATAATAGAATACCTACATACTTACTTATATTAATATCAAGAGAAAACCGTCTGTCTGTTATAATGTATTTTTAAAGAAACGAATAAATTCAGATTACGAGCAGGGCTCAAACCTGCGTCGTCTGGATAAGTACTCCAGACGCCTTAACCAACTAGGCCACGGCAACCACTACTCACAAAGCTGAAATTTTTCGTTCCCTTGTTTTATGAACGCTGTTTACACGTTAAAAATAACTTTATACTGTACCCTTAGCACGACTTTTCAGTATTTGAGACGTAAAGAAAACTGGAACTTTGACAATTTCAAATTGTCAATTTTCAAGGAAAAATTAGTTCCTTCTTCTCACACCCGAGGCGCTGTTTCATTTTTTCATACAAGAAACGCTGTGAATACTGTAAAGTAAAAGAGTGAAAATTCGTGCTAAGGGTACTGTTATAATGTCTTTGAATCTGTAACTCGAGTCTATTGCTATAATCTTTGGTTTGACATCTTCGGGTGTATCATCAATAAATATATTTCTTCTATATTTAACGTTTGAAGATGTAAAGTCATGCCCTCTTAGTTGCCTTTATTTAAATAAATAATATTCACTTTAGACTTTGGAATACAAAATTTCCCAATAAACGTCACATCGGTTTATGAGTCAACCCTAAATCTGCATCTGCCACGTTATAACCTCGCCTGGGTATAGCCTGTGACTGTAGTCTGACCTAAGGGGGCAAGTTACCAACTGAGGTAATAGTCAACTAACTTACAGCCAATATTTTGAATACTTATCCACGTCGTAGTTGCAAGTACGGCTGTGGATTTTCAACAGTGGTCGTCTCAGTATTTGTATCTACGAGTATTAATCATTGCTGGATAAGTAAAGTTTGGCGAAATTTGGACACTTTTATCAAATAGTACACACGGCTACACATCAATCTATACAAAACCAGTTTAGCGTGGTCTCGCACTGTATTATCATTCCGCACATTCAACAGTCAGCTTCTACCGGTTTGGCATAGCTTAATGTGTAGCCGTGTGTACATGAGATTACTTAATACTTTCTTACTTACGAGTACTCCTTATCAAAAAGCCTAGTAACATAAGGAGACAACCCTGTAATTACGGCAGCCATGTTATCACGTCGCCCGGGCATAACCTGTGACTGTCGTCTGAATTTGAGGGGCAAGTTACTGTGACAATGCCCGATAACTTATAGATAATATTCTCAACATTAGTCAAATCAAGATTGGCAGCATGACGATTGTAGAGTGAATCAAGAAATGAATCGTAGTTACCAACATAACTTGCCGAGTAGGCAAACTGAGTAGGCAGTTGGCAATGTTTGTCAAAGGACTGATTGACGATCCTAGAATGGACATCGAAATTTTCGGGAAAGTTTTAGACTTACATTAACATATCCTCTCTAGGAGGTAATATATTATTACCATAATATTTATTATAAGGGAGATTGTAAGTCAAATAAATAGTCGCTCCATGTAAAATACTGATATTCAGATGAATCGGCTTCGACTGGGAGTCGACCACAACATAGGTAGTTTGAAAAAGACAAGGCAATGATATTGATAGGTACCGAAAATTTCGAATTTTCTTTATTTTTATTAATTATTATAGAAGATCTAATAAGTCTATGCTCAGAAAACACGTGGCGTTAAATATAAAGAATAGCGGTGACTATAAGTCGGATATGAGTATCTACGAATTTAAAATGTGTGAGTATGACACCCAAAGACACCTAAAGGCTAAAATAGAAAAATGACAATGGATTTTAGCAGAATAATGTTATTCCTATTAGAACTAGTACGTGATGACGTACTGAATTCTAATTAGACTCAAGAAATAAGAAATTATTCATTGAATTCACAATTAAATGCGTGCTTCACATTAAATGACTATTGTTTCAGTCCCAGTAATTCTACTAAGTACAACAAATTATCTAGAATATTTATTTGGTTAATTTTATTTTACTCTTCTTCGTTTTACTGAAAATATATAATCTTGTAAATGATTTCTAACATTCATTCACATAAAAATCTGTTCAAATCTAAAACATTAACCCCACTTTATCATTTCATCTCACAACAGACAAAAAATCTCATCCAACATTCGACTCCAAACACAAAACAACGTAACTCGTAAAATTAACAAAAAAAAATAGTTGAATCATAGTGTCGCGTCGGCGAAGCGTCAAACTGCGCCGACGTCACGCTGACAAGTGCGCGGGAGTGCGCCCCCCGCTTCCCCCACCCGCGCGAGGCCACGCCCCCTGCGCACGCGCCGCCTCCCGGCCATCTAGATTGATCTAGATCTAAATAACGTAACTTGCAACTCAATGTGAGCCATTGTGCTTTACATGTGTGGAAATACAAATATTCATTCAACGAAGTAAATATTTATTACGACATGATTTAGTTGATTTTCAATTTATTTCTCTACCTATTTGATTTAGTTTTATTGGGGCGTTGACTCTGATACTATGTGACTGAAAATCATTATTTTAGATAGTCTATTAATACACTTCTTTCACATTAAATGTATCCCTAATATAATAACACCATAACCAAAAGCACATAACCTCAATTCGCAAAGAAAGATAAAGCTAAAATACCCGCCATAATAATACATATATTACAGTTAAAAGGAGAGCCACTTGATCACCTGTATGTGGATAGTTAAGTATACGGAGTGCCTATCAGCCCGCAGAAATATGAAGGCAGCGGGAAAGTTGATACAAAGTAGGATTTTCAGGTACCGTTCGCGCCGCAAGCACTGAAATATGGATGAGATATTATTTTTATTAACATTTTCGAGGAGAATTTGGAGAGACAAAGGAATGTTGGATGTAAATGTGAATAATAACGTGTTATGTGTCTTGAAAAGTCTCGTGCAATAAAGTGGATAACAAAGTCTAATTTCTTTGAAGTGAATTGACAAGAAGAACCAGATAATATAAAAAAAAAATACTAAATAATAGATAACAACAAAAAATACCCAAACAAACGATAAAATCGTTATTCTAACGTCCAAACTATTACAAACAAGTCCGATCTATTCATAAACAGAACCAGAAAGAGACGGAAAACATTGCATAATAACACGCGACTCTTCTAAAAACGTCGCACAAATAAACTCGGAACAAAAACCGCCCAACAGATTTTCTTACCGACGGTACTTTGCTGAAAGATTTCCACCCCGCACCGGGGGGAGGGGGGCCGCGGTCGAGGTGGCGGGGCCTTCGCTCCCTGCCCCTGCAGGCCACCGGGCCAATGGCGGCGCGGCGCGCCCTGGCCCGACCCGGCTCAGTCGCGCCTGAACCGCGACCCTTGACACACAAGCGCGTCGCGCGGTCTCTTGCCCTGTGACGGCAACCGGCATCATCACGCACGGAGCGCTAGTTTACGGCGGGGTCGGAGGCCCGGGGCTTTGCCCTCCGAGAGCCCCTGACCTCCCGCCTCTCGAACTCGGCTTTCGCGGTAGCTGGCGGGAAGACGAGCTTCTACCGTCTACGCCCGCGAGTCAGGCCGCGTCGACGCAGAGCGGTTCGTCCGCGACGGATAAGGGCCAGAATGTAGAGTGTGTGGTCTGCGGGGACAAGTCGTCGGGGAAGCACTACGGCCAGTTCACTTGTGAGGGTACGTAATCTTGTGTGAAGTGAAAGTGAACTTTAGTGTTTAGCGACGGAAATTAGCGTGTGACCGTGCGGTTCCCTTTGATGAGAGTGATCGGCAACTTTGGTTCGGTCTTGGTGTGTGATAGGAAGATTTCACAAAGTTAATAAGTAAAGTTACGTAAAGTTAGGGCAGTATAAGATTACTGCCATAAATCCAAAATCTCATCACAATGTAGGTAAAGTTAGCCAAAAGTTTCTATGTCGCTGTCAAATAATGCGTAGTTTGCAATAAACTTAAAAAAAAACTTGAAAATTCATTGTTTAAGTTAGGAAAACTAATAATTCGCAAAATAAAAAAAATCTGTCGATATCAGATCAGTGACTTGTCTTTAAAAAAGTTAAAAATTAAACAAGTTCCGATGTGAAAAATCTAGTTAACATGATTGATGGCAGAACTAAATGGCAATTTTCGTATAAAACAGAATAATAACTAATGATTTTTGCATAATGTTGCCTGACATGAATTTTAAAGTTAATTTTAATAAAACTACTTTACCTACCCCTGTTCTTATTTAAATTTTCACCTATGTTATTATTTAAATTAACTTTAAAAAACCTGCAAAATTTTTCTTTGGCAAAAGGCAAAATAAATAAATCAAGTGCGGCAATTCCTTCCCCCTTTGACCTTTAGAATCTCAATTACCAAAACTCGACTCTACATTTTATAATCAGAATGCAATAAGACAAAGTTTTCACAAAGTGTCTGCCAGTAAAGATAAGGGGTTCCTCACTTTTATGCAAATTATTAAAATTGCTGTTTTTGACTTATGTCGTTTTGGTTTTGTTATAAAATTTAGAAGTGGCAACAGGTCTGATACAGAATTTATTTAATTGCATTTCGAAAATTTCATTATTTTGCTCTGTGAAAATATTGCAAATAAAATTAAAGCTTTGTCAAAATTATTTGATTCATTGCACTCGATTCAAACAGATAAGAACATAAATAAAAATATTATATGAAAAGTAAGCTGAAAGTACGAAGTACTAAAAAAAAATAGAAAAAAAAACAAACTAAAAAAAACGACGAAACGGAACATCACTAAAATTAAAAAAGATCAAACAACAAGTGAAACGTGTCACCGTAAACCACAATGGCGGGTGCATGTCACCAAATAATTACATTCAAGTGGCGTAGATGACCGCAAATGATGCGCTTGGGAACTCCGTCTTTACACCTTATTGTTTCAGAAAAAAACTACTTTCTATACATAATCTGATAACTTTGTTAGCCAACACTGTTGGTAATCAACTCATCATACTAGTTAAGTACCTACTAGATTTTTTTAAGACAAGAGTTTCACTTGAACTGGCTAAATAGGTAGAATAAACTGGCTAAATTAAAAATAGAATTTTAGAAGATTTTTAGTTTTACCTCCGCGGGATTATGAGCAGATGAACGTGACCCTAAGCAGATTATTATGACCCTAGAACGTTAAGAGCAATCGAAAGAATAGGGTGGATTTTTTGTCAGTAAGAGTGATTGTTCTTTTCCTTCCACCCAGTACGGGAGCACTCATTTATAGATTTTGTCACAAAAAAAAGGTGTTCTGGCTGTTGTATGTACTTGATACTTATGGCTATGTCTAATAGAATTGATGATGGCTATAATTGGAAATTATTTAAAAACCGGCCAAGTGCGTGTCGGGCCACGCACAGTGTAGGGTTCCGTAGTTGCCCATCAAAATACTTATGCGAACTAACTAAACTGATTCGCTGAATTTAATTTTAAAAAGAAGAATTTTCAAAATCGGTCCAGGAGTCTTTGAGAAATCGGGTAAAATACGAATTTAGAACCTCCTCCTTTTTTTGAAGTTAGTTAAAAATAGTTGACGATAAAAACCTACCTATCCCCAAAAAACATACCGTAAAAACATCTATTAAATCTGTAAAAATAAAGTTGACAAACTTACATTTGCAGTTGAATCCGATACATTTGTTTAAGAAAATATGCAATCCAAGTACATTTTATAAGTTGGCATCAAGGTCGACTATTACTCGTAAAGCTGTAAAGCCTACTTAGTCATGACAATTTTCTTTTAAACTTCGTTATATATACTACTATTGTGAATTTTTTCACACCCCCAAACATAACCGTTTAGCTGGTAGAGGGGGGGGACACTCGAGTCGAGCAAAATTTAACACTTTAAAGCTTAATATTTCACAAACTAATTTTTTTATCAAAAAACTGTTAATCAAAACTCACATTATTTTTTAAAGACCTATTTAATGATACCCCACACTAAGGGGTACGCGAGAAAAAAAAAATTCTCACTTTACGTGTAAGTACTGGAGGTACCCTAAAAAAAAATATTTTACGAGATTTTATTTTACCACTTTTTCGGCACAACAAATCCGTATATTTACACCAAATTACAGCTCTCTAGTACTGTGCGTCTCTGAGCTAAACTGCGGACAGACGGACGGACGGACGGACGGACGGACGGACGGACATGGCGAAACTATAAGGGTTCCTTGTTGACTACGGAACCCTAAAAAAGAAAGTCAAAAGTGTGATAAATGAACTTTTTTGGTTAACTCGACAGTTCACGTCTGGTTCTAATTGTAGATAATAAATTGATTTATTGCAAAAACATTTTAGTGAGAATAATGATGAGCAAACACTACACATGTACATTTAAATGTGATTTCTTTGAGAACGATACCACAAACGTAATTTAAAAAAATAAGAAATTAAAATTTTAGCAAAAAAAAAAAAAAACAAAAAAAAACACAAAATAAATTTCGAAATAATAAAAAAAAGACATAAGTTTCACTATGATAGTAACTAAGTAACCTGACCCGTTTATGACATAATAGTTGGCATCAAGTGTAGTCATTACTGTTCTCAGCCTTGACCCTCGATCCTCGGGCCAACCTGCATGAACCATACTTTCGTGATATGCGCTTGTAAACAAAACGCTTTCAATAGGGACCGCTCTCTTTGTTACGTTTTTTTATTTTTTTATTTTTGTAACTTGTTTTTTATTTTGTTTTTATTTTAGTTTTGGCTGATTTGGCATTCATAAAATACAGTGCAACTAGTTTATTAGGTGTCACGCTGGTTTTAAGTGTCAATGTCAGATTAAAAAGAAGTTTTACAAAAGAAATGTACTTATAATACGAGTATCTTGGCGTTAAGTGCGTGATTTTTCATAATAATGGCTTAGAGTTATAAGATTTTTATTTGTAAACATAGTTTGAAATTTAAATACGAGTAACTTTCTAAAAATAATCATCATTAAAAGTCATTATCTTTCGTATTTTGCTGATTTTCACTGATCGATTTGATCATAGGAAATTGATTATTAAATGAGGAGTGCATTCCATACTTATCGCCTTAAAAAGCTTTTTCCTTACGTAAAATTCTTCATTGTACACTATAAATAACATAGAATGCTTACCGCTATTATAGAAAACTCAGAAAAACGAGATTTTCAGTATTATGTTTTATTCTGTTCAAAGTTGATACTAAAGATGGACTTCCTTCAAGGATCATCTCTAACAGCTTTGACCTTTTTGAAATCTGAATTAATATTGCCGAATAAAAAGAATGTACCTAATTCTACACCAATAAGGAATACAGAGTTTTTACAGTATTATTAATAATTCTAAGGGCACAACTGCGTGCACTTATCGCTGTTAAGTAGCGATATCTTTCAAGACAACCTTTGAAAGGACTTAAAGAACTTCAACTATTAAGATTATTAGTCTTACATAGTAAATGTGGATACACAATAAAAGTGACATAACCTTTAGTATAGGTAAATACAATACATAAATATAAATAATATACATTTTTACACATTACAGCGAATACTATTGTTTGTAACTAACCCCCTTACTTATAAAAAACTTGTGTTGCTTAGCTGCCAATTAAATATCACCTGTCCTTGTCATTTCTCATTCAATGAATAGAGATGGCAAGTGACTTATGAGCTATTTAAGTTAAGTAACGTCTAATCAATGTTTATAAGTAACGGGATAAGTCTTTAGAAGAAATTAGAAGGATAGGCTAAATTGGGTTTGTCTTACTGCCAACTGCAATTCCTCAAACGGGAAGCCTGGTCCGTGAAGAAGTCATTATCAAAATTTGTGGAATGCATCAGAGCAACAATCAGTATGAAATTTTTTTTTTTTTCCAAAAGTTTTGGATCTAACATTGTTCAGTAACATGGGCTGAGTTACCCCACGAGAGGTTTTGCGCTATTAACGTTACACGTTGTAGATTTTCAAAAGGACCGGTTAGAAGCGGATTGCTTCCAGCGGCATCCTGTGGTCTTCATCAAATCGTTGATACATCATGTAGAAATTTCAAATCGCGCTTTGGTTTAAAGAAGCCCAGACATTTACAGTTGGCAATTCCATCTTTATATTACTAGCTTTAAACTTCTTAACACCTACAAAACACATGCGTCATACAACAATTGCATTGTCTTTCTAACGTGTCAGAATTAAAATTGTTAATTCACACAATAGTTTCTGTTGCCATTGGTATTTCAGCTTTTGTTCGTTGCGCAACCATGATAGCTTGGCTTACAGGTTGTCAGTCAACTTTCAAATGAGGTTATGAAGTGTATAAGGGATTTTGTTATGTATCGTGGAGATTTTAAGTAAGTAGGTGTCGAAGATATTGTTAGAAGTTTCAATAGTTGTTTCTTTTATTCAATCTTTCATCATTTCTATCGTTCTAAGTCGGAATTAAGTAAGCTCCTCATTGATTCTTGATTTTTCAACGCTTTATAATTATTTTCTTAACAATATAGCTTTCAATATTTCTTCTTCTTTTTCTTCTATCAATGGTTTCTTTATTGCCAGATCAGGCATGTAGTTTTCCTTTCTTACTATGTTGTGAGCTGCTCTGTCATTTGTGTCTTAAAAGTAGTGGAAGTTGGCACAATTTTAGTTCATTTCCTTTAAAATCGAACAAATTATCATCCCTCTCTTTGTAAAACGAATCTCTAACAAACGTTTCGTGGCATGTTTCACGAGATCTCATTCCCTTATCGGTTATTTCTATTCTATACTAAAACAATACATTATTACTCAAATTCTTTATTCCATTCCCATTCATTCCTTTATCGGCTCCCAATATTCTAATTTAATCAGCTCACCCCGCCATTCACTTCGCCGCTTTTATCTTTCAACACGAGAGTTCAAGCTTAAATTATACCAAAATAAAGCCAAGTATCCGGTATATTTTTTACTAAACTAATTGGTAGCAAACTATTTTCGTCATCATATCAAACAGAACTGGCGCCAGTGAGGTCCTGACCTTTTATATCAAACGCCTCGATATTGATAAAAGGAATTTAAGCTAGAAAATTCATGAGCTTTGTCTATTATCGGTTTATGAATGTGTTACTCCTGAAATCGTCACATGTATTGTTGATTATAGTTGTAGGATGTTTTGTGAATTCTGTTCGGTCCTTTTATGATCATTTTTTTTAAGTTGGGTAGCACCTTTACGAATTATTTCGTCTTCTATTTATCCCTTTATAGAGGAAACAATGTGTATGTTGAATTCTGAATGGTGTTCTTTTGTTCTCTGTAATACTTCAGGAGAGCTGTCTCTAGTATTTTTGCATTAACATCTATGTTATCAGTGTTATGGTCTTCTAATTCTTGCTTTTAAAACTATTTTCTTAAGATATTAATTCCAAAATACGTGTTGTCTTTCTGTCTTGTTACGTGTAGTTTCGATTAGCTAGATTCCATTTCTCTGACTGGTTTATTTTATTCTCATATCTGAGGCGTTGTGAAATAATGCATTATGCTGTCTTAAACACCATTAATGCACAAGCTACCATTCTAATAATAAGATTTGTTTATCCACTAAATATGTAAAAATCCAACTAAATGCGTACGTTAATATACCACAAATCTACATAAGTTGAACAATATTTCAGCTGCCCTATCACTTGATAACTCCCTAAGAGTGTATCGATAAAGCGCATTAGTGTTGTGCTCATAAAGTGTTATTTTGATGTCGACAAATCCACTTTATTAGCGGTCGGACCCCCCGCTGATGGAATTAGAACCATGTCGAAGTGAAACCATGCAGTCTCTGAGGTCAACTTGTACTAAAAGTGTTTATAGGCGTTATAACGACAAAGTCCCTGGCCGAAGCGCTTCTTTTGACTTAAATGCTCGCGTCCGTGAGCGACAATAGTGATCGCAGTTGACACCTGGGTGAAGAGATGTCGGGTGTCGATGAATAGTGTTTATCGATACTTTTTGAGTTCTCGAGAATTTTCGAGATAGGTTTTAAAAAAATGATTAAATGTATTGTAAATGCACATTAACTTTTGTCATTTAAACAGTGATATCAAAATTTTAAGGAAAACTTGAATTCAGTTACCTAGCTTTTATATTTTGTTGAAGTAAAACAACATTATCTTGCTACTCCAATAATAAACGAAAAACGATTTCTATTATTCGACAGATTTCAAATCATGAAACATGTACTTTATTACCATTACTTTGATAACACACCTCGTAGATCTTATTTCGAAAACATCGCTTTGTACCGACGCAAAACACGCTATAAATTATTATTTAAATTTCATTATACAAAATAAATATCGCAGCAATGAAAAACGCCGTCGCGCTATCGACAAGCGGTGGCATCACTATCGACCACTACAACCGGTCAGTTTATGGTATGTTTTGTCCGGCGATACCGTGGCAGTTAACCCTATCTTTACGAGCGACTCTAAACATAAGTGTCTTTCCGAACTTATTTATTTTTATCTCATTCCACTTTTTAAATTGAATCCAAGTTCGGCGCGTGTGTGGTTCTCCTCTTTCCACTAAAACTGTCAATAAAACGCTCGAACGTCTTGAATCATGTCGTCTTTTAATGAAAATTTGAGTCTTTTTAATATATTATTTATGTGAATTAAACAAGTACTAGCTACGCCTTAATAAGGTAAACATTCAACCGTGTGACGTAAACGACCATTTTCGAAATTTAAAAGCTGCCATACTGTTAAAGAGTACGCGTGTTTGTCACGTCGTAAATACAAAATTTATATTTTTCTTCTCGATTAACGTGAGTAGTTTTATTGGGAATTAATTTTATTGTTGATTTAGAAAGAAAACTTGGATGCATAATGTTGATTGATTAAGAAAATTATGCATCAGAGTTTTACGATAAAATGGATGTCGATGTCCATTTCATCGATACATTTATATGCAAATCATCAGCCCTTTACGTTGCATTTTAAATTGTTTATTGTTAAAGAGTATCAATATTCATTATTTGCTTCATTAACCACTTCAAGGTAAAATAAATTAAAAACCGAAGTGCTTTTTTAAAGGAAATGCAAGCAATGAAAAAATTCTAATCAACGAAATGTATCGTAATCTATTTCCGATTCATTTTAAAAGCAATAACGTCAGGTAACAAAGGTTAGCTATTAATTTCCAATTTAGATTTTTATTTAAATCAAAGTTATTTAGATGCATGAACACTTGACGATAACCAAAATTTGAATAGAATTTTAACATATTACCTTAGCGATATATCACTGTAACACAAAATAAATTTAAAAATTATAAAATCATTCACTTCAAATACAAAGCTCTTTTGTTCCTATTTCTATAAACTTATTCTCAAACTGGTGAAGTGTCCATCTACATACATTAAAATTAATAACAATTGTTCGCCAACACAGGCGCTGTATGTTCGTGTGTGTGCTGATACATTCTCAAGAACAGGACCTAGATCATTAAGGCGATCCGATGGGTCATTAAAGCGAGTAATTTTTCATTAGACTCCTTCTTTTGTGCATTCGTGTCTTAATGAAATGATTAAGGGAAGTGGAGTATCGATATGTATGTTGTTGCGTTTACTTATGTGTTGCGCATCACTATTTGGAGTACATTTTTAAGTTTTTTGCAATTACAACTGTAGGTATTCCATTTGAGCATCTTTTTCCAGAGCACCTTTTTTAAGGGCAACTTTTTATTCCCGTCTGAGCAATTTGTCAAAATTTGACGAGTCTTTATTGTCACGATTGACATCATTTAAAATGGGGTACCCCATTTAAATGGTGTCAATTGTGACAATAAAGACACGTAAACATTTTAGCAACTTTTTTCCCATTTGAGCAACTTTTTTCATAGAAGCATTTATAGAATTAGTAGAAAATAGTTGCTCACATGTTATGTTTCTTTTACTTTGTGAAGTTTTAAAATAATACATAATTTTATTTTATTCCGAAATAATTATGAAACACCATCAAATCACTTGCAATTGCTACTCATGATAATTTTTCTTTTCTTACTTGGACCAAATAGGTGGCGAGCGAAAAAAAAACCACCCCGTTCCTTCGAGTGCCATTTACATTTCAGTGCCACATCATTATCTGCCTAGCCTTTTCCCAACTATATTGGGGTCGGCTTCCAATCGAACCAGATGCAGCTGATGAATATCAGTATTTTACATCGAGCGACTGATTGTCAGACCTCCACAACCCAGTAACTGGGCAATACGATACCCCGTGGTAGGAATGGTGGTCATCAGAATTCCATTCCCTTTAAACTATACTCCCGCCATTCTTCTTAGCAAAATCTACTGAACTGCAAGTTAAGATAAATTCCAATAAACCTTAAATGACAGACATTGACGTAAATAATGTCATATTATTTTGCACCTGTACTACGATGTCAAGGCTGAACCTGCCTTAGCATCAAGAACTTGGCCTTATGTATAATCGAAGGCTCTAACGACCTAACTCCATGATTGATGGACTCATTTAATGACCAGCTCAAATAATTGATTTATACTTCTAATTCAATTTTGAGGATCATTTTGAGAGGTTTCATTAAGCTTGTGTTTAATTAGAGGTAAGAAAGTAGTAGGAAGGGCTTGGGTGAGTAATGGATACCTCGCCGTCTGATCAAGACCTGATTCAACGACGCATCTTATTCCACACTCACCTCAACAAAATGACAGGACCAAACGCCTGCTGGGGTCTTGGTGACGAACGTGGCTCTGGAACGTAAAGCTGCTTAGACAGTCTCGAAGACCCAATGAACATATTCAAAGCAAATTCTTTATTTGGATGATTTATTAAAAATACAAAAAAAGGTTTAAAAAAAATTAACGAAAAACAAAAAACCCGACTGCGTTAAAAAAAACTAAAAAGAAAGAAGCAAGCCCAGTAGTTAAAGAATTCACTCATTCACACTCACAGTCGGGGCCCATTCAAATATACCAATCAAATCTTCCCAACGGGCCCCGACTGTGAGTGTGAATGAGTGAATTCTTTAACTACTGGGCTTGTTTCTTTCTTTTTAGTTTTTTTTAACGCAGTCGGGTTTTTTGTTTTTCGTTATTTTTTTTTTTATTTCATACTTTTTAGTTACTATTCAGAGAATTATTGTTTTGCTGAACAACTTTAAATCGTTATATAACCTAAACTATTATTTAAAATGAAAAATGATAAAGGGAACCTATATATATATATAGATGATTTTAAAATACCTATTCAACGATACCCCACATGACATAGTTCATCGACATTTTTTTTTTTCATTTTGACAATATGGCGTCTGGTTGTCGCTGTGGTGAATTTTGGTTACTGTCATGTCTTTAGTGACACTCGCAAGGTTAAGACGAATCGATTGACGTAAAAATTATCAAAATCGGCCTACGCATTTGGTCTCTAGAATGCCACATAGAAACACATACATACATACATACATACATACATACATACATACATACATAGACTGATAAACACATTACCCTCCTTTGCGTCGCGCAGTCGGGTAAAAATCTTAAGATACGACAAATGATGATGTTAAGTAAATAAATCCTTTTTTTCTAAATAAAAACATTAAAGTTATCTACAATCAATTATCTCGAATGCTGCCACAAATCCATAAATCTAGAAGAAAAGCGGAAACTCTTGTCTTACAAGACAACAGCACTGGCCACTAAATGAAGATTTAATGGCGTTTAGCTATCTTTATTTATTACACTGGCTACACCGACAGGTGCTGTAAATACCTATTATATCGAATTAGGCTTCTTTTTTTGTTTTTTTATTGTTAGCATCGAAAAGAATACACTCTAATGTAAAAATAAATAACTCATAATGTGAGTTTATTTGTGATACTGTCATGTGCTTAACCGCTAGACCTATTTCGATGAATTTTGGTACAGAGATAGAGCTCTGGAGACGGTAATTGTCTACTTATTTTTGCAAAAATCTTAAAGGCTAATTCTTTTTTTATTTTATTAATTTCACAACACGTTCCACATTGACTTTGTCACCATTAGAATGTCAATGTTTGTCACAAACACGAATGGTGCCTGTTAGAAAATTGCCAGTAATACATTCCGAGGTCGCGTTCTCAATAAAGGCATTTGAGTAGATGACTGATATTTATTACTAATCACTTTGATGGGATTTTTATGGCATACTACTAAACAGTTGCATGCCTATACATTTAAAATTCCACCTGATGCATCTACTATTATAATAGAGTTAGGCTCGTGTCTGTATTTCATTTTTTGTCTATCTTTGGAGATACAAAGAGATTCCCTAATAAGTGAGTCTTTTTTCTTGACATAACTTGGAGTCTCATAGCGTGAAACGTGCATTCCAATTATTTCGATGTTGAATTCTTGAAATTCCTTTGCTGCTTACAACGGACTACTTACATTACAGAAAACGGCAGTTACCTCTTCTTCAGTTAGGTCTACAAGTAATTTTCTTCTACCGATTTTACCTGAACTGATAAAATCCATTGATACAGTTTTGGTTCATCAAAACTTTTGGAGTATATTTCGCAATTCGTCATTATTTCTCACTTAGCCATCCAAGCCAATAAAATAGCTTTTATGATACTATGAGCCTTAAATGATGTTACTCAACAAATTAAGATGTGATGCTCCATAATTATGCCACGCCTTTTTGCTAAGGTAAAACCATCAAACCAGTCAGTCCTTCCACTCTGGGCACCTAAAAATGCCGTTTCTGAATATTCTT
The DNA here is from genome assembly GCA_036375495.1 of Agrotis segetum. NCBI lineage: Eukaryota > Metazoa > Arthropoda > Insecta > Lepidoptera > Noctuidae > Agrotis > Agrotis segetum. The sequence continues at coordinate 25,467 of JAQSVV010000692.1, read as the reverse complement.
AGCCACTAGTGCAGTGACTGAAAGTATTACTTCAATTTCTCACACCATGTCGAGTAGTGGTGGTCGATGATCCATAGAACGGTTTAAACTGACACCTCATAAATAATGGAGCCGCTTTCATGAAGACACGCACAAATCCATCGGTTATCTCCTCTCATAGGTTCCATTCATAAATCACAACACAACATATGCGCATAATTGCAATTTTAATGAACCTAAATTCTTCAATGAATCTTCACTATAAATACTGGCAGTATTCAATTGTTATAATGTCGCACGTATGCCCGGTCAGTCGCAAGTCGCGTTGCGCAACAGCACTGCGACTTTTATTGCGGTGATAACTCATTGTGGCTATAATATTCGCTAGTGAAGTCGTAAATGTGATGCATGATGCATGGGATGGGATACCAACCTGCCACTTACACTTTTTCGAACTTTGAACCATAGAGGTAATAAAATGACAACGGTCTATAGTCTTTTTTTTTGTAGAGTTCCACATTTTAAGCAATGTCAGTGAGAATTCATATTATATTTAACGTTTCCAAGATGATTTGGTAAGTTATTGTTTGTAAATTAGCTTCCATAATGTTCACAGATCTTTATACTTGATTGCTGGAGTCTTTAAAGTTCAATTTAGTTCCAACTGTACTAAAAACATTTCCTATAACACCTGATCGAGCAAAATTATCAACCAACACTGCCTTTCCATTTTCTACATCATATTCTACACCATTTGTCTTACCATTTACAACCAAAATTTTCTCGTTTCCATCATCTTAGCCGCCATTACGGTCAAGCCGGTGTTACGTCACCTCTCGTGCAATATGTGGGTCAGCAGTAACCTGTAATCTAGCCGTCATTAGTTCGCCAATAATTGTGGACACTACACTTTGCTGTCGATGGAGTTCCGCATCTGTTAGTTTGTTTTAAATGTTTAAAATAGATGATTCATTGTTGGGAACAGTTTTGATAATTTTCTTTGGTTCATCGTATACTAAGGTTTTCTTTATACAGTTTGTTTAGAATAGGTCTCGTCCATTGCAAGTTTCTACCCGTTCTTTTATCTTCTACATCTAACTCCTCCCTTTTTCTATCCTTTCTTCCGTTTGACCAACAACTCCGTTGCTTATTTTTATGCTCTACTACTATTTAGACGTATGTTTGGTAAAAATAGCATTTACCATTATTCAAGCATGTTTTTCAATAAAAATAATAGAGTTTACACGCAAATATTAGTATGATTTTCAGATTATTTCTATTTTCAGTCTTCATGAACATCCGTCAAATTTCAACAAATACTACAATGTCAACATATTTTATTTCGTATACTGAACCCTGCATATCAGTTGTGATCGCTTGACAAGTTTATTTCTTTATAATACGTTAACCATTGCCAGGTTGACATTCAAGCAACCAGTCGGTTTATTCACATTTCGATACTATTTAGTGATATCATACCTAGTTCTTTATTTTTACCTGCTATTAGTCAGTTGTCACATTTTTAGTAAGAATGTTGTTTTTTTTTTGCAATCTGTTCAGCTTTTTGAGTTTTAGATAACATATTCTTATTAGACAGTCCTTGGTCATAGATATCATAAAGTTTTGCAAAGAAAATTCAATCTGCTTCAATTTTATTTTAAGTCGCTTAATCCCTTTCCGTTTATTTGTATCTACTGACGGTACTAGAAAAACAATGTCTTTAAGCTCAACACGACCTGGTGCCCTGTGCTTGATCGGTTCAAATATTCGAAGTGTATCACTAAGTAACTCTGTAACTCTAAATTACCCTTTCCTTTGAAAGTAAATCAATGCCGTGAACCATTGTCATTCAATTTTAAATTCATTGGTACAGAAACCTCTTCTAGTCATTAACACAAGTATGAAAGCACGATAACTACATAAAATTTCTCTCCCTTTTACAACTCCAGTCTTAAATTATGACCAGTATTTTCAATGATTTTAATGACATTTCATATAGACAGTTATTTATTGCATACTATTAGGAGAATGCTGTTTATTTTATAGTGAGGATTCAGCTGGTATATTAGTTTGCCAATTTGTGTTGGTGGTTATTGAGAATAGGTATCCATTTATTTATCAAATTTTCCTAAACTGGGGCTTCTTAATACATGTCTACTCATGTGGTGTCGGTTGCAGATTTTTTTGTTTTGTTTTGCAATTTTACCGTCCTGATCATATTCATTACTTATGTCTTAAATCTCTTCTATGATTCGAAATATCTATCCCAACACGACCTCTCCAAGCTTATTTGTCTTCACATCTGTATTCCTTAAGTTCTTCACCCAAGTTAACGCTATAAATTCTTCTCAAGAAATAAACTCTAGCTATACTCCGGTTTACTGCGATGCGCTATCTATTTCCTCCCAGTTCACTTTCTCAACAATTCTCGGGATTTATGTCAAAGAATCTAAACCTGCAGCCATTGTTTTTATTTTCACTTCAAATCTTTGTGTCGATGCACTCTTTATCATCTCGCGTGGAATACAATTTGCAACTGCTGATGTTCCCAGCGATAAGTGGTAATTGGGAGGCAGTGTTCCCGGGGAGGTGGTGTGCAGTTTGAGCGGGGAAACGCTGCGGTTGGAACGCGGATGTGGGACTTTATTTTGTTACCTGACTTATTCTGCAACGTAGTTTATCCCATAGGATGAATACCGGGGTAAAAGGTAGTCTATTTGCTATCGAGTCTAAACTCTATGTTATCTCTTTACTAATTACATCTGGATCTGTTTATCCATTTTGGTTCGATGGATCCATTCAATCCGGACTTCCACGTTTATACCTTATTTAAAAAACGAAAACCAAAATTGTTCCATTAAAACTACTAAAATTCAACCAAAATCCAAACAATTTCCTAACGAGCGTCTAACTCGCCGCACGTACCGCCAGCCTAACCGCACAGCGGCTTATCTGCGCACTGGCTACGTGAGCAAACCTCTAACGGTATCGCAACCAGCTAGAAACCTCACGAGAGCTGCGCTTTGTTGCCTAAATGCGCTGAATTTTCAGTAGCCTGCTTATTCTTTAGCGTCGTCTGGTTGTTTAGTGAGATTTTTGAGGTATGATCATATTTTCTCATTTTGTGCAGATTTTTGTGGTTTTTTTCACTGCTATAACACTAATCTTCACATTTTCATGGGCTGATTGGATAACACAAATTCGTTTTGTTACGTAGGCATTTGTTTTTATATTTGGCTGTCGTTAGCTCTAATTGTATTGCTGTTTGTCATTTTGTTCTGCTGAGCCTTGCAGAATTCGTCTTCTTGCTCAGTTCTCTTTTCGTTCTAAATCATTGAATTCTTTTTCACTTTAGGATTAACATCCATAGTAACAATTTCATTATTGTCTGCACTTTTGATGTCTATAAAGGCGTCTAAACGCACAACAATATTACCGTCGCCTTTAGTTCCCCAGACATCTTCCAATCTACGGTCACGATTTTGAATACTGAGATAATTATAATTGCTAAGCGCACTTTGCCAAAGACAACTCGTTCAATTAAATCCTTATTTTGATCCGAATCTATAAAATATCAAACAAATACAGAATTCTGGGTTTAAACGTCGAAATTTCCTTAAATCGTTCATTGGCCGACCAACTAAAGGTAGGTATACAGTGTATAATAGTTTCGAAAGACTATTTCCTCATAATTCATTCTGAATACGAAAAGCCTTGGAACTAAGAACAATATAAAAATACTTAGTAAATAGTTACACAAGTATAAGTACTTTGAAGAAAAAAACAACATATTGTAGCACAAGACGTATAACACTTTTAACATTTAAGTGTAACTGGCTCTATAAGGAACAGAACATACTCGTACTTACTGCGACATTCATGTACGAATAATTTGCGCAAATAAAATGTTGTTTACTGACCATAATGCATGTAATTTGTACAAGGAACTTTCAATTTTGATTTAAACAGAAAAGAAAAAACTGAAGACAACCCATTGATTTTAATCATGTTGATTAAAAAAATGATTCAAACAAAGGAACAACAATTTTGAAAAACCCATAAATAAGAAAACATTGGTCATAATGATACAAGAAGATCAACTTAGAAATATGTAGCTGTAGTTGTTATGTTACTAGTTTGTCTTTAAGGCGCGTTTCCATTATGCAAGTGACTTGCATACAAGTTGCAAGTTGCATGCAAATTGTATAGTGTAAACAACAACTTGTATGCAAGCTGCAAGTTGAACAAAATCGTGTTTCCAATTGCTTACATGTCTGACGTCATACTTGTATGCAAGCACTTGCATAATGGAAACGCGCCTTTACAAACAGCTAGCAACAAAAGCTAGATATACTAATTTAAGAATATTCTTTGAAAAGTTTTCATTCAACGGTAGCAATATATTTATATTAGGTAATTCCACTTAGAAATAAAAAGCAGATACTTAAAAATACTCTAATTTAACGACCATATCAAGCTTCATATAAAAGAAATGTGATAGCCATAATTAAATGAACAGTAATTAAAATGAAGAAGTTAAAGTTCTAAAAGAAACAGATCTTTTATAGCTCTGATTTTATTTCGGAAGTCAAAACGTTTAAGATATCGATAGTCATTTGATTGTAATCTAAGATCACTAGTTCAAATCGATAGATGGGACTCTGTGCACGATTTGTAGTAGTATCGACTTTCTGTGGGTTTCGAATAAAGGAAAATGGGTGCCTAATGTAACTTGAAACAACTATAAGATTGGAGTGTTGATGGCGATCGAGAAATCTTTATATTACAAATATATTTGAGAGCTAAAAAGCCACTGTTGTAGAATCATCATACTAAAAGTAGCGATAAAATCCGTAAACTGGAATAATATCATCGTAATTTATATTATGATTCCGCTAATCTGGCATTTTTAGACCTAATTCTGCCTCCGAAAGAGGCATTTTTACTTTTTCTACTATTCCAAATCTACCAAGCTTATCACAGTTTTTCACTTACCCCAATTTATTTGGAGTCATTTTCCATTCCTTCTACCGTACTTCTCTGTTAGTCGTCATTCCAGTACCTATTCAATGTCGTACTCTTTTCCAGCCATATATTTCTCACACTTCTGAATCTATAATTTGCATTTGGATGTATAATCCACAAGATCTACATCTACAATTTTAATCTTATATTTATGGATCCTGTGTATTGTAGAAAATAAAATTGAGACAAAAAATCTAGCACACTTGTAATAACATCGTATACTTCGCTAAGATCGCTAAGCTACTTCAAGATAAGTAGGTGACTCAAACATGCAGGCTCTCAAACCTACCTCGGTAATAACTAACCGATACGGGCCCTTCATTTGTAGATAAACATGGATAAATGTCTTAGATATTTAAATGCTCCAATACATTATCATTACATGTTTGCATAACTTCCTTACAAAAGCACGGAGTTGTCTAATCATAGTATTTTATTCGTTTATTTAATAGCCAATGAACATGATACTACTAATCTGTATTCTGAAAAAGAATTCAAATGTAATTTAGTTGGTAAAGTTTCTCCCCCTTGTGTCAAAATATTTATTAAAGCCTGGTCTAACCATAGCTAAAGCTAATGTTTGATAATTTCCCATAAACTATTGCGTTCACATGATTCGATGAACATATTTTTTATTGAAAATTCGTTTTCTTGTCGTTGACGTCTAAATACGTTTGACCGTCTCCTTGTGTAACACCAACCGATTGTCAACCTTATTGACTTTAACAACCAACAAATTTCTTTGTGTTTTGAGTAAAGGCGCCACGTACCGTGATTCAAAGCAAATTGTTTCTTATTCTAATATTTACGCATAATATATTCATGAGATTGGTCTTAACTGTCTTAAGATCGTTATCTTGGTATTTTAACTGTTTTATAAATTCGTATATATTTGACGCGTCCATACAAATCGCCGTATTTCGATATCGAGTGGCCATTGATATATGATGTTATGGTAATAGGTTTAAGCTTATTAACAAAATAGGCGAACAAGTAATTACTACCGACAATCATAAAGTGTAGTGAATTATTGGGATATCCCCATGTTTGCATACGATCACAAAATATGGAAGCTTGTTGATAGACTCTAATATTTTACATGCTGATGATGATATACGGGCAGACTTCCGAATTTTAAACACTCTGTCGCACTAAAGCCAGATTTATGAAGTGATTACATCGTTAATAGCAATATAAGTGAGAACCACCTTATCAAAAAAATTAAAACTATTCTCAACGAACTTACAAGTGATGATGATTGAAGTGAAATTGTAAAATTTAACATTACAATAATGACATCTCTCCCACAGGTTGCAAATCCTTTTTCAAGAGGTCCGTGAGAAGGAACCTGACGTACTCCTGCAGAGGAAATAGAAACTGTCCAATCGACCAGCACCATAGAAACCAATGCCAGTACTGCAGGTTAAGAAAATGTCTCAAAATGGGCATGAGGAGAGAAGGTGAGTCAAAATTTTTTGCAAAACTATAAAAATTTGAAGAGCAGCATGAAAATTTCTAAAACTGTACAAGTTCAAAATTTTTGGTAAATACATACTAACAAAATTGGCAACGTAGATAGAGAAGCGACTAACAGCCATGCCTATATTGAGACATTTCATACGCGTTTTAAACTGAAACTTTCTTTTGTTCACCGGTACTTTTTGTCAGTATGTAAGTATTAGGTGATAAGATATTATAAATTCGCAAGTTTTTTTGCTTTAGTGACAATTATGAATGTTCTCACACCAAATCCTTTACATTTGCGTATTTTTGGTCTTCTTGTTATAATTTGCCCGTCTTTTAGATTCAAGTTCCGTTGAACTTTCTTTTTCTAGTTTTTAATTTAACTGCTTCATTACTTTATTATTTCAAACGCAAATCTACGTCTATATTTAACAACCTACCACATAAAATTAATTTGATTGAATCATGACCTTATGCTGTTACAAATACAACAAAATTATTAGTTGCTACTGATAAATTACATAATACATCAATAATACTAGAATATGCGGTGTAGCTAACACAAAAAGCTCGCTTTAAAGATACATTGATTGTCACAAGTATAATTAGTGAAATCATTAATCTTGTCGAGTCATTAGCGGAGACTGCCCAAGGGCACTACTCTAAGTAACTGTTGACGATCAATGTTAATATAAAGTTATAGGCCGTAATAGGTTATTATTACGATGGAATTAATATGGCCGGTTATTGTTTTAAAGACAGCGCAGTGATTGATGGTATTCATGAATTTGTATGACCTCGTACGTTTCAAGAAGTAGTGAAAATAGTTTTTGAAACTAAAGACAAACTTAATGATTTGTTAGTAGATGGGGAAGAAGTTTCCTTTGTTTACTCTAATGCGTAATATTATCCAGTATTGTACCAGGTCAAGGCTGTTCAGAAATGAGTGAACCTTGACGAACTGTCAGTTTTGTTATGTGCGACAATATTGCTTTTAATAGCCCATTGAATACAACATTGTGGAAACATTATCTTATGGTGTTCCTCTCATTTTCAACGAACAATGAAAAAGTACTAAACCACAGCTAGTGTTTTTCGCCTTTCCAAAGATTTATAATAACAAAAATATCTCAGAAAATATTAACAAAAATACCATTTTCATATGTATTATATTTGCTTGTTGAACATAACGAAAAAGTTATTGCGCTCTTGATCACTTCAAAACATTTCATGTCCAAAAATTCGCGTGTTGCTAAAATTATTTACCCAAAATCCAAACGGCACAGGTGCGCATTTTAAAAGATAACACGCGACCGAAGTAATTTCCTCATGTCATAAAGGAAACGGTCTTGACGGAGGGCACCGAGGTTGAAGAGTTCATAACGTGGACGGAACACCCGCTGAGGCGCTTATTATAACCCATATAGCCTCCAATGGCACCCGTTTGACGACCTCTGGCATTAAATTTTTGTTTCTAAAATCATTTTTTTCTTTGCAAACTATTTCGGCAGCTTTAACGACACCTGCTGGTATATGGGCTTCGTTAGGATCGTCCATAACATTTATTACTTTCCAAATAAGATCACCGACTTCATTATCGTTCTCTTTATCTGTGTTTGTAACAAAACTTTTTACGAGTCCCACCTTTGCGTCATTAGGGTTGCTCCCTTTGATAATGTAGAGGCCAGCTCATACCGGAAAGGACACGGTAACCCGCTGCTCTCATTCAACCCTTGAGCAAAACATTGAGTCTCTCGACCCCGTCATATTTTGGGCAACAAACGATTTGTTTGCCCTCAGAACAATAGAAAGGTGCGAACTCCAGTCTCCTCTTTATACGAGATTAACTGTTAATAGAAAAAAAAGTAAGTGTGCCCCTTTTGTCGCTTTGTAATCGTCTTAGATATCAAACTGGTAGATGCGGAGATTAGAGGAGATCTTTTGTAGTTTTTTTTATAATATTGTTTCACAGTTGGTGGATGTTTTGTAAAACGTTTTAGCTTTGAAAAGGTCCATTGAGGATGGAGCTACCACCTAATACGTTTAATTGTGATAGAGCTTGATGTAAGAGATACGTTTTTTGTGTGATGTCCGTTCTTAGGTTTATGTAACCGTTGTAAATGAGTGGTCAGTTTTGCTTTTAACCTTTTGTACTATGTTATTTGTTTGGGTGTGAAATTCAAGTGAGCTTTTGTCGTCATCTTGATATGAGACATGAGTATTATTAAGAGTTGTTCGATAGTGTTATTATGATTTAGCTTTCTTGCTTTCTCCATGTACAATACATCCTTTTCTAATTACCACAACTTACTATTAACGGTCGATTATTATTACATTCAGTCCATTGAATTACAGTCATTAATCCTGGTGCATTTATTAATCTATCACAGCAAATGGGACATAATTTCAGTACAGTTAGAAACTCTATGCAAATGCAAATATGAAACAAAGCTTACATACGTATTGATTAATTAAACGCATTAGTGGACCGGTTTATTAAAAAATGCATGAAAGGTGAACATGTTGTATGCCTCGGGTTTGCTCGTCAGTTGAACAATGGACGAGCACCTTTTGTTCACGACGCATCCATCATTTCTCATTGTTTGCTATATCTTAATAAGTTTTTGTGTCAGGCCGGTCATTTAGAAAGATTCCGGGTCCCCCAGGCTTGAATTTTAATGGGCGATTTTTGCGGGTAGATTGAAAAGTATCTTCCGTGTTGTTTTTGGAATAATGAGCATTATTACGTTCAACTGACTATTTCATAGTCGAAGTTTTTGAACGATTTTGGTTTAAGTTAGTATTCATGTTTGTGTAGTGTAGGTAGTATTAACACAAACTATTTTTCGATCTTCATTCCGACTTTCCATCCGTTAAATTTTTGACACAATACATAGACGACAACTATATTTTAAATTCTTCAATCCTTAGAGTATAAACACAGTTCACTTAGCAACAAAACTTTCAAGCTTCCTTAACCTTTCATTTCCAATACCATCAAAAATCAAACCATGCACAAATGACCACTGACCATACAAAATAGCATCCATTGTCCCATACATGTCAAAAATGTCATCTTTGCATTCCCATGGTTGGATCGAAGGGTCAATATTCGCAATATTTTGCCCTTACGCCTTGAACACGCCTCTAAGTACAATACTGTCGCTTCTTATTCTTAGGGGGTGTATTGGACACCTGGTTATTATGACCCAACTGACCGTAAGACCGGGTTTTGTTTGTGTTAGACCGGGCCTAGTTTTGCAAATATTGTAGCGTGAGAAATGTAACGTTTTTGCGTTTGGGTGCTAATGGATTGTGGTTATGATTTATGGTACGGATTACGGACTGAAGACTGGAACTGATTCTTTTAGTTTTGGTGATAACTGGAACGAGGAGAAGAAAGAAGGTTTTGATTAAAAAGAGAAAATATATTTAGATGGATTTCAGTGCGTAACAATTAAATGTAACAAAGGACGTGAAGAAAACGTATCACAAAACAGATTTTTGACAAATAATAAAACTTTGCTAAACCAAAGTGACCTCAACGATAACACATAACACTTACAAATAACGTCTCATACGGTTTTACCCACAGATTGATACAACCTAATCATGTCAACAATCAGTACGAACGCTTCGGACGAGAATAACTCAACACATACGCACCGCCTCTATATGCGTCATAGCCAAGAGATTATATCACTTCTAGTGAGCATAATAACTGTGACATGTCTTACGACGCTCTCTTACAACGTGTAATGGCCTCCTTCTTGGAAAAACAGACTCTTACCGACCAACATAAAGATATGATCATAACACACGCTTTCCCACGGAACGTCGCGAAAACACCCCGTGTCCACCCTTGTGCAAGTACTGGACATTGGTCAACACTACCAAAACATTAATTAAAAGATGGAACATAAACCAGTTTTTGGCAAGGTGCTCGACCCTTCGATACCGCCTAAGCTAATTATATTTCCGCACGTTTTATCACGCATTTGCATGTGAATCGGGGTACAACTACAATAGAAAACGCCACGCTAATCTCTTCTAGTAAAGGTTTTTGTAAGCAGGTATAAGGACGGGTCCCGCTCAATAGTTGTTAGAAACTTGATAGGTTTTCACTATAAACATTGGCTTTACAGTGTACGGTAGTGAATATTAAATTTCACATTGCGATGAAAGGAGATTTCATCGAGTTATTGTGCCCTTAAAATAGATAGGCACTTAAATAACATAGTCTTTGTGTCATGCTCGTGTAGTTTTCTTCATGGTTTACTCCATAGTAACGCAGGTAACGCTATTCGGAGAGTGGCAGCATGGGGTCACGTACGAAGTTATTGGATTTAAAGATTCCAATTCATTGTACACAAACTCTCGGTCAAACTTCACAATCGATGAAACCGTTCGCAATAGACGACTTTTACAAAATCATGAACTGACATAGAATTACACATTGAATTTGTTAACAGTATTAAAATTACTTTTACAATATAAAGGCTATCTTCGACGGCACGCTTCCACACAACCTTTATTAAATCTAAACCCATTCAATATGATCAAAAGGCTCTTCTAACATAAAAAGCTGGTCAAGTCCCAACAAATTCAGGTGTACAAAATCCATTCTGAACAAATCGTAAACTCCGAAGCGAAATGGCGTCACAAAAAGGAATCAAAGTGTAAAATCATTTGTGTCGGATTAAAAAAGGAGCTAGCGAACGAGCGTGAGATGTACACCACTATCAATCACCCGGTGATTTATATTCGTTCGTATGATGTATCGCCGAGCGAGCCACACCAAATGGTAAAAGTATCCGATAATTAACTTTTTAAAATTTGACGGACGCCTTCATCTCGGTCAGGGAAATAAACCTTTTATTTTGGTGTAAAAAGACTAACAGGTATTATCGCCGAATGTGAAATTCTTTGTCTGTGTTGTAAATGATGAAAAAACCTGTTGCTCACGTCAAACTCGCTGGTATGCGGAATGTGACTATGGTACCACTTCTGATGGCGCCAACAATAGATTTTGTTACTTAATAATATTCAAATATGTTCAGACATTATGAATATTACGTGGTATTAGCATTGTACGAATTAATGCCACATTTTTGTTGGTTCATTCGTCTTGTACGGTGTGAAAGCTGATATTAATGTTATCAACTGTGTGATCGGAGGCGATTGACTGACCTGTCAAGTGATGTAATCTTCAAACTTAGTCGTTGGCTGAAGAAGATATAAATAATTCATTGCTCATATCCTTATTAGACGAATTAATAATCAATTAGAAGAATTCTTTGGCTGTAAAAGTAGTTAATGTTATTGAAAGTGCTGATGATGATTTCAAAGCAACAGCATAACTGGAAAGAAATTCCGAAGTTGATAAAAGAGCAACGAATCGTAAATTCACCATTCATCAACCTGTACCGAACATGGCACTGATATGGCCCGTCAAAATATTCTACAGGGGGTTCCTCAATAGCGTTCCACTTGCCGGCACGGGATCGAACGTGGACCCCCGCGGCGCGCAGCCCGTTCCTAACGAACTGTGTAGGTGATTTATCTGTACGTACTCTCACACTCTCGATACTAATTCCTTTACGATGTGTGATGTTGGCTCATGAAATATATCTGTGGCAGATTTAATATCTAATTTACGTTTATCGGCGTGTATTTTGGTATTTGGTTTTTCTTTTTCTTGAAAATTGAATTTAACATCAATGGATGCACAAATTGCCATATCAATAATATTTTTTATTAAGGTTAAATGCAATTCTAATGCAACTAGTTTCAATTCGTTGATGCTATGTATATACATTTTCAATTCACAAAATAATCCTTTCCTCAAAACTTTGTGCATCTCCTAACAGTACTTGCAGAAAATAACGTAAAACATTTTGCTCATAGCGAGCCACGTGAAAGGTCGTCTAAATCAACATTGATAGGGCTCCTACAGGTGAAATTTTCTCACAGCCGACTCGTTCCGTTCTAACGTCGTATAATCTTGAATACTTGAGAGTAATGCACGGTCCGCATGTATATTGGTTACTACGTTAGTAGTCTCAGCAAACCTGTTCCGTCTGGTCATGCCCTCTGTACCGTATCCAGCTATAGCACATCTGCATCCAACATTATAGTTTCACTTTATATATAAACATCATTGCTTATGATTTTATGAACCTCATACACAGTAAAGTCTGCCTCGGTATTCAAAATTTCCATCTTCCAACAGATACCAATCAAGGTCACAGAATGCCAACAAATACGGATTCTTGAAATGATATATCACAGACAGCTTAATGGAATTTTGAAGCTCCCATCAAAATCATAGATTTCCAACATAATATAAACACAACGGATCGAGACATCTAAAAACAAAAACTAATTTAATATGTTAATGTCAGTGATGGCTCAATAAAATTAACGATAACAGTCCATAATAATCATGACCGTATTTAAAATTGAAACAACTTTTTCTCCCGACCTGTCGCTTGGAATTCATCTAGCGTCCGCATCTCTATATGTCAGTCCGTCTGTACGTCCGTCATTACACGTGAATCATCCTCGGTATCGTGCGCTGAGAATTTCGTGAGGTCACAGTTTACTATAGCGGTTTAGGCGCCCTGCGGTCGTTTGCCTGACAGAGACGGCGCCATCCAACTGTCCATGTGCTTGAGAAGGATACGCTGTGTCTTCTCTGTCTAACGCCGACCGTTTCGTGACCCCACAGCTAATCACATATCTGCAAGCGTATTATGATTATCGCAAGGCTTCGTTTCGTCTTCGTCGCTCGTACGTTGTTGTGGTCAGTGACTCTGTGCATACTGCCTTCGTTTTATTTTTCTCTAACATCATTTTATATGCACAATTTGCTTTAAGATATCATGGAGATTTATCATTGTGTCTTAGAAGCTTCTTGCGGATTTATGAATGCTCTTTTGTTGCCAGACATAAGTAAATATGGATAAAACTTGGATTCATGTCGTTTGTAACATGTTAAGTAATATGCGCATTAATGTCGTCAACAGTTTCTGATACATTTGCACGTTCATTTATCAGCGGATGGGTGTAACGAAACAGATTTACCTGTTGCCGGCCTGACATAAATCTCTCGCGGCATTTAATAAGTCGATAATTACAAAAACCCGATGCGAGCTAATGGGGTTGTGGAGTGCTCAACAGGAATGCGCTTAATTCTCAGCACGTGCCTCCCAATAGCTTTATTATACAAATCTTGAACGTTTCCCAACTGACTTTATCTTTACGATAACTTTAATTATTTGATTTGGTACTGTTTTGATGTCTTCCGTGTCCGGTTTTTAGTGTTCATTTAGATATGCATTTCTCGGTGGGCGGCTTTGTTTACATTCCTTAGAGTTAACGAGTTTCTATAGAATTTCGATATTGTCTCCGACATTCTTATTCACTCAAGAGAATCTATATCTACCGCTGGGTGCAACAAATCAAAATCGTACGTTTATCGTTCCATGTCGCACTAATCGAGGCTCTAATCGTGTGTCCCATCCGTCACTGACTTTGCGTCTACTACTTTCTACATTAGTAACAGACAAATCTCTAATCTGTATATTAGAAACAATATTTCTCACTGTCGTAAAAGCCGAGAATTTCCTAATGATATCAAAACACAACCGTTAGAGCAACAAAAGGTAGATGGTCGACCATTTGTCGGTGTTCAAGAATCGGGCGACAAGTCGCGTGCTAGGCTCTTGTTGAAAAATGTCGGACATAAATAACGGATTATCAAGTTGTATCGAGTCGTAACGAGATAGTGGCTAACAACTAAAATAAATAGGCGAACGGTAAATGAAGTTGTGTACCAAACTTTACAATTTAAAACGTACGGATGATGTATAACATGTATCTCTTAAAGTAAGTAATGACTGTGAGTTGGCTTCGTTAATGTAACAATTTATGGCTGGATATTTATACGTTGTTGGTCGTTTTGTGTGTCATTAGCCGTGAAATGTTATCTTGATTAGTGTTTATGTATTGATGAACGAGATAACTTATTTGTATGAGCTTAAAGTCTTCAGTTATGATTTTTTACTTTTTTGTTTCTTCTGTTTTTGTTGCCTCTAGGAGAACATATTCGATAACAGCTAAATAGGAAAACGTAAATCTCTATAAAATTTTTAGCAACAGTAAAGTTGTATGCTTCTAAAATAATTCTTGAAATGTCTTCGAATCAAATGCTACCAAAAACATTATATCAAGTGCTGACATTATGTTTTTGGCAGCAGGTTTGAAGTCATTGTGAATCGCCCTGAAAACGATTGTCACTTACGAGTATCCAAAGCCATACGTATCATCATCAGTTTTAATATTTTCCTCCTTGTTAAGGTCGCAAAAATGTAAAACAGCTCCGATTTTATTGTTAAAATAATTAAAATTGTTACCTAGAATTATGCTACTAGTGCTGTTTCTTGGGAAGTAATTAACATGCTTCTATAACGATTATAATGTAAATAATCTTAGTCCGTTTGTGTAGTAATGTCGTATATGGCACGTGTTACTCATTCTTTGGCTCTGAAGGGATCAGCAGATGTATTGTCTTAGTGTTTTTTATGAATACCAGTACCTACTGTTTCTTTAAAAGATTGGGGGTCTAGTGTTGCTATAGGTACTAGATAGACCTCTTGTATCGAAATCATCAAATAAGACCTCCTCCCCACGGCAGAGTGGGAAGGACTGTCAGACTTGTACCTACTGACTAAAATCCACGGTGTCCTACAATAACCCTTAATGTTCCGGGGTCACGGTAATTCGTTAGTCCCACGACCTAATAAGGCACCTTAAGAATTATTCAAAATTGCGATTAAATTTGAATTCTTCTTCACAGGTTCGCGCTGGATACAAGCCGCTTCTAACTGGTCCTATTCGAAATATATATATATATATATTTTTTTTTTTTTTACTATCACACAATGCCATCTAGTCCCAAGCTAAGCAGAGCTTGTGTTATGGGTACTAGACAACTGATAAATATACTTATATATTTTTAAACACATACATATTATACATAAATTACACCCAGACACAGAACAAATGATCGTGCTCATCACACAAACATTTGTCCTGGGTGGGAATCGAACCCACGACCTCCGGCATAGCAGTTAGGGTCACTAACCACTAGACCAACAGGCCAGTCAATAAAAAAAAAAAAATATAAAGGTGCCTTTATTCAGAAGTGGACATCCTACGACTGATATTATGATGAATATATTGTGATCCTACTTAAAAAACATGTGTGTCAAATTGTCAACAGCCAGACAGTTAACAATTGCAAGTTTGAATTTAGATTCAATCATTTACTTTTTTTCTTAATCGATTTAAAGGAAACTTGTTTTCTTTTTTTTTTCCTTTTTCTATAACTGAATGATTGCCGGTATTTTAAGTGTTACCAACTACTACGGACAAACCTACTTACTAATGTTTGTCGAAGCATTGTGTTTATGAAGAATTTCCCCTCGTTTATGTAGTTTTCTCTGATGTAGGTATATCGTATCATAGCTTGAAGCAGTCGTTACGCCGTCACTTTTCGTCTCAATATGTCTGAATTGTTAATGTCTTTGAAATAGTCGTGACATTGAATGGTCCACAGACCCTTCATTTACTATAGACTTATATTTTATCTTGATGTCTGATTGGTTATTTTCTGTCAAAAGGTTGCATTTTGGTTGTGGGATTGTCTTAAGGTGATTGCGTCGATGTAGCCTGCGAAATTCAAATTTTCATGTGTTTTTTGCAAGCAAATCAGTGACCTGTTGTAACGTTAACAAAATAATACGATTCGCGGCAATAATAAGTATATTTTTTTTAAATAATAAGAATGATCAAAACATTTGCTCCATTAGCTCTCATATAGATTTGGTGCATGTAAGTTAGATTTCGGAGATTTTACCAATTTACACCAAATCTAGAGAAGTCATTCTTCATATTTTTGTAATTTTTTTAATACTAGTTTTTAAATCATAAATAAAAGAAACACATTCTTCCAATAAACCATTCACCATTCAAAAACAAACTTCTTGCTACAGATTTCACTATAATTAATTAAACATAATATTATCTTTATTTAAGAGTTTGCTAAAGCTGTTAATTTTAAAAGCATAAACGGTAACATGCCTATAAAACAAATATCTTTAGAAACAAAAGGACATAAGTTTAGAAAAACATGATTTTGTATTGTCAACTCTAGTGATGTAGGTTTAGGGTCATTTTAGATAACAATAAACATCAAGTAAGTCGTTTTACCTCCAAGTTTAGATTTACGTGGTATCAAAATGTTGGAATCTAAATTAGGATCCAGTTTAGTTTTATTAACGTTTCTTATGCAAAATATAAGTTTATTGAGAATCTATTAAATACCTAGTTAATTCCCAGTGACAATATTCATCAGTTCAATGGAACAAATTAGTACAGGGACGATTAATTTAGGGTTGTGCTGAATAGACAATGTTACAATACAAGTTTATCATGATAATTTATTTGACTAAATATGTTACATTACATGTGTTACAATACAAGTTTATCATAATAATTTATTTGACTAAATAATATGTTACATTACATGCTCTTAAAGTATTAGTCAATGGTTTTGTCACATTATGGCGTGCCAATATTTGGTGAGTAAATAAACAGGACAATAAATTAAAATACAGTTCGACAAATGTCATTGTCAAGTCAATCTAAGTTAATTATTAAACAATTTCAATAGGTAGGTATTACAAGACATGTCTAAAATAAGAAATTTGATATAAATAACAATACAAAAATTTAAATCATAGTATTTAAATCTAGATAAGTACCTACATAAAAATTGTATATACCATTTTGGTTCATTAAATACAGATATTAATAATACTTACTAAATAACTAAATCAAGAAAAAACGAAATAATCTAATACTGAAACTGAAATATAAAATTGTAAAAACCGATCAGAAGAGTGAAGGCTGCTCTACTTTAAGAGGAAAATGCGACTCAAAACTGAACAAGTAAAAAATAGGCACAACTGAATCAAACACTTCAGTTAACGTTTTAGGTATGAGTGTCAAAATATAACGTAGGTACTCAACAGTTTCCGAGATCGCGGGACTCCAAACGGGGCACAGCGGCCCTGAAACGTTAAGGATAACTGAAGGAATAGGATAATTTTGCTGTCAATACTGAAATCACTATGGCCAACATTGCGAGCATAACACGTAAAATAACAAAAGTTTATTTTTTATAATTTTTCAAAAACTACTGGACTGATTTTCAAAATTCTGCCACCTACAGAAAGCTTCATTATTTTGATATATTTTATTTTAAAATTACACCTGTGTGATGCCAGGCCCAGCCACTAGTATCATATAGAAGTTCATAGTTGATAAATATTCCACTTAGTAGGTCAGTGCATCTCCTTTCTATTTCTAACCTTTTCCCTTTAATACTAGTTACTAGTACAAGTTTATTTATACTCGATTTCTATGTCTTGGCGCGCTTTATTGTTTAAAGCTCTTGTATCTTCACGAATATCAATTATTCTGTAACTTAGCTTAGGAATCCCTTTTCATTGGTCACATGACTATATAGCTTATTAGATTTCTTCCCAAAAACGAAATAATTGTCTGCTAGAAAAATGCTTTCATTTAACTACCACTTTTCCTGAAATTAATTCATAAACACCCAAAACATTCGTTTACCGTACTGATGTTTTCAGACTCTTTAACAACAATTTTAACATTTGTATCATTAACATCTTCCTATCCTAATGTCACTTTACTTGAAGTTGGCACAACACGTTTTATTCTTACATGATACGGTATCATTTATTTATTATTGTTCCTTATCATTCCTCACAAAGTCCATTCATCTTTTCTTTGGTCTTCCTTTTCTTCTCTATGCATCTACATTTATAGTCATCACTTTCTTAGCTTTAATTTGTCTATTGACTTTAAACGCGTTTAAATTGACATAAACTTTTCGAAAGCTTATGTCAGTTTCACACTTATTTATGTATCTGTCATTTTCATCACGGGTCTTTGGTCGAATCGCTGTACTTTGATCAACACTGCGTTTCGACAGCCCTGCGACAATTATGAATGCATTTAAATAGTTATAAACGATACACTAACTATAGTTACGTTATCCTTATGACAATCGTTAATTGTAGCAAATTACACTTCAGATTAAGTACTTGAGAACGTTGATCGGTATTGAGTAGTTGAATCAGTAAATAAATAAAACGGTCATTAATAGGATTAAACCTATGAGTTAAATGCTGTCGTACTATGAAACCAATAAACACATAGCTTTAAAATATTAGATCAATATTTTTGACGTGATAACGTCTTGTGATTCAATGGCCGGCTGCACACACTAAAAAAGATGACGCCATGCGGCGTTACCTCGCCCTGTAGCTTTCCATAACAACGGCGTGTCAATTGTTTGTTTATAACAACGTAAGTGCACTAAGTGCAGTATTTTCTTACGACGTTGTCACGTTCAACTATCATCAGTAAACCAACTTTACGGACAACCGATTTTTTTAATAAGTGTAAAGCCGCAAAGAACAACACAAATGAAAGAACAGTTTTCTTTTTTTTTGTAGCTAGGTTTAGATATACACTAGGAAGCCCATTGGCGAAGATCTTAGTAACTAGGAGGTCTATCGTTCTACTGCTTTTTTTAGGCATGTTTTAAATCACCTTCTCTGAGCCTCTGAGACCTCAACACTCTGTGTGGAGTAGAAGCGAATGTTAGCCTAAAAATCATCCTGTGTATTCAATTGTCCTTTGCGACAGTACCCTTTTAAGACAGTCCTGTGGCCGGACTAAAATAAAAATCAAATCGTTTAATTCAACTAGGCCAATTACAGGCTCTTTTGAATTGTCAAAAGACATTAAATAAAACTACCCAGTACAAAAATAGTTATGGTGCTAGAGTCCCAGTCACAAGACATAAAAACTATGAAAGTACCGTAGGTGCTCATTCCTAAACGTAGATCTCTATTACATATATGGAGAAGCATGTGCAAGAAACTCCATGGACACTCTTTTTCAATCGCCAAAATTTTTACAGAACTTTTGTTACATCCATTCATCATCAGATGGTATATTATACTTATAAGAATAATGAAAAAAAGTTTTGGCTTACAGAGGACTCATTAAAACAGTTTATAATTATACCATGTCTATCTAAATATCATTTAGTTATAAGTAGCTTTAAGCTGGTGGCGGGCAGGAGCAAGCTGGCTGACTCTGCAGTCACCACTTCGCAAGTCCTGGACGGAAACCACCAGCAGAATTCCCATTGAGGGGAGACCCTGTTAAGGTTTGCTATTGAAAAAAAGAAAGAAGAGTGTCTATTTGTTGGAATCGCAAAAGACAAAACAAAATTATGTTTATTTTTTTAAGTAATTTTGTTTTAGCCATGAAAAAAAAGTACTCCCAAAAACCAAAAACCACAAAGGTTTTGCTTCTGTCAAAACTAGATCCAGAATTCACTAGATTCAGTTCAGGAACTTTTGGAAAGACTTTGGGGAAGCTTTAGACCAAAGGTGGAAAATCATGAGTTTAAAAATAAGGTGTTATAGGAAAAGTAGAACTTCTAAAGATAGGCAAAATAGCATTAGTAAACAAACTGAAATTCCAAATAAATCACGTATGTGTGAAAAGGCAATAAATTACGAACTTAACCGTTTTTCTTTATGGCGCGAAAATGATTCGATATTTTTTATTCATATTTTATTGGCGCCAATTCGATAATCAAACCGGTTATTCATATTTCTTTTTTTAGAGAGCCCTAAGGCCTATGATAACCTCTGGTTGCCAGCATTGTTGACCGCATTCTAAAAAAAATAGATGTACGAAACTTTTTAGTTCGCCTCATTTTAGTAGGTGTTGCTAGGTATATCTTGTGGAAATGTATTTTATATTGTAGACCAAACTTTTTCCCGTCTGTCACTACATGGGGCCCTATAGAAAAAGCAGTGCCATTGTTTAAGAAGATTATTTTCTTCTTACCTGACGAAAAATTATCTTTGGTTAGAATTGCAGTTTACTGTTAAAATAATGTGAGCAGTTTAATAATTATTTTAATTAGTAAAATGTAATGTCAAAATTAACATTAACAACACACATATTTTTTGTTCGGTCAAGTATTCATTAATATCTATATTTTTAGTATAGAGTTGTCAAGCTGTCAGTCAAAATTGACATGAAATTCTTTGTTTAAAAAAAGTGTAAGCTACGTTTTTTTTTTTTAATTTGTGTTGTGATGAGAGCAATATTATTACTTTTTTTTTTTTGAAGAAATGAAAGACTATGTCTTTCATTTGTCAAAAATTTCTATTTACAACCTAGAAGGACATTGACCTTGTTAGTAAGGTTTTTCAAAAAGGTCATTCGAGGAGTAGTAGACATGCGTCGATAGTAGGTATGAGCAGCTTTTTTATTCTCTAAAAGAAAACTTCTAGGCTGTACGCTACGGCGAGCTCGTCATGGAGACAAAGCCTTGAGATAGGTTACGAGAC
Source organism: Agrotis segetum (assembly GCA_036375495.1). Taxonomy (NCBI): domain Eukaryota; kingdom Metazoa; phylum Arthropoda; class Insecta; order Lepidoptera; family Noctuidae; genus Agrotis; species Agrotis segetum. Next base: position 4,462 of record JAQSVV010000692.1, on the reverse strand, counting down.
GTCGCTGACAGTAGTTTAATAAATATCAAATCAAATTGTAGTTTTAACGGTGGGGCAGCGCGAATCCCGCTTTAAATATTAATTGAAAGTGGTCGAGACGAAGGGAGTATGTAAAGCTCGTAGTAGGTAGAATTCTGTATTTTTTTACACGGAAATACCGTGAATTAACTGACGGATTTTTCCGAGTAATGTATTTAATTCAGTCACTTACCTATGTACTATGAATACACGTATATGAATGAAGAGCTCGTAGCTAAATAATTACAGCCGCACAGGCCGATCTTCCGGGTTAAGCCGCGCTTGCCGGGATTGCTCTGTGGATGGGTGTGACCATCTGACATAGCAAGTTTCCTCTGTACCACAGAAAGCACGTAAAACCGTTGGTCCCGGCTGTCATTTGTATATCTTTGATAGTCGTTAATCACAGTCAGAAGCTCGAAAGTCTGACAGACTTATCGTATTACCTAGTTACAGGGTTGTGGAGATTCGACAGGCAGTCGAGTCATGTAAAATACTTATATCCAGCTGCTTCTGGCTCGACTGGAAGCTGAACCCAATATAGTTGGGAAAAGGCTAGGCAGATGATGACTTTTATACTAAGAATGGCTGAAAAATTAGTCACAAATCTGGCAAAAATCGAAATTTTCGAGCTGAACAAACAATTTTTATTTACCTACCTACTTTTCTAAGTTACCATATTTCTCGGCCGTCGGATCTTAGAATTGACATGACATATTGTTTCCTCAACGCAATCTGTGTCAAGATCAAACTTAGCAGACCCCAACCAGCCTCCTACCACCCTTATCTTAAGGGCACAAGGTCCAAAATTCTTTAAAAAGAACGTATTGAATAACTTTGTTGTCTTTTGTACGAATCTCGAATAAAAACAATGTAAAGAGATCATTTAGTGTGGTCTCCACGTAAATAGGTTGGACGTGTTATGATTTGAAGTCTGTGGCGCAATTTTCTGTGTTTCCACATGTTTCTATATAACGAAGATACAAAACAATAACAATAGTACATATTACTTCATAATCCTGCTCCTACTATCGACATTTCGCCCAGTATGGAGGCAGGAGGCAGGCCTGTTTCCATCAAACAGACACTATATATACAGATTCTTTAATTCCCGTACGGGTTTCGACCCGACTGGGGTCGAAAATCTTTGGTGACGGGGTTCGGGGTTAGTTAGTTCACAGCTATCCCTTCTAGAGGGCCAAAGCCTGTCTGGAGTCGTGGGACTTAAATATCTCAATACCGTAACCCCGGAACATAAAGGGCTATTGAAGGACACCGTGGATTAGTGTAGTACGAGTCTGACAGTCCCTCCCACCCTACCCTGGGTGGGAGGACTCATTTGATGATTTTACTACGTAAAAAAAAACAGATTCTTTGACTGCTTCTGAGGAGTTCTTGATGAAAAACCCAAGAACACTTTACCCGAACTGTGATTTGCATCAAGAAGCTCTTGCTCAGTAATTATGCTTCCGACCACTTAGAATCTAAGTGGTCGTCTGTTAGATCAACGAGGAATAACAATGTTCTATTTCCAAACAAGGATGTTTTCGCGCGTTCTTGTCGCCGGCCACAGAATTCTTGTCTATGACTCAACTCTGACCATAAACAATTCATATAAGCGCTTTCCTTTGACATTTAAAAGTAACAACTAATTTTATTTACCAAACTAACGCGTTTTTAACTGAACCGTTATCAAGTAGCTATTTAATTTATAATAAAAACATTGCTAATTTTCACTTAATCCCGTGAAGTATGCGTCGTGGGTGTCGTACGATTTAATCAATATTCAATATTATTTTTATAAGAGAAATCCGAAATGAGACGTAGTCTTATGCAAATCAGAGCTAATGGACCTAGTTTTATTAACCTTACGGGAAGCCCACTCATATTAACACTAATTTACATTAATTTCCATTCATAAACTTCCACCTGTCAATGGCTAGAATTGATTCTCTATACTTAAAGTGAATTAAGAAAATATTCACTTTGTAAAGACGTTTTCGCGCGCTCGAAATTCGAATTGTAATTAGTGTTGAACGCGATCGGACAATCGCTTTGTTGGAGTCGCGCCGAGTGGTCATCGATTATACGAGCAGATAGTGATGTTCCGTCGATGTCGAGACGTACCGGAGATGTATCGGTAGATAGTGTAATGACGCGCTATTAGGCTAGGTGTCGACGCGCGGCGTGGGAGAGCTCGCGGCCTACATTTCCTTCTGAAACCGGCTAATCACGCGCGCAATTACTCTAATTCAAACGGAATTATTCCGGCGATGTAACACTTTAATTGAATTGTTGATGCGAGCCATAATTCGTGAATGCGTGTTATTTCGATGATTGGTATCGTGATATTTGGATGGTAAATATCGATATTGAACGAAGCTATGAATCCGTATGTAATCGTTGGAATAATAACCCGAATCTACGAAATCAAATGTCATAACAATTTTAAGAATCAGAATTTAGTGAGCTTTAGCGTGGCTTTAGTGTGGGAAGAGCTCGTTACGAAACAACCGTGGGGCGAATTCCAGTCATCTTGTCATTCAAGGAAAAAATAATAATACAACCTGTTTACGCGTTCTTGTTTTTTTCTCGTTGCACTGACAAGAAATAAAAAGGCGGTACGCGCGTGCGCGGGCATTCGCGCCGGCCAGCGATGCGTTCCCGCCAAAAAACGTGGCGCGCTCCGAATGCTTGGCGCGCCGTACATTTTTGTTACCCCGTGAGCATTTCCGAATGAACGATTAGAAGCGACGATTCCGCGTTTTCACGTCGATTCGTCTCGGATCGTATCGATGATTTGTGGCGTCACGATCTTTGAAATGCCTCGTTGTACTGAGAAACAACAGGTTAATTCTTTAACTTCACGTCTGTGAAGCTGACTCGTAATTGAGAATCGACTAAAACAAATGTTGTCCATTACGGTAATCGATACTAGGTTTGGGAATCGAGATTTTTGCATTTTTCTGATGGATATCGATTTCTTAAGTTTGTTTTGAAAAAAAAATAAAGGTAGGTACTGTCAACTACAGTTTTTATTTAAATTAACAGTAGGCTTCATTTATTTGCATGCTATTCACCTGTTCAAAGTCATAATCGTGACATCTAAAAAAGTTAACCAATTTATTGTGACGGTTTCTCAGTAGGCATTTGAACTTAGAAATGTCAATGGCTTTTTAAGAATCATGAATTAAAAGCTTTTTGAATCGAAAAGAGGATATGACGTCACCATTTTTTCCTAATAAAAGCATTGCGTTACCTACTTATTTAGCGCAAAAATATTTTTCAAAAAAAAAGTAGCTTCTGCATAGAGACTGAATTAACAACCTTATGTTTGGCAAATCTTAAATAATGAACAACTTAACAAAACCAGCAAATCACATAATATTACCTCCTTAATTACATGCATAATAATTGTGGGTAGTAAATAAGTTTTTATTTAACACTTTTATCTCAATTTTCAGAATATAAACCTTATAAATTAACAAAAGCTGTAATTTTACTTAATTATTTTAAGAAAATGTGAACTCTATTTGACATTGCAAGTTTATTGACATCAAACTTAAATAATATATAAATATTAAGCGACCGGAAATCGTTTATTAAAATAAACGAAATAAAATGCAAGATTTGTCTGTTGGCAGTTGGCACGCGTTAAAAAATACAGTCACATATTTAAATGTTGAATAATTAATAGATATAGACACCTATTAATTATTCAATATTTAAAAAAGATTTAAGTAAAAATATGGAACAGAAATACAATATCGACATTTATCGATATGTTATGTCAAAAAAATAATTAGTGATGACTTTCAATAAATGCTGTCTCTAGAAAAAGCAGCCGTAAGTTTCTTACTAAAACTTACTATAAACCATAGAGTTTTAGAATAAAATGAGAGGACCTATTAAAAAAATCGAATACAAATCAGTATCGGTTACGCGTTTCAAACGCATCAATTCGATTTTCAAATCCGTTTACCGCACGCGTTCTACGGTTCTTAGTGTTGTAATCAACTAAACTAACTGGTATTTATTAAGTATCTTTAAAGTACATGCAGAAATACCAGTAGGTACATAAATACATACTATTGTAACTATTTATGAGTAATTCGCTGCTAATAATAGTTTGTGAATCAATCATGATTGTCATGTCTTTAATTATTGTTTTAGACATTAAGTCAAGTTTGTTGGTACAAGATTTTCCTCATATTTTATTACTTTTCGAAATAAGTGTTTTTACCTCAACGAATCAACATCGGCTAGAACATACTCGGTAGTTTATTTTTCATTATTAGTTTTTGTTTCGCCTACGTCAATGAAAGTATCTTTTGTAATTTAATCTAGGTTGAAACTTAACCCGTAACTGAACTTTATTAGAATCCAAGCAGCAACTTTTGCATGAAAGAAGAACAACGAAGAACTTACTAACGTCTTAAGACCA